>VWZG01012793.1:1123608-1223925 GCA_013396735.1 Grallaria varia | reverse complement strand
TTATATTTCCAGACTGCTGCTTGGAGTGTTTGCCATCTCCTTCTAACAGGGGGGCTCCATTGAGGGGTTGGCCAACTCTTTGAGCAGCTCTCAGAAGCCACCACTCTTCCCTGCTCTCAGCCCTCGCTCAGTTCTCCTCCTCTGCCCAGTCAGATCCAGGAGTGGGACAGTTCCCACCTCCAGGCTGCCCCCCTGGAGGACACGGCTCACGTTCCAATGGATGTTGTGCCTTGGAATAGAACCTGCAGGAGCTGAGCAGGAGGGCTGACAACAATCCTGCCTTTACAACATTTATGTGCAGTGAGGGTGGTCCGGGGGCAGGGAGCTGGAGCCTGGAGGTGGCTGCAGATCTACGCAGCTGAAGGAGATTTTCTCTTCTTTTTTTATTTTTAAGAAGTCCATAAAAAATGAACATTTGTTTTGAATTTTTTAATATGGATGTTAAAGATTTAGAGCAGAGAACCTGTCTCTTTATGAATATCACAGCAAAGAGCTACTTTGGCACTCGGGCTGCACAATCCCCAAAGGTTCCTCGTCCATCCCCAGCCCTGCTGCTGGAGGCTGGGCTGTGGCTCTGCTGTGGGATGGAGAAGGAGGATCTGTTGGCAAGAGCAGGCTTTTCCTTATGATTTCTGGTTTTCCAATATGTTCACGGAGTACTTCCAAGTAAAACACTTCCTGACATGTCTGCCAGCAAGCAACAGAAAGGAAGAATGGTTTCTATTTTACATTTCCACGGCGCTGGATGAGATTTGCAGTTCACGGACCATCAGCACACCCCGGACACCACAGGGACTGGCAGGGCCTTGGGGGTACAGCAGGTGCTGCAAATGCGTTAATTGTTGATATTATTGTTGTTGTTATGGTTGTTCTTGGGTTTGGTTTGGGTATTATTATTAACTGTGGGACTGGGCAGGCCCTGGCACAGGGTGCCCAGAGAAGCTGTGGCTGCTCCTGGATCTCTGGCAGTGTCCAAGGCCAGGTTGGACGGGGCTTGGAGCAACCTGGGCTGGTGGAAGGTGTCCCTGCCCATGGCAGGGGGTGGGATGGGTTTTAAGGTCCTTCCAACCCAAACCAGTCTGGGATTCCATTATACAACTATATTTTGCAAATAAGAGGTTACTGATTCCCTTGCTGGGAAGAGGAGAATAAAGAAATCTCCCAGACATTTTTTGTAAATAGTTTTCCATTGGTTCTGCTTTCCTGGAGAGCATTAGGAATAATCCTTTGTCAGGGTGCCAGGGAGCTGCTGCTCTAAATGCAGCATAATGAAGTGGGCAGTGTCTGCAGAGGTGCCCAGGCATTAATACTGCTTAAATGAGAGCAAACTACAGAGGGAAAGTTTGGAAGGGCACTGGGGAATTTTATTTTCTGCATGGCTGAAAGGACAAAGGCCCTGGACAGTAAATACTGGTGAGAAGAGCTTGTAGGACAGGACACACTGTACTCCTCGGGTGCTTCTGTTCAAGTCATAGTAGGAACCCAAAGTCTTGAGGTCGTCTCCAGTCCCAAGTTAATGCCAACTAGAAATAATAAAAGAGGAAACAAACAGGTTGGAGCTTAATGAGGAGGAAAACTGTAATTATACGAAGAGCTATACTTGATAAAGGCAACATCAAAGTAGCAGAAGTTCTGCTCCTCATCAATACAGTGTTCAGTATCAGCTATAAACTGATTACTGAGCTGCCTTTGCCAAAGCAGCCCTTTATTTGCTGGTGTTTTGCACTGTTGTGTTTGAATTTAACATAAAAATATAGTACAGATTAGCTGGGTTTTTTTAGGGACTCTTATCCAATTAAAAATCAAGAGAGAGCAAAGACCCCTGTAAGCAAAAGGAGTAAGACTTTGGTTAGAGTCAAACTGTTGTGTTCTCAAAAAGCCCATCAGCTGATTGGTATTGATTAGGTCAAGGTGACCTATTCTAACAATACACTTCTTAGGATCTCAAATTCAAAAGAGCCGTCGTAAAATAGATTAATAGAAGCCATTTGCTGCTTCCCAGTAACTTTGTAATACAGTTCATACAACTGGGAGCACATTGGAGAATAAATTACTGGCCAGTACAACACAGTGGGAGCACAGACGGGCATTTCTGGAGCAGTGCACATCTGTGAGGTCCTTCAGTGATGGGGAGTGTACAAACCACACTATCACCTCATCTGGAGTGATGTGCATCTACAGTGTTTAAAGAGCTGCCACAGACTTTTGTCCCAAAAGTTTAATGTGTTCCAAGTGCTCTTTTACTTCTGTTTTCTGCATTTGTCTCTCAGTTTGCCTTTGGTCTACTAACCCTAAACATCCTGAAACCCACCAGGTATAAAGTTAAAATCCTTCTGTTAATTATTTGGAGAGAACAAATAGTTTGACAGGACCAGAGGAGAATGGCTTCAAACTGAGAGAGAATAGGTTTAGGTGGGATATTGGGGAGGAATTGCTGGCTGTGAGGGTGGGCAGGCCCTGGCACAGGGTGCCCAGAGAAGCTGTGGCTGCCCCAGCCCTGGAAGTGTCCAAGGCCAGGTTGGAGCACCCTGGGCTGGTGGGAGGGGTCCCTGCCCATGGCAGGGGTGGAATGGGATGGGCTTTAAAGTCCTTTCCATCCCAAACCATTCCAGGATTCTGTTCTCTGATAAGAAAGACAACATGGGAGGTTGATGGTGTGTTGTGATCTATTTCCAACATCTGATAGATGAACATAACAGGATAGATTTTCATTTTGGTTACGTTGAATAAGATACACCCCCTATAGACTCTCATGCTTTCGTTGTTAATACAACCCCCTTTGGCAAAAAAAAGGCACTCTCTGTCTTCTTAGACCCCACCTATCTTTTAATGTCACGAAACTTGCTCTGATTTTCCCTCTGGTTTACACCTCTTTCCTTCATTCTTCCAGATTCCAAACCATTGGAACCATGTCCACAGCTTGCCCAAGCGACACCTGATGTTCTCTAGGAAAAAGAAAAAGCAGCTCCTTATGTCTCATTAGCTTGAGTGGGGCGTGAGTGTTGGACCTGGGGAGGGGAACCTGCCGTGTCCAGGGCAGGACCTGCCGGGCTGAGCCTCCCCCAGGCACGGCTGCTGATGGGCAAAGCCCGAGGGTCGGCCAAGGGGGTGGGCAACAGTCAGTCTCAGGCAGCTCTGCTTGGGCAAGCAAGGGATGAGCAGCTGAGCGTTGAGCCAGCTTAGCTGCAGACCATGAAAATTACCCTGGTGTTAAAACTACACACACTGAGGGAAATGCATATTCAATTTTTCCCCCTGGGAAAGCCAGATCGTATTGAATCTATGTTTAATTTTAGGGGATGGGCTCCATCACTGAGAAATGGTGTGTGAGGGGTCTCTGTCTCCTGGAGGAAGAGGGCAGGGGGCTGTTTGGGGTGATTCCAGCCCGGCAGCCCCAGGGCTGTTTGGGGTGAGCCCAGCCCAGCAGCCCCAGGGCTGTTTGGGGTGAGCCCAGCCCAGCAGCCCCAGGGCTGTTTGGGGTGAGCCCAGCCCAGCAGCCCCAGGGCTGTTTGGGGTGAGCCCAGCCCAGCAGCCCCAGGGCTGTTTGGGGTGAGCCCAGCCCAGCAGCCCCAGGGCTGTTTGGGGTGAGCCCAGCCCAGCAGCCCCAGGGCTGTTTGGGGTGAGCCCAGCCCAGCAGCCCCAGGGCTGTTTGGGGTGAGCCCAGCCCAGCTGGTCAGCTCCGGGGCTGTTTGGGGTGATCCCAGCTTGGCACAGGGTGTTAACCTCTGCAAGGGAACAGCAGTAATGCAGAGCCAAGCTCTGCCAGCTCTCACGCTCATTCAAGCAATGAATTGGGTTAGGCTCAGTTTCCAAGCTCCTGAGGTGCAGAGAGGATCCCCTTGCCCTGCAGCGCCTCTCACCCTGGGGTGGCCCTGAGCATCCCCAGTGCTGTTTGGGGTGAGCCCAGCTTGGCAGCCCCAGGGCTGTTTGGGGTGATCCCAGCTTGGCACAGGGTGTTAACCTCTGCAAGGGAACAGCAGTAATGCAGAGCCAAGCTCTGCCAGCTCTCACGCTCATTCAAGCAATGAATTGGTTTAGGCTCAGTTTCCAAGCTCCTGAGGTGCAGAGAGGATCCCCTTGCCCTGCAGCGCCTCTCACCCTGGGGTGGCCCTGAGCATCCCCTGCCACAGCAGCAGCCCTGCAAACACCCCAGAGTGCCACCAGCCCTTGTGCCTCCCCTCGAAATGCCAGCTGTCCTTGTCCTCTCAGGTCTGCTCCCACCAGTTCAGGAGAGATGGGGACTCCGAGGGGTGACGTGCCCAGCCCTGGCATGAGCAGGAGTCACTGGATGGGCAGGCACAGCCAGGTGTCCCTCTGGGCAGGTCCCAAGGCTGGGCTTTCGGTCCCCAGCACATTCCCGTGTCCTCTGCCCCTTTGGGAGGGGGGCCAGGCAGCACAACGAGACCCCCCAGCAAATGGAGACACTGAACTTTTAATAAATGTGGGTTATCTAGAAGATATTATTTCATATTCACTTCAGGCACGTCAAGATGTTCCAGAGCTGAAAAGAGTGAAAGGAATGAAGTGAATGTCAGGAGTGTTGATAAATTAATTGCACACCGAGTCGAACCAAGTTCTTCGGCAGATTTTGTGCTGTAACTCTTGTCCCACCAGTGCAGGAGGAATCCTGAGAGCTGCTGCTTGGGCCTGAGACAGCAATGGGTTCTTCTGCAACAGCAAGTTTGTTGATGTATGGAATCTGTCCTTTGCAGAGGTAACCTGCTATGCCACATTGTGCCCCGAAGGAGCTGCAAGCGGAGGATGACGCTGGAACCTCCCCCTGCAAAGGCTGCTGAGGACCAACGAGCATCATCCCTGTGGTTTGGGGCGCTGTGCCGGGCTCGGGGTGCCCCGGGCACAGACGGGCTGCGGGGGCTTTGGGCACAGCAATGACCCCTCTGCCTCGGCGTGGCAGCACCGCAGGGAGGTGTTCGTGTGCCTGGGGCTGATGAACCGTCCCCTGGGGCAGCAGCTCCCCGTGCTCACCCAGCATCAGCAACAGGCCAACCCGTGACTGCAGCAGCCCCGCTGGAGCCAGAGGGGCTTCATGGAAGGAAGGGCGTTCCAAAGGCTCCAAACTGTCCAGGCTACAATTTCCAGCATTTACATACTGCAAAGTTAATTTGGACTTTAAAATCTGAAAGCCATTGGGGGGATCATGAAGTCCTGTGTCCCGAGGCAGTAATGAGGGCTCTACTTGGAACTCCCCTGAATTTTCTATTTCTGAGTATAATGCTAAATTCAGATTCAGCCTGTCTTGGGAGAAAAGAACCTCTGCAAAGATCATGGATGGAGGTCTGTATGCAGGCCTTGATGTCAGGGAATCCCACAATGGTTTGGGTTGGAAGGGATCTCAAAGCCCATCCAGTGCCACCCCCTGCCATGGGCAGGGACACCTTCCATGAGCCCAGGTTGCTCCAAGCCCCATCCAACCTGGCCTTGGACACTCCCAGGGATCCAGGGGCAGCCACAGCTTCTCTGGAAAATCCATCTCAGAGCCTCCCCACCCTACAGGGCAGAATTCCTCCCCCAAATCCCATCTAACCCTGCCCTCTGGCAGTGGGAAGCCTTTAAACCAATACTGCAAAATATTGCTCTATTCTATAGGCAATTTATCTTTAAATGTTTGTCTATTAGAAATAGTAGAAATGAGGTTTATGTGTTAATTTTACCCAAAGCTGTCACCAACAGTTGACGGAATTTTTTGACAAAAATTGTTCTCTTGAGTCTTCTGCCTTCTCCCTCAGTGTCCCTGCTTTCCTCCTGTAATTATTCAGCTTACTGACTCTGCACATCAGGTGTGGTGATGTGGGGGAGGAGGGAGGATGAACAGTTCAATTAATTAAGCCAAGTTGTAGCAGATCATCATCATTTTTCAAGGTGTCAATTGAGAGATCTCTGGGAGGGATGCAGATGAGCCAGGACCACCTGGGAATTCAGTCTCAGTTTCCATCACAGCATTTCAGAGAGCTTGGAAATACCTGTCAGAGTTTCATGTTAACCCCCTGATGGCTATGAAGAATATCTGCAGGAGTGTCCTAAAAGTGTTCATTTCCAACCCTGAAATACAGAAACAGCCCAGTGACCTCAAGAATTTTTCTGCTCTTGTGCAGAGAGGATTTTTGTTGCTAGAAATTTTAACTGGAAATTTTAACATGCTGCAGTTGGAGCAGGAAGGGAGGGGAAGCTGGTAAAGCAAATATCTCATATGAAGCACAGAAAGAAAAAGGTGTATTTTCTTTACCTGTCCAGGTAAGAAAACTCTCTGAGTTGAAGCCCAGCTTGATTAATGTGAAGCCATACAAATTCTAGTTTGCACCTTTGCTTTATCCAGCCTGTAACCAGACAGTCTGGACTCAAGTGGATAAAACCCCTTGCTCTTAAAAAGCAGCAACTCAGCTGTTCCAACGCCCTGGCTCTGGAGGTGGGGAGCTGTTGCCTTGTGACAGAGCTCACACCTTGGTGTGCACAGAGCTGAAGGACACGCGTGTCCTGCTGCCTCTTCACAGCTCCACGAGGGGAAGCCTCGGGGTTTGGGGTATGGACTGGGAACATCCAGCAGTGTTCCACCCCAGGATCATACCGGAATGTCTGCAACCTCCCCCACGGCTCCCTTCAGGAGACTATTTTGCACAGTCACTTTGGAATATTTGAGGAATAAAGCATTGCTTGATGACTCTGTATCCTGCAGCTGGGGGTGGGAGCAGGTCAGGCTGTGGTGGGACAGGTGGGACTGGGGGCAGCTCACCTGGGAGGGGTGGAGTGGCCCTGCCCAGGGCTGATGGGCTGATGGGCTGCGGGGCTGATGGGCTGCAGCCTGGGGCTCATCTGCAGGGAGGAGGGCTCTGACCACACCCTGAGGTCACAAAAGGAGACTTTTCTGGGTCCCTGGAGGCTGCTGGAAGGAGCAGGATACATGAGTGGAAGGAAGATCTGAAAGAGGTACATTTATTTTTATATTTAAGATATATTTTCCCTTAATGGATATGCATTTTTTATCTTTGGAGAGTTCTGTTGTTGTGGTTTTCTGGGATTTCTTTAGTGCCTTTCCATAAAGTTTTATCTCTCTGCTCTGGCTGACTCAGAGCCCTGTCACAGTGACTGTTATTTAATTAACCCACTGTAGGAAGCTTGTGGAGCACAGGGCTCCCTGTCCAGGGGCTGCTTTAGCAGGAATATATTTTGCTGAGTTCCAGCCCACTGGGTGCAACCATTAAGTGCCATCTGTCCGGGCCATGTTTATCTGGGACTTGGTGACAAGGTGTCCCTGCCTTGTTGAGGGCTGTGGTTTTTCTCAGGCATCACGCACTTTATCAAAACCTTTTTAATTAGGAGGCCCCTTCCCGAATTTGCCCTTTCAGCTGTGTGGGTTGGGGGGTGTCTGTGCCTGCACCAAACTCCAGGAGAAATGAGCCATTGGAGGGGGACCTGCAGAGCCCCCAGTGCTGGTGGTGCCCCCCAGCCTGCAGGTGTCCTGGGTTTGGGTGCAGCAATGATCCAAGGGTGGGCCGGTGAGGGGCTGCGGGGGCTCCGCGGGCCACCAAGGGCTGGCACTGACCCTGCGGGGTGGGCACCTGGGTTTGGTGCCCTGGGAGGGCTTCTCCACCATCCATCACTCTGTGATTCCGAGTGGTTTGCTCAGGCACCAGCATCGCCCCTTTCATAAAGGGATGGAGCCTCACCACGTAACTCCTTCAGCTCCTTCCTCCTCGGCAGAGCTGGAACTTCACCCCGGAGCTTATTTTTATCCTCATTACAAACCTTGATTTTTCAGCCTTGGTTTTTAGTCAATTTGCTTTTTCTTTTGTCTAACTTTGTCTTACAGCAAAAGTGTTTCTTGTCTCTCCCTTATTTATTTACTGGCACAAAATCCAGCTAATTTTCTAGGCTAAGTAAGCAATTTTGTTTTAATCTCTTCCTCTGTTCCCACTTCTTGATCATCCATGCAATACTTGTATACACTGAAATTCATCTTTCTTGGGCAAAGATGTACAAAATTATACATGATATTGAAAATTGAGTTCTTTGTGTTTCTGTCTATTGGAAAAAATGATGTGTAATAGGATTTAACTTTTTTAATTGCAAATTCCTGTTCTACATAAACCATGCTTGGTTTCCTCTTCTCTTTCTTCTTACTGATGAGTTCCTGGTATTCAACAGAAATTCTTGTAGTTGTTTCTAAAGAACAACATTTTTCACTGATCTCCAGACATGTTTCTATGTCTCCACAAGCAGTAGTAAAATTGAGTCATTTTCTGACTTGGCGTCGTGTGGTTGGAATTGGATTATTTAGTTTTGGAGAATAATATTCTAATCGGATTTGAGGAAAATCTAATTTCTATTGATTCCTGGTACTGACCTGGGGACTGTAGGCTTGTGCTGCATGGGAAAAGACTTGTTGCACTTAGCGTGGTCCACTTTAGTCATATATATATGTATGTATATCTATGGAAGTCTGTAACAGCACAGGGGCTTATAGGATAGAACCCAGAACTGTTGGGGTGGGAAAAACCCTCTGAGGTAACTGAGCCCACCCATTCCCAGCACGGCCACCACTAACCCATGTCCCCAAGTGCCACATCTACAGTTATAAATCCCACCAGGGATGGGGATTCCCCCTGTGACAACCCTTTTGGTGAAGAAATTAATTCCTGATCAATATTCTAATGTGAGGCTGATGAGGAGGAGTTAATATTTAGATCATAGAGAGCTAAAAGGAAAAGTAATTTTTTTTTCTTTCTTGATTTCCTAATTTGTTGCAAGACAGGTGTGCTGGATTAGGGTTGAGTCTTGGGAACAAGTAAATAAGGGATATTTCACCACCTGGTAATAACCTTTGAACAGTTCTTAAGTCTGAGCACTCTGCTTCATCTCCTGGAAGTTGCATCATCCATGTATTTATTTACTTCATGGTAACTTTTCTCCTTTAATATTCTATTGTCTAATTGCAGTTAATTGTGGTTTTTAATCATGCTAATTACCATAAATCATGCTCTGCCAGCCCATCCTTTCTTTCAGCAGCAATAAGGCTGTTTTTTGCCCTCGGAAGGTGCTTGTGGTTCAATACCAGTGTCCCAATAATGATGATTTATTGGCACTGGCCAGAGAGGACCGTGTGGTTCTGCGGGAAGGGACGTGCTGGGTTAAAACTAAAGGATTAAAACTAAGTCGGAGCCTGTGAAAACACTTTGCAGATGTGACTGGCAGCCAGTATAACTTTAATTTTATGTGTAAACCAAGGTGGCTAAATGTAAGACCTTTAATTAAAGCCATTAAAGCCTGAGATGTTGCTGAGATGAGGCAGAGTGTTTGACAGGTGGAACGTTCCCTCCAAGCAATTACTGTGTCAAGAGCCCTGTGCTGGCACCTCCAGCAGGAGGCTGAGCTGTTCAGACTCTTCCCGCTGAACGCTCCTGATTTCGGGGCTAATCAGATCACCAGATTCTATCCATGTGTGTGAATCTGGTCAAAAGAGGTTCAGACTTTGATGTCAAATGTAGGTGTGTGCAAAGCTCTCCAGATTAATGAGTTTTGAGCCAGCACAGGCCCGGAGATTGAACACTGTGTGAATATTTTTGTACTTGCATGGAGGTGTTGGTGGGACCTCTGGCCTCGAGGTTTCATATGATTCCCATGAAGTAGGAAATATTTGTGTTTAGAGAAAATCTTGAC
This sequence comes from Grallaria varia, assembly GCA_013396735.1. Taxonomy (NCBI): domain Eukaryota; kingdom Metazoa; phylum Chordata; class Aves; order Passeriformes; family Formicariidae; genus Grallaria; species Grallaria varia. The sequence continues at coordinate 1,214,253 of VWZG01012793.1, read as the reverse complement.
CTGGCACACTCTGCAGAATGCAGATTTACGATTTAGCCTTGGGGAGAAGAGGAGAAGGAATTGATAAGCCACTGAAAACACTTTTGAGACTGGGATATGATACAAGTTAATAAGCAATGGGACTTGTAAGAAGATGACTCAAATCTCTTTTCTGTGATTAAAAATGAGTGTATAAAATGCTGGAGTTGTAATTTGCATCAGTAACACTCCAAAAATCACAGTTGTTTTTTGCATGCTTGAGAAGTAGAAACGGGTTAAGTCTCACTGTAAGAACTAACATTTTCCATCCTGTGTTATGGTGACTCCAGTCCCTTCAGATAAAAGCCATGACCAGCCTCAACCTTTGCTTTCCAGTGAATGAACTTCTGTTGCTCTTCCTTTTGGATTCGCTGGTTCCCACCTGCCCCTGTTTGTGCACCCAAATGTGTTTTTCTTGGTCCTGGTTTGCTTTGGGCAAATATTGTTGTTCAGTGCATAAATAACCAGAGACATGGAAACTTCCCTCTGATGCTGTGCTTGCCCTGCCCGGGGGAGTGGTGGAGATTGACGGGGCACTGACATTTGGGTTCATTTGTCTGCAGGACCTTTGGTCATTATGGGCTCAACCTGTGTTAAATATGACTTTGGCTTGTGTAGAGGTTGGGAGAGGAGATGTTGGAATGGGGGAGCTGCTGGTTGGCAGCAGAGGAGCCCTTTCCCTTCAACACTGACTCATTCAAACTGAGGGAGATTATCTGGGCAACTCTGAATTCCCCAGCATTTGAAAGCTTCTTTCTTCTTCATTTATTTACTTTCACAGCACCTTTAAATGTGGACAAGGTAAAATATATTTTGGGGTGAGTCCTCTCTGTGTCTATTATTTTACCATCTAACTGGAAAGATGCTAAAAATTGTCAAGCCTTGAGAATCAATTAGGCTTGAGGACTTTTCAGAACAGTCCATTTTGTGTTCAGCCAGGTACAGAACCTCTGAAATAAGTGCCCTGTTAAAGAAAATACTTATTTAGAGTGACAGAATCACAGAGTATCCTGGGCTGAATGAAGGTGACCCACCAGGATCATCCAGTCCAACTCCTGGCCCCGCACAGCCACCCAAACAATCCCACTATGAGCCTCTTAGGTTTCCCAAATGGAAGAATTCATGGTTCAAAGTCGAATTTTATCGGGGTTGGGGACCAAACTGCATCTGTCATGATTATTCAGATCATACATGATACGAATCTTCCCCTTTGCTGTGATAGGGTGACCTGAATCTCCAGATTTGTTCTCACCCTCAGCTTACTGTGAGCTGTTTGTACTTTCTAGACAAAGTAATGGGTTAGAAATGAAGTAATTAACTCTTGGACATAATTTTCTTGTCTCAGATATAGATTTCAAGTCAGCATCAGCCTATTCAATTTACTGTCAGTGGTAGTTCTTTCTTTATTACCTCCTTGGAGAATTTCTTCACTAATGAGCAAATGAAGAGTTGTGGTTTCCCACTGTGCCTGGCTCTCTGTGCTGCCCCCTAAGCTGGAGGAGGTTCCTCCATAGATTCCTGCCATGAAAGAAGCAAAAGCAGCAGATTTCAACAATTTAATTGGCACAGCTATTTAAGCAGGTTGGCGAGTTCATCCTCTCCTTCAACACCTGGGCTGAGGCAGCAGGAAGGAGCACCTGGTCTTTATTGGGGCATTCCTAAACACGTCTCAGGGTTGCTGGTCACCCACCCAGTCCCTGGGATGGTGAGGGAGGGAAATCCATTGAGGTCTGTAGAAGGAATACAAGGAAATCTCTGCTGAGGCTGATTTGTTGGGGAAGGGAAGGAAGGGTTAGAAATACCAGGGCGAATCCATACAGGCAAATTGCACAGTTACTGTTTCTATATTTGATCAGCCTCCCCTAATTCCCCCTCTCCTCCTTCCCTGCGTGTTCCTGCAGTCGCTCAGAAGTTAATCCCATCAAGTCCAAGCCATGAAACCACTTCCCAACTTTGCAGCCCCAGCCTTGCTGTGTTATTTAACCCAGTTTGATCACTCCTCCAGCCCGGCTTGACTTGCTGGAGTGCAGCACAAGTCAGCCAGAAAAAAGGGAAAGGCAAATCTATTTAAGTGCAGCTAAGAAAAGGCTCTGCTGGCTTCTAAAACGAAGGAAAATGAGCTGAGCCTGTAGCAAGTGTGGATGTTTAGAAGAAGTAAAGTCAGGAGACTTCCCCTAAGAAAGATGTGTTTTTATTTTTGGTAGTATCTTAATTTCTTATTGAAGATGCTGGTAAATCACTTGGGATCAAATACAACTTGTATTAGTCTTAAAAGCAGCTACAGATTCATGTGAGCGAGAACTCCAGGGCTGTAGGCACTGGGTGTGTGTCTGCACTGGGGGCAGGACTGGGACGGAGCCGAGGCCCCTGGAGATCGCTGTACCCACTCCTGATGGTTGGGTGATCTTCCACACTTACGTACATTTATTCATCCTCTGATTCTGCTTTATTAACGCTTTGTCAATAACTTTTTTGACTCTCTGCAAAATAAATCTCCTAAATTGCAGAGCTCTGTGAGGGTTTTCAATTATCCATTACACAGAAGCCAAGAGCTCACCGTTGTGTTCCTCTGCTTCCCTACTCCTAATAAATCACGGGATCCGACACGTCCTTGTGCAGAAGCTCTGCTGCTTCTGAGGAGGGATGATGTAACAGGGTTACTAAAAAGGGCAATACTATAGATTTTCTTTAGCCATTTTGGCATCAGAGGACTGTAAATCTGACCAGTTTGAAAAATCCAAATCAATTTATTGTGTATTATGAAAGTCCCTTGATATATTTTCTGTTTTGTGGGACATTGTAGCTTCCAAGTGGCGTGCTTTGGAAAACAGAGCTGTTACTTGGGAAGAGATTTTCTTAAATTGACTAAATCATGACTATAAAAAACTGCAGGTGGCAAAGGACATTATTTCCCCCCCAGTTCTGCATCAGACATCTTGTACTTTAAGAAAAGAAGACAGTGGAGAAATGTTTTCCCAGTGGTGATATCCATAAATTCTCCACGAGTTGTGTGATACTTGAATAAAATTATCACTTGGTTTGACAAAAACCCCTCAGTGCTGTCTCAGTACACTCTGCATTACAGGGTCACAGCTCCGTGGCCTTTGGGAAATGTCATTTGGGACCCTTCAGTGTGGGCTGGGATAAAATCCAAGTGTGAGGAAGGTCTGGCAGGTGCAGCTGGGCTGGCCTGGGTGGCTGTCCCTGGGCCACCGCTGTCCCTGGGCCACGGCTCCCCTGAACACCCACGAGAGCCTCAAGAACTGCACGTGTGGCCAAGCTGGCTTTGGCCCTGGGTTGGGGTGGCCGAGCTGGCTTTGGCCCTGGGTTTTGAGTATAAGGCTTTTCCATCACTCTGGTGTTTGAAATAATTTTGTAAGACATCTAGTTAGGTCTGGAATATTATGAACTATTCAGTTTTTGAGGCTTGCAGATGAAATCTGAATAAAGTGATGAACAAGGATGGTTTCAAGGGGGAGGAGGGACAGAGAACCTAAACTCATCAAATGATGTATCAATTGCAAACTATTAATTCAGGTTTAATAAAAAAATATTTTACATAATAAGTAAAAAGTATATTAATCTCATTTAAAAAATTTCTTATGGAAATTAATACAGAAATATATTCTCAATGGAAAATTGTAGTGTTTCAAGAATAGTGTATTGAGAGGGTAATGAATACATTATGAAAACGTGATTGCATATTTTAAAGGAATTAACCAACTAATCATAAAATTCCTGTGGCAAAGAGTAATTAGGAAAATGTTTAGATTTATTTAACTACAGAAACTGCAAGGCGACAGGAAAGGTCAGAAACCCCTGTAATGGAGAACGTTTGGCTGGTGGGTGACCCCTAGGGCTCTGTAAATAATTCTCGGAGTTCAAGATGGAAACTGGAGGGTCCATTTTCTTGTGCTTGGCACAGCCTGGGGGCAGAACCTGAGAGGTGAGAGGGGGAGGAACTGGCAACTTCCTGGGGAAAATGCCAGTGCCCAGCCTTGGCTCAGCCTTTTCATGTTCAATTCCCTTCCCCAAGGCAAAGATCATTTTAACCTCCTGATTGCAGTCAAGGGCCTGGCACAGAGTTAATGTTTTCCTGGCACCCAACCAGTGTTCACATGGAGGCTTCAGGGCTCCAAAACCTCCCAGGAAACTGCACTGGAATTTGGGGAAATTATGTGTGATTTTCTGCTCCAGTGGTTTCATTGCCTGTTGGTGGGCGGTGTGATGGGCAGGTAAATAACCTCTAATTTTGACTTAAATAGATATTTGAAAAACAGGTTCTGTGTGTGCTTCACTTCTGTAAGTTTATATACATGTGCTTCCTGCAACAGTTCTGTGCCCCTCCCTCACCCAAAATGTGGAACTGGAAATGAGGCGTTTCTGTCATCGGGGTCAGACCATTTGATGGATGAGGAGGAAAAAATGCAGGGGGAGAGGAGCCCCAAAGAGTATTAAATATTGATTTTATTTCTTTTTTTGTGAACTTTGGCTGCTTTTTCCTGAGTGGATCACTCGGCACAGGAGATCGGAAGATTAAATTCAGGAGTATCTAGGTGGCCCAGAGTAGGGTTTTTCTGCAGGCCACGTGCAGTTTGGCCCCCGGCTGGAGCTCCAGGTGCAGTGCAAAGCTGTCAGAAGTACCAGGAGCTGGGTGGGATCACATTCACTTGGGGCTCCTCTGCAGGCTTTCATATGGCCCAAATAAATCTATTTTCTAGCACTTCTGGAATGCAGACACTAATTTAATTTCCCCGTAAAGAAGTTGAGCTGGTGTTCACCAAAACTGCTCAACGAATTGCATTAATATCTGGTAATTAGGATTGATTAGAGGATTTGTTTCTAATCCACTCTGTCTCTCTAATCACAACACTCATGTGTAATCAGCCTCATCAGCTGACATTGAGGTGCTGCTGTTGAAAGGCGAACATGGTTGTTGGGAAGGAGCTGGGATTTCCTGGGGACAAATTAAACACCAGTTTTTGCTGTGACAACTCCCAGTATTAAAAAGATCCAGCAGAGGATTTGCCCCTGTGCAGGTGTATTAACAGTGATATTAAAAAGCATTTTCCCCCCGAGCTTAGGCAGTGGTGCCACTTCTCCCACTGCTTTGGCTTCTGTGACCTGCCCCTCCTTGGCAAGGATTTCTGTGCTCTCGGGTGGCATTTTCAGGCACGTGTGAGTTTCGGGGAACAGGGTCATGGAAGGGAATCTGCTCTTCAGCTGGTGCTTTGTCACCACGTGTGTGTGTCTGTGCCACGTGGAGGGGCTTTAATTTCCCTTCTTTCTCCTGGGGACCTGGGCACTGGCTGCCCCTGTGCTGCTCGGGCTGGCTGGGGTGATGGCACCCAGGTTCTCATGGTGATCGCTGGTGACGTCCAACCTGTGTGACTTGTAAGCCTTCAGGTCTGGCTAATTTGATGGGCACTCAACGCCCTGCTGTCTAATGATGGTGGTTTGAGCTGGGGGTTGGATGGAGCTCTGACAGCCTGGCCAAGTGGGAGGTGTCCCCACCTGTGGCAGGGCTGCAACTGGAGGATCTTCAAGGTCCCTTCCAACCCAACCCAGCCTAGGATTGCACCTACACTGGGCCTTGCTAACAGGCAGAATTCATTGAATCCTTGGCAGGGCTGAGTTTGCCCGGGCAGCACCACGTCAGATTTCACTTTGGCCTGGTGGAATAGGCAAGTTAGGGAAAAAATCCTTTGATTGCTTGTCTTTGTTGCTGAGAAGAGAGAGCGGAGGAAATGCAGAGTAAAAAAAAAATTTTCCCTTAAAATTTTGGTGTCCTTCAAGATAAATTTAAATAATTCATGGAAATTTACAGCATCTTTCTAATTAGATATAATCTTTGATCACGTGTGATCTACCTCGGAACAGTTTCTTTAGAAGATATTTTTATGTGCGTATTTTTGGCCTGTAATTAATGTGGATTTTAAAAATATTCAAGTTAATGTTCTCTGGGTAAAGCTTAAAAAAATAGGTAGTTTTTCTCCACACTGATGTAGTGCTCTGAATCAAAAGCAGCATTCCTTGGTTAAAGGTTAGTGTCTTTAAAGTTGCTCATGTGAACCTCTGGGATACCTCTGGAGTCCTCAAAGGATCTATTTCTGTATTCGCCTCTTGTGACATTATTTTGCTAAAACTAGGCTGAGTTAATAACCTCCCTAAAGCAACCTAATTTGCTGAGCAGTACATCCTGACACATTCTTATTAGCACAAGCAGCACTCCGGGCTGGTTTGTTTGCACGTTGCTGTCCCATTTCGCGGAGGATCTTCAAGGTGGGCTGTCACTTGAGCTGGGCTGTTCCCTGCTGCCCTGGGCAGACACAGCCCTGGGGTGCAGGCTGGGCTCGGAGCTGGGCAGGAGCCACCAGGGGCTGCTCCAGCTGCCACTGCTGGGGCTTTGGGACAGGTCCTGCCGCTGCTGCCTCCAGTCAGAGCAGGTGGAGACACCCAGGGCTGGGTCTGCTCCCCCGTAACAAGGGATGGCACAAGAGGACACAGCCTCAGGTGGCACCAGCGCAGGGTCAGCTTGGAGATCAGGAGGAGTTTTGTCATGGGAAGCGTTGTCAGACACTGGCACAGCTGCCCGGGACAGGGGTGGAGTCCCCATCCTTGGGGGGATTTAACAGCCATGTGGATGTGGCACTTGGGGACACGGGTCAGTGCTGGGGGAACGGCTGCAGTCGATGGGCTCAGAGCATTTTTCCAACCCCAACAAGTCTGTGATTCTAAGACTCCTTGGGTTTTGGTGTTGCTCTTTTAATTGCTAGGAACTGCCCGGGAGTCCAGCTGAAATCCTGAAGTCTGCTGAACTTCTGCTAAATTCTGCAGAAACCATTTCATGCATTTATTTATAGCTTGGTCTTGGTGGCATAGGATGAGCTCCAGTACATTAGTTAGGTCTTTCTTATCCTTGTAAAATAATGTTCACTCGGTCAAAAAAAGGAGAATCACAGTGGGTAGAATTTGCATCTCAAATCAAGGAGCAAATGATGAATCCTGCCCTTGAACGTGGCAGGGAGGGGCTCTCCATGGCCACTGATGGCCATGGGCTGCAGCCAACTGCACAGTGGACTTCAAAAGAGAACTTAAAATATCACAGTGCTACTTCTTGTTACTTTAATTGGGGAATATTTTAGCTTGGGAGCCTCATAGTTGCAAATGAAGCTGCTTGGGAGACTTGGTGTTTTACATACAGAAACACTGGATGTGCCAATTTTTTCTGATTTTTTTGCATATTTTAACTGTAAAAACACCATATTAATATCCCTGTGACATAAACTGCATAACGTGTAAATGTTGGTTTCATTCTTTTGCTTGTTTGTATCTTTTAAATTCCCAGAGGTTAAGGAAACCAGCCATGGAAGAGCTTAAAACAGAAGCTCCAAATGTATAATTTGGGGCCACAGGCCTGAGTTTTAATGAGGTTCCACCACCTGCACTGAAATGCTGAGGGGCTGGGTGATTTTTGGTTTTAATTATATTAATTGGTTATTTTAATTTTTTTAGTATACGTATATATCAGCATGTTCTTTCACGTCAATGAGCAGCCACAAGTGGAAAAAGACAGACTTGCATTTAGATGTTGATTTTTACATTAATCTCAGCAGAAAATCATTGTTCTGTTGTTCTTGGTTGGGACTTTTGAATTTATTTGAACAGTTGTAAAATGGGAATTCACTGCTGGGGTACAATGCCAGGCTGAACTTTCCTCTTGTGCCAAACTTGGATCCTCAGTTAATTTTTAGAGACAATGGGCTTTTCAAAAGCTTTAGAAAGATGAGTTGAAGTTGCTGCTGGTTTTCCTTTTCCATGTGTTTCTGTTGGCTGTGCCATTCTGGGAATGGGGATCCCAGGCAGCATGTTGGGGAAGGAGCCCTCACCTGCCCCGGGGTCTGGGGGCACAGGGATGTTCCCTGCACTCAGAGGGGCAAAAGGAGCAGCATCTCCTCCTGCCCACCCTTTTTCATTGCTGTCCCTGTGTGGGAGGAGGTATTTCCCCGTTGTTTTCCTTTTTTAGCAATAGTTTTCTGTAGAGTCCAAACCCCACTTAGGTTAAATTCCGGATGTCTGGATGCAGGAGCCTTTGGTTTCCTGGATAAAAGTGGAATTCCATCAATGTGCATTTTCCAGTGTGAGACTGATGCCCCTGAACAACAATAATGTGGTTTCAGGGCCAGCAACAGAACAATGGAATTGTTCTATTAAGTTTATTCAAGCGTAGTAACTCCTGCTAATAAATTAGAAAAGGGCAAAGAAAAGGCTCTTGTGCAGGATGTGCAGAAATGGCACCAACCCCAGCCATGTCAGGAGTTTCTTGGAGTCTGTAAACTGTGGGTTTTTACAGCACGAGCTGTGGAGGACTGGACTGAAAATGACAAGGATTCAGAAGGTAATCATGTATATTTATTAACAGGTGGGTGGACACCTCCCAGAGCACTGTGGCAGCTGCCTGCCATTCATGGATGGCATCCCATAATGTACTTGGTGAACCTCTGTGTCCATCTGTCATTCAATTCATCCAATATTCCCTGGCTAAGGAAACATTTCCAGCTTGAGACTTCAAACAGTGTAGTGAAAGGCTGGGATGTTTTGTAGGGTTTATAGATTTGGCCAGTTCACCCCAGAGAAGGTTTTCTGGGATTCATCAAGTGTTATCTTGGCTTGTATCATTTGGATCCCAGTGGCCACCTTTGATGGTGCTCTGATAAGACAGGCTGAGATAACACTGATAGATTGCCTTCCCTCTGATTATCATATGCTAATTTGTGTACCTCTTAGAGATTCTGCCTCAGGACACTGCAGAAATTTTAGGAGGAAATTATCTTGGTATTTTCAGAAAAGCGAAAGCTCCAGGAGAAATCCATCCTCCCCTCCAGTTTGGGTGACTAGGGGTGCTGAATGGTGCATGGAAAAGCTTTTAATCTGACTGTAAAATAAAGCAGCCACCTCCAAAGGGAGAACAATTACTGGATCAGGGGGTTGGTGGTTTTTTTTTCTTATTTCCTGTTATCTGTGCTTGATTGGGAAAAATGCCTGGAGAAAATAGGGCTTCATAACTTCGATTGGGTGGCTCATCCTCCAGCAAAGAATGTGCTTTGCACTCTCCAGGGTATTAAACAAATAAATATAAAAGGATTAACACCAGCTTGTGTGGCTACCGAGAAGTTAAAGCATTACTTAAAGCAGTAAAAAGGATGTGAAGATTTAGTGCTGCAGTGCAGGGCACTAAATATCAGCAAATGAACTCATAAAGCATGTCAGGAGGTGGTCCTTGAGCCGCTCCGTGGCGCGGGGCTGTGCCAGGGTGAGGGTCGGGGGCACCTCGGCAGGACCTGCCGGGGCTCTGAACTGCTTGGGAGACACTTACACGAGCCACAGTTGGAGCAACTGGAAAGAGTATGCCTCTTTTTCCTTTTTTTATTGTGTTTTAATTATCTCGCTCTAAGTGCAAGGGTCTGTTCTCCGTGAGAAAGGTCCTTAAATCAGGACTGGGAGCAGGACTGAACAGAAAAATACTATTGCTAATGTCAGCTTGAGGGTTGCTTTATATCTGACTCTGTGGGAGGTTGTTAAATACCAAAGTGGTGTTTACTGTGGTTACTCAAAAACCAACTGATGGAGGTGTTTGGGAATCTTCACTGTAGTGTATCCTAAAATATTTTGGGGATTTGGGCAGCATCCTGGCACACTGGCCACCCCTTCCCTCCCCTCCCTGACCTGGTGGCATCTGGAGTAACCACAGCAAGTGTTTTATTGCCACATTTATGGGGATATTTTCACAGTATTTTTTAGTGACTCTTTGTGGGAGAACAGAAGGACTGTTGTTTTTATCTTCCTTTATTACCCACGATGATCTGTGGCCTTTTCCTCCGTTGCCTGTGCTGAATGTGCTCCATTGAGCTGAGCCTTCCAGCCCCCAATTCATCAGCCTCTGCTGCTCAGGATCCTCCCCTTCATCTCCAATAGGGTCTTTCCTTCCTCCCAGGACATGGGCTGGAATATTTGGTTTGTCCAGAGAAGCTGTGGCTGCCCCTGGATCCCTGGGAGTGTCCAAGGCCAGGTTGGACGGGGCTGGGAGCACCCTGGGCTGGTGGAAGGTGTCCCTGCCCATGGCAGGGGTGGCACTGGGTGGGCTTTAAGGTCCCTTCCAACCCAACCCTCTCCATGATTCTATGGTTTTCTTAGTCTCACATCGAGGCTGAGAAACTTTATTTCTGCTTTTCTGAGCAATTTTAGCCATTGGAAGAAGTGTTTGTGCAGCTCCAGCTGCACCTGGGCTTGTCCTTGGCAATGGAGAGGTGGCAGAATGGCTCCTGTGTTGGACATGCCTGTCAGAGAGCCCAGCCTCTGCAAGGAGGACTCAGTATTGATGTCTCAGTTATTTATCAAATTCTAGGTGGGGGGAAAAAGTGTGTGAATGATTTGGATGTAATTCAGCATTGTGGGTGGGTACCCCTGATCTCCATGTCCAGCCTGGATGCCTTGCTCTGCAAGGTAAAGTAACAGGGAAGGGGGGTTGTGTTTCAGATAAGAGAAGCCGATTCATCAGTTATGAGATTATTAATTACACACCAACTGGAGGTTATTTTGTTCAGTCAACTGTGGCCGCTTGTATGAACTCACTCTCTTGTCTGTAAATGTAAACACTCTCCTGTTGTTAGATAATTCTAAAATATTTTTGTGATGTTAAGTTTTATTTAGGGCCAAAGGAAAACTTCACCTGACTTCAAGTTCATGACTTTCAAAGAGTTGAACATATGTGTAGTTGAGTGGAGAACCTGTGAAGTGTTTTTGTTGCGTGTCAAGATGGTTTATTTGGAGTACAGAGGAGCTGATCTGGGTGACCTCGTTGTAGACCTTTCATCTCTGTATGGGGACAATATGCAAATTTGTCCCAGGACATCATAACTCTGAGAGTCCTGAAGACCAAGGCAGTCAAGCTTTCACAAGAGTCTTGGGTTTGCTCAAGGCTTTGTGGCTTCCTTTTTAAAATTCTGAAGCACCAGTGTTTTTCTCTGTGGGATGTCAGCTCTTATTAATGTTGTATCTGAGCATCTTATTAAGAAAGTAATCCACTAATGTCTGTGTGGCACCACAGCTATCCTCAAAATACCCTGGCAAGCCACTGGGACAGTTAACCTTGTTTGCAGCTGGGAAAACTGAGGGATGGAATATAAAGGAGAGATAAGAAGGACTTTTTGGTGGCATTTTTGCCTCTGTGCCCAAAGCCATGATTACAAACATCCCACTCAGCTGCTGCCCAAAGTTGTGAGTTCCTTCAGCCTCAGAGGTCCTTGTGTGTCCCAAGCTCTGCTTCTCCCTGGCTTAGGAAGACCTTGGCCAGTTCAGGCAGGACACTGGGCCCTGGGCAGGGGGCTGAGACAGCCCAGAACTGGGAGAGGCACAGACAATGGGCACTGTCTTCTCTGAAGTGCTGCTCCTGGGGATGGTGCTGAGAGAGCCCTTCCTCCTGCCTGCCCTCCCCAGCTCCTGGCGATGGTGCCGAGCAGGTCCTTGCCCAGCTCCTGGCGATGGTGCTGAGCAGGTCCTTTCATCCTGCCTGCCCTCCCCAGCTCCTGGCGATGGTGCCGAGCAGGTCCTTGCCCAGCTCCTGGCGATGGTGCCGAGCAGGTCCTTGCCCAGCTCCTGGCGATGGTGCCGAGCAGGTCCTTGCCCAGCTCCTGGCGATGGTGCTGAGCAGGTCCTTGCCCAGCTCCTGGCGATGGTGCTGAGCAGGTCCTTGCCCAGCTCCTGCAGAGGACCAGCTCTGCTCAGCAGGGAGGGCTGGTGGTTTCTCTCACTCCCTCAGGCAATTATCTCCTGGATATGGATGTGCTTCCAGTCTTGATCAGTTAAATTCCACTGGTTTGAAACTGAACAGAAAGAGGGGTAAACTATTTGGAAACTGAAGACGTTTATCTGTGACATTTAATTAGGGTAAAGGGACTTCTCCTGGTCCATGAAATTCCCAGTGCAGCACAAACATATCTGCCCCTCATCAATGAGAGGCCGATCCATCAGCTCACAGACTCTTTTCTATTACCAGAAGTTTATCCTCAGATCTAGGAAAGGCCACTCATAAATTCATTTTTGAGGTGTGTTCTTGGGAGCTGGTATTATACAGTATAATTCCAGGCTCAAAATCAGGCAGTGATAACTGTTCCCTATCTGACAGACCCGGCTTTCAATCACCCTTTATCACCGTTTCCGATGTCAGGGAACCAACAGGTTTTTCTCAGAAACAATATAGATAAGCAAAGGTGGCTGAGGAGGTGTGAGGAGTAATTGAGAGAGCCAAGAGCCTGGGAGACGTTTCCATTTCAGCCTCCTTTGTGTGCCAAAGCACAGAACACTCTTATATTTAGAAATTACTCAGAAAATCATCTTACTGAATTATTCAGTCCTTGAGTTGTTTGCTCTGAAGTAGAAATAAAGGAAGTGATGGTGTGTCAGTCACACGGGGCCTCGTAGCAGAGACCTGCTGTGAGTGCTGGGAAGGGGAAACCTCCCGTTTCCATTCCAGAGAAGGGGCTGCTCATTCATCCAGGCCAAAACGTGGGTCTCCAAGGAAAAGCAGAGAAGGGTTTTATTAACCTGGACTGACCCACATGGGCTGTGCTTGCTGATCAATAACCTGGACTGCCCCTGCTGTCACAGCTGCTCAGTTGGGACTGTTACTATTTTTGCTTTCCATTTCCTCCACGTCTGGGGGAGGTTGTGGGTTCTGAAGTTGGCAAAGGAAATGTATCCTCCCTTATTTTGTTTTGGTAGAAAAGCAACTTTGAATGAAATTAAATATTTTCTTTAAATAGGTGTGAAACAATTTCTTAGGCTTTTTATTTTTTCCTTTAAATCTTGAGTTAGAGTTTGAAATAATGCAGAATTTTTTGTTGCTCTAAATTAATGCTGTTGGCATGTTGAACTTATATTTCACTGTAATTTAATATTTCATGTTTAATTTCACTACAAATGTTAATTCTTTGTGACATGGATGTTTCAGATAAGCTGAAAGTGTGTCTTGGGGTGGTTCTTACAAGCCCTTGAAGCTCCTTAATTTTGATGTGGTTTAGGTTGTGTGTTTTTTTGGGGGGTTGGGTTTTTTGTTTTATGGGCAATTCTGGGTTAGGGGGATTGTATATCTTAAAACTCCCCCAAAAATATTTCTGAAGAGCTGCTGCTGCTCTCTCAGGCTGTTGCCTTGCCTGGGACATAGCAGGGACCACCAACACCGTTTCCCCTCTTCTTTGGGGGGGAAAAAAGGGTACCCCAGAGGGTGATACAGCATTCAAACCAAGTCCTTGGCATTTGTCGTGTTTGTCAGTCACTCCATGCTCCGTGGCCTTGTGGGAACCTCTCTGTGCCTTCCAGGTGGGGTTATCCGGGAATGTGATCCTGGTTTTTGGTGCTGGGCAGCCTTTGTGCTGCAGCTTTTATTTTGCCATGGATCCTTTTGCAGGAAGAAGAAACTTTATTGGGCTTGTTCCAGTTCCTGCCATATTTAAATCTGGTCTTGTGAGACCCTCGTGTTGTACTTGGATTCCAAACAGCCACTCAAAAAATAGTTTGTGTTGCTGAAAAGCTGAACCCAAACACTATTTGTTGGGGTTTTTTATTGGAGTCTGAGGACTAGTTTAGCTCCAACTGCAGTATCTTAGAATTACAGTGTGGTAGGGTTGCCTGCTTATAGAGGAAGGAAAAAATACAATTGGAAATGTATGAATCCATTGGGAAAGGAAGCCCTGAAATTCCTCCAACAGAGCACAGAAATCCCTGTACGTGTGTCTGAAATGAGGCAAAAGGACATGCCCATGCAGGGTTCATGGTGGGAGCTGCCGGGGCTCCCACCCCGGGCTCCACCAGGAGCCTCCACTCAGGTCTGGTTTGAAAGGAAAAGTGGGGGAAAACCAAACCCTCGACAATCAAATGTACCTTCCTCAGTACTCCAGCATTGCCGGGTCACTAAAACTTCTCTAATGAGAAATTAAGAGTGAAGCAGACCATGGAAGTGAGCAAAATGTGATTTATGCCTCAGGAGGGGTGAGTCAATAGTCCCCGGCTGAACTGCGGGTTGAAATATGAAAGCAGAACGTTGGAGTCCATCACTGCAGACCTGGGGTTGTTCCTGAGAAAGGGACCTGCCAATACCCTGCCCGGGCCTTGGGATTTATTAATAGGAAAGGGGAACATTATAAATCACATCTTGAGGAGTATAAAAGCAGAATTGGTTTCAGAGCCTGAATCAGAGCAGCATTTGCAGGTACCTGTTAAAGATGAGGGGATTTCATGGCGAACGTGTATTTGCACTGAGTCACATCAAAGTGCATTTCAGGAGAAATTTAACTTCTGTATAATTTAAACAGGCAGCTTTCCTTGGACTTAAATAGGCATTGAATATTGCCACAGGCACTTCCATATTCATACATGATTTAAGAATTATTAAGATGGATTACCACCCTTACAAGTGCTCGTAATAGAGAGTCACAGGAGCAATTGTCTGCTGCACACGGAGCGCTGCAATTGATTTCTAATTATTGATCAGAGCACGATTCCTTGTATACAGTGGCAACAAACGTTAGAGGATAATTTAAATTTAGAGGATATTTATATATAATTATTACCCAAAGCTGGTGCTACGATGTGTATACAAATATAAAACTTTGTGCTTTACAGAATGTAGAGTGTTTTTGAAGTGCTTGAACGTGCTCTTCTCTGGGTCAGAACCATCAGCTCTTGCTTCACCAGCGTTTCAGAGAAATACAGGGAAATTCCCAGCAAAGTACAGCTGGACTTCAGTAGGGCTTTAACACCTTGGTCCTGAGCAGTCATTTCATTCTGTGTTGCTGGACTTGCAGAACCTCCTGATGCTTTAGTGGCGTTGAATGATATCCCCAATCACACCAATTTTCCTGTTGGATGACTTTTTAGGGGTAGATGATGTGTCTTCATGGGACTGTTAATGCTGAGAAGGATATTTTGGGTTTGGTCTTTAAGCTCAGTGCAGGACTTCAGGCTGCAGGAGGACAGCCTTCCCTGTGTTGTGTGGGCAGAGCCAGTTCCTTCTTCTCTCTCTTTCCTCCATGGTCAGGGACCTGATGGAGCCAATGGTGATCCTGAGGCATCTTTTACCTGCTGTTTCCTGCTGCAGCAAAGCTCATGACACTGAGAAATTGCAGAAGTGTTTGATCCTGTCCACGAAGAAGGACAAAACTGGATGGGAGGGGAAGAGGAAAAGGGGGAATTCCCACTGCCCATGTAGAGTGGGAATGGAAATGGAAAAGAGCTCCTTGAGGCGGCAGAGAAGGAGAACAGGGTGGGTCTGGGAGCTGCTGGAGCTGAGGAAGGAGAGTCGGCGTGTGGTGTTGGAGAGGCAGGAGGCCCAGATGGGAATGGGAGGGGGACTGGGGACATCCCCGCGGGGGCTTCGCCACCTCCCACTCCCCTCTGCCGAAAGGGGACCCGGGGGAGGAATTTTCCTGCAGCATTCTACCAGCTGGCCGAGGGAGGTGTGGAGCTGGATGCCATCTGCTAAGGAGGTGGCGGAGAACAGAAAGGGCTTTTTCCTCCTTCTATTTCAAGAAAGGGGAAAAAAAGGAATCCGTGTGTTTCTGTGTCAGAGTTTGCAGCTTTCAGTAATCACAGCAAAACCCCCTGGAACAGTTGAAGAAATCTTCGTGCAAAGGGAAATAATTATTCTAGTCAATTATTTTTGAGGTTATTGTAACAGCATTTTCTTTTTTTCCCAGAGCAATGCTCTATTACAGCCAGAATGGATAAAGAGATAACAGCCAATTCTGGGCTCCAATACTAAAGAATAATAATTATTATTACTACTTTAAATTGGAATTTTGGGGCCACAACAGAAAGCAAATGGGAAGCAATCAGTCAGTGCTTCCAGGGTGTTTGCTGTTCACTGCAAAGGCAACAAGCACTGCAGTGAAGAGGCTCATCCTTCCTACAGGGAAGGGACCTACAAGGAGCCCCAGAGAGGAGCCCTTCACCAGGGGCTGCAGGGACAGGGCAGGAGGAATGGCTTCAGACTGACAGAGGGGAGATTCACTTGGATATTGGGAAGGAATCCCTGCCTGGGAGGGTGGGCAGGCCCTGGCACAGGGTGGGCAGAGAAGCTGTGGCTGCCCCTGGATCCCTGGCAGTGTCCAAGGCCAGGTTGGACGGGGCTTGGAGCACCCTGGGCTGGTGGAAGGTGTCCCTGCCCATAGCAGGGGTTATGATTATGTTCTTTAAGGTTTCTTCCAACCCAAACACATTTGCAGAAGGGGGGTGTTTCCTTCCATGGCTAACAAAGCCCTATATAGGAATATATTCCATTAACATTAATTAGCACGCTTTTTATCTGCCCCTAACTGATCTCTGAAAATCAGGTCTCTCAGTCTATTCCAACCTTCGTTTAAACCATTTTGGGTTTGTTTCTGTGCATGTTTTTGTGTAGATGGTTCCATATAGCAAAAATTAGTTCTGGCTCTGTAAATTTGGTAATATTTGAAATTATTTTTCATGGTTTTAAGTCTTGGTTCAGCAAAACTTTTCTGTAGTTGCTGAAGTAGGGACTAAGACCAACAGATGTTTTGCTCAAGCTCAAATTGCTTTAATAAGGTTAATGCACTTCACTATTTATTTTCTCAGTCTGAGCCTCATTTTTGAGTACAAACACACTGGAAGGATATGCTTTTCCTGAAAGAACATACCCAGGACTGTGTGATGTTCTCATTTCAGGGGGAATATTTCCCTGAAATGCATCTCTTGGTGATGCTGATCTCCCCTGGCTCAATCCTGCTTGCAAAGGGCTCTTGTTTCCTGCACCGCCTGGGGCTGGAGATCATCCCACTGGGAAGCAGCAGTGACACAATCGAGTGGCCTCAATGACATCGTTTTTTCAAGCTTCTGCAGGGTCTGAGTCACCAGGTTCCCTCAGGTTCCCAGCCTGGTACGGCCCTGCCTTGCATCATTGATGTGAGAAGTGTTGTGTGTCACTTCAGTGTAGATAGTGTGTGTTTTCCCCCCAAGCTTAGCAAAGCTCTGCTGTTGAAGCTGCAAATGCCTCCTTGGCCAAAGGGTTCCCACTCCCCATCCTTAGCAGTGCTGTGCAGGGAGGGCTGTGGCAGGTGCTGAACCTCCTTTCCAGCCGTGCCATAAGGTGGGTTTGCTGCCAGGCCTGTAAATCTGCTTTAGCACTGTCGATGGGTCAGGACTGACAATGATGCGCCGGGACTGGCTTGCCTGGGGATGCTGCAACCCTGAGAGGGGAACGAGGGGTTCTAGAAGGGCTTTTGGGTGTATTTCTGAGCAGACGTTGGCTGGGACAGTGGAAGGGTAGGACTATTGCTCTCCTTATTGCTTCCCACTCATTTTCAAGGAGGGAGCTCTGTGGGTCCTCTGTGATGCAGAGCTTCAGTTTGGGTCCATCTGTGCAAGGAAACCACATGGTACCACGATGAACCTGCAAAGGACACAGGTTACAGACTCAGCACTGCTGAAAAGTACAGTAATACCTGGAAACTCTTCTGTATAAATGCCTACAACGTGACCTGGGCTTTTCTGGTGTTAATACTGCTCAGTTCCCACCCTGCTGCTGTGTGTGTGACTGCAGATGGCCAGTTCTTGCTGAAAGCTCCAGCTGTGACTCAGGATCTGCACCTGGATGGCAATTTGTTGGAACTGATTAATTTTCCTTGTGTAACTGGCTTTGCAAAGAGCAGAGGAGCCCTCCCAACTCAGATCCGGTGCAGCCACTTTCATACCCACCCTATTACTGTTTCCTCCAGGAGAAGTGGAGATTTAAGTTAGATCAGAAAGGCTCAGCTATGCATTTACTTTGTGTTTCTTCCCTCCTCCCTCTCTTCCCCTTCCCTCTAGCTGCTGACATTAGTTGAAACAGCAAGCAACACTTTTTTCACGGGCCTGGTGTGCAGATGACACAGGATTTACTTGCCCTTCCCAGGCTTGCAATGTCCAAAAACCTGCCCCTCAGCTGCAAAATGCCACTGTAAGAGTGATGTGTTGTGGTCCCCAGTGAGCAGGGCATGGTGCAGGCGTTGGACAGCACTCGGTGGTGTCTGTCCCCTGCCTGGCACTGGGAGGGGATGGGATCCCACGTGGGGCAGCAGCACTGCCCAAGAAAATGTCTCTCAAGCTTTACAGTTTGTGGTACAATTCAGTCAATGAAGGGCATTTTTGTATCTTCTTTTAGAAAAAGGTCCTGGTCTGACAATCACTTTAATGCCCCGTTTATTTTCAGGGATAAAGTGGCTGTGTATGTCAAGAAATTCCAGCTTGAGGGGTTATCCCAAGTGTCTCAGCTGCCCTTGCCCTCCGAGCCCCTTCCCTGCCACGCTGGGGATGCAGCCCTGGCCTCATCTCTGCCCCCTTGGTGTCCAGGGGCTCTGTGCTGCTCCATGGACCCTGTCTGGGAATAACCCCGCTGTGGCTGTGCCTGTGGAGCTGGGAACGGGACACATCCTGCTCTGGGGTGCTGCACTGCTGAGGGGCCAGGGTGTCATCTGCCCCTCCTGGGGGTGGCCCTTCCTCTGTCCCCCACCAACCCAAAGCCCACGGCTAATTCTGTTGTAATGTAGATAAAGCCTACAGGCAAACCCTGTTGTTAATTGTGCTGCAGTGGTGAGGCCGTGCAGGGGTTTTCATTGGTGTTTCTCATTTACAATATTGGTGAAGAATAAAGCAAGTCCCCACCATTCATCGAGGTTCCTCTGCGCCATCACTCTGCGAGGATGCAGCTGGTGCTGGCAACTCATCTTCTTGTAGGCTTTTGTGAGAAATGGAGGATTATCCTCCTCATTTCACCCACTCAGCTTGTTTTGAGCTCATTTTGCTTTGCTATTTCTCTAAGGAATGCCAATTCTGGTCCGTGACTCCATCCCTTCCTGGCTGACACATTGATCTTTCCTCAGGAGGCTCCACATTCTGTTCCTTAGTGGTTCAATATTATATTCTAACTTCAGTCTAATGGTTTAATTTCAAATACTAAGACTTTCTTACGCTGCACATTTAAAATCTGCCTCCTTGTCTATGGGGCTGCCTTGTTGTGGTGCTGCTTTCCCTTGGCAGCCCAGAGGAAGCAGGAGTGGCTCAGGAACATTTCCAGCATGAAGCAGCACATTTTAATGGGATCAATAATTCTAGGAGGGGACATAATAGTGGTGTATTTGCTGCATCTGGACTTTTCAGCTGAATTCTTTTTCTTAAACGCTCTCAGAGGAAGAGGCGAGAAGGTTTCTGTGATGGAAGTGGTACTGGGAGGGGTATTTGCCACATTCAAGAGGCTTTGTGGCCCAGGGTAGGCACATCCTGCTGTGGATTGTGCTGTAACAGGTGTCAAGGGGCTCTTGGCAATCCCTGCCCTGGGACCTGAGGTCTGTGCAGTGATTTAGCTGTGAATTATGTGTGGTTTAGGTTAAAATTCACCAGACTTGGCAAACACTTTGCAATTTGATTGTCCACTGTGAAACTAATAAAACTCAAATCAAGTGCAACTGAACATGACAAAGTGGAAGCTTTGAAAGAGAATGTGCTTTTGGATTTGGATTCTCCATTATTTTCAGTCTCAAATTACGCTGTTTGATTTATGCACTTGCTTTGGAGTTACAACTGAGTCAAACAAGTGGTTTGGTTGCATTTCTCTTTTTTTCTTCTTTCTGCCTTATTTTTTACAGTGACAACTAGGAAACTGTAATGAGTACACATTGTCTTCTCTTGCTGAGTGATGTCTATCAAAAGGAAAACGAACACAGAACCTGTCTTAGCCCCAGAGCTGCTGTGAACTCCTCTGATATTTCCTCTTTTCTTCCCTCCCTTTGTGCTTAGTGGATGTTGATAATTTTTGTGCCTTTCCTCACCTTCGTAAATGCCGATGATGCCTCGGGTAGAACCTTCTGTGTTATTTAATCCCAAGTTCCTCTTTCCCAGAAGCAATTCACTGGCACGTGATGATTTGCTTTTCCTGGCACCCCACTTACTTTTCACTTTTCCTATCAGTTGATTTACTGCCTCTAGACAGAAGATGAATAGTTTGCACTTTGTCCTCTTAAATCAAAATGGAATGGAAAAGACTGGTTTAATCATATTTTATTCCAACCCCACTTATCTGTATCACATATTGCTTAGCCCTGTCAGGAGTGATATGTCTGCAATAGCCTCCCTTTGCTGTTTGCTCACCACAGGACCAAGGTTTTGCTTATTCATGACTCCAGCATTGTTTTATTACAAAGCTGGGTGAGAGGCTCTGAGCAGCCACAGGCTGATCCTGATGCCTCAAACAATGACACACAGTTTAGTTGGGAAAATCAACTCTGTAACGGCTTATATTGCCATTTAAACCCTATTTTGAATAGTACTCTTAAGCTAGGTCTTATTTCAGCTTGACATTTATACGTACAGGCTTAACATTAAACTTATTTCCAGCTTTCCAGCCACATCTGTATTTTACCTGGAGTAGTAAAGTCCAATGTACCTGAAGAAGTAAAGTCCAATAAGCATTGGCCTAATGGTCAATTTACCCTGGGCTTATATAACTTATCAAACCTGTGTCTAAATGCATGAAGTGCTTTTTCAGTTCTGATTTGACTTTTATTCACACTTAAATGTTAGAAATGAGAGCAACTTAGTTAAAATATTTTAGCTTTATACATGTGTTTGTATATAGACTCAGTGTGTCTCTATTGGCTGCTGCTTCTGCTCAGGAGAAACTGAGTCTACACTGGCTGTAGACTGTTAGATACATATAGCACATACATCTGTAGGGCACTTCTTTTTGGGTGATATACAATTTTTATCTTAGATTTAAAAATGTTTGGACTAGTTTTTCACCAGACTTTGAATTTCATGGTTCAAGCTCCACGGATATACCTCCCTGATGCTCGGGATAATGCCTGTGGGAACAAGCAATCCTTTCGTGGCCAAAAAGACACCATTAAAATGACTTTACTGTAGCTTGGCAATGCAAGGGGTTTAAAACTCAAAATACTGCAGGGTGAGAAAGTTAGATATGAAAATTCACTAATGGAATGAGTTTCCTGCCATACATCCTGGTGGATGTGTATGTGGAGCCTTTGACCCAGGGCTGGTGGGAAGGAGGTCTCTATGGGGACAGGAGGGGTTTGCTGCTCCTCTCCTGAGCTGTGTCTGAGCTGACACGACGAGTGTGGAGCAGCTGACCTTTAAATGGAGCTGCTTTTGACTGTGCTGGGCTCTGCTTTAGGCCAGAAAACAATTAAAGATTTCCTTGATTTGATCCATTGGAGAGCCCCCTTGATGTAATTCTCATTTTACTTCTTGCCTGTTGCCAGAATCCACAATGATTTATATGGCTGGAGAGATATTGCATGTGGTGTGAACAATTTATTAGAATTTTCCATTTCCTCTGCTGAAGTGTAGCTGCACAAATGTTACTTTGTGTTTTTAACTTCTTTGCTGTTTTATTGGCTGTGAATCAAACAATAGAACAGCTTTTGCTTTCAACTTCAAAGCTTGGGACCAGGTTCTGTGTCATCACTTAAGGCTGTGGCCCCTTCAAGGGGACTAAGCTGTATTTAATTATATCTGCTACAAGGCTAAAGCTAAAACAAGAGTCCTGGCTGAGCAAGGCTACTCAAAGTTATGCAATTCACTGTTTTCTCTATTTTTAAGTAATTTTATAGTATTTTTACAGTATTCTGCACAACCCAGTTAAAAATCACATTTCTATTTTGACCACTCATCATGTTATTATAGACAAATTCCTTTTCAGCTGCCAAAGGCGATGATTATAGTCCAGAACACTGCATTATTGAGATAAAATACAACTTTCAGTTCCGTCAGGCTAATTGGAGCATTGGCTCCCCCAGCCTGGGAGCTGCTGTGTGATCCTTGAGGAGCCCCTGGGACTGAGGGATGCTCGTGCTCTGAACAGCAAATGCTGATTGTAACCAAGGAGTACAAAAGTGTTTGTATGCATGGCCTTGGCTTACCCAATCAATAACATCCCCTTACTCTTATTTTTTTTTTTTCCATTCTTAAGCTTTATTCAGTGTGAAGTTGTTTTTAACACCCTGGGGATTACTGAGGTGGTGATCTGCTGCTCTGGTTACACACGGCAGTGCTTTGCTGTGTCTCACCACTCAGAGCCAGTAAAGGAAACATGAGGTTTTTCCCTTCAACAAATTAGTTAAAAGGTTCTAATACACACCCAGCCACCCACTGGAACCTTTGGAAAAGCCCTGTGGGATATCTGGAGACGATTGCTCCCCAGGCTGGTGTGCAGGAGGCTGTTGGAAGGGATGGCAGTGCCAGTCAGGGCATCCAAAGCTCCAGCTGCTCTGCTCGGGGGAAAGGAGGAACTGGGAAGGTGCCTCTGCTCAGGAGAAACGGAGGCTGCAGGAGGGATGGCTGGTTGGGCACCCCCTGTCTGCTCAGGGCAATGGGGGGGAGCGCCAGCGGCCCCCCTTTGTTTGTTGGGGGAGCGCCAGCGGCCCCCCTTTTTGGGAGCATCAGCACATGGGGAGCTGGAGGTGCCCCAAACCCCAGGCAGTCAGCAGGCCCCCCTGGTGTCCTTCACTCCCGCCGTGTTACTGAACGGGCACTCTTCTCTTGCTGTATTTGCTGTTTTGGGGTTGATGCAGCTGCAGTGTCATTTCTTCTTGGGTATCACGGAGATCTTATTGAGGGTTTAAACGTGAGGCTCATCCTTTCGAGCTGAACTTTGCTTGGGTTTTCTTGGTTGACAGATGAGGGAGATGTCCTTTGGTGATGCTTGTCTTACTCCCTCGCTTCTGGAATATTACTCTGCCAGTGCTTCAGCAGCTACTGCTGAGCTGGAAAACATCCTCCCTTCCCAAGGCACGGCTGTGAACAGGGAATGGTGGGAATTGTGGGTGGCCCTGGAAGTTTTTCTGCCCAGGGAAGAAGTTTTCCTACTTTGCATTAATTGCTGTCATTCTTCTTTCTTGTAAAAGCCACTGGAGCTGCGGGATCCAGAGCTGGTTTGTGCTTTGCTGTCTTTGGAAATTATAGAGGACTTATGGAAATCTCAGTTAGGAAAGTGGCAGTTTTGAACTGAATCCCTTCGGCTCAGTTTCTTCCAGAACACATTTAAAGAACTCACAGTAATCATTTTCATGCTAAAGCTCAAATCGTCTTGTTAGATTGTTACTTTTGAGTGGAGAAATGGATTGACATTGATTTTTATTTTTTCCCCCTTTTACACTGATATCCAAGTTTTGGTGTCAGTCTGATTTGACAGAAACTGAGATCTGTCTTTATTATTTTTAGACTACTGACAGCTCAGTGTTTTTGACACATAGAAGGAAGTTTTACACCCCCCTGATAGGATTACCCTGCTTAATATTTTCTCTTCTCTGCATTTCTCTTGAATGCAAAGTTGACTCCAAAGTGGATGGATCCTGGGTAAGACATACAGAGCATTAATAAATGCATTAACTAAATTATCCATCTGTGATATCTGGGGTCCAGGCACCACGTCCCTGACCTTCCACCAGCTCATACCTTCCCCACAAGACCCACATCTGTGAAATTCTGGAAACCTCTGCTGCTCCTGCAGCTCTCAGGACCGTGGAAAGCACAACAGCCCCAGTGCGGCCCCGGTGCCCTGCAGCTGTGTCTTTTTTACACCAAAAAATGAAGGCAGAGATCACGGTCCTCAGTATCGATGGCTCTCTGGCAAATGTGTCCTAAACGGGGTGAGGGGTTTGCTGCGGGGTTTTAATTTTCTCTGCAGGTGAAAGGTGTGTGTGTGTGTTTTGGAATGAAACCAAGGAGGAAATGTTCCTGTGCAGGCTTTCTGTGTCAGAGCCCAGCTCTGGCTGGCAGGAACCTCAGGGGCTGCACTGAGCTGGAGCCATGCAGCCTTTTGGGGTAATTTTTGTTCTGTCAGAGAGTTATTTGGGTTAACTTGTTCTGGTCCCCCAGACAGACCCTTTACAGTTATCCTGGTGTTCTGTACCCAGCAGAGGGGAAAGCAGGGAGAGCTTTGCTGTGGGTTCTGCAGGGCTGGGGCTTCAGCTGGCACACACTGGAGGGCAGGGCCAGGTGGTCCCCTGGATTTCAGCTGCCCGGAGCAACCCCACGGGAACCAGTTTCCCCACTGCTGCTCCCAGTGACTTCTAAGCAGCCTTGATGAATGTGACTGTTGTGCAGTGTGAAAATGGCTGGGTTATGCCAAGCACTTTCTACTCCCTGGGAACGAATGTTTGCAGTTCATGTAGCTGGGAATATAAAGATGTAGCTGGGAATATAAAGGTGTACCCTCAGGCTGTTGCTGTCCAACATTAGTGCACCTCCCTTTTAATTTCAGTATCTTCTCTCAGACCGGCCTTTGCTGCACCTCCAGTGAGGTTATTCTGTAAAGCACGTGTGAATTATTGAAATTAGTTTTGCTACCTGTACCACTCTTTTCCTCACCATTATTAAGGCTCTGGTAACCACAATATTTGACTTTGCCATTACCTGTCTCCTTCTCTTTAATGTGCAGTCACTACACACTATTTCCAAGTTCTCAGTGTGAGTTTGGAAGTACAGAGGAAGTTTGTGATTCAAAAAGCATTCCTGGGCATGAGGAAAACCTCTAGTCATTACCTGAGAGAAAAATAAATATTGGAAAGCAAATGACATTGTCCTTCCAACCCCTGCCATGGGCAGGGACACCTCCCACCAGCCCAGGGTGCTCCCCAGCCCAACCTGGCCTTGGACATTCCAGGGTTCCAGGGGCAGCCACAGCTTCCCTGGGCACCTGTGCCAGGGCCTGCCCACCCAGCCAAGGATTCCTGCCCAATATCCCATCTAAGTCTACTTTATTTCAGTTTAAAGCCATTAATGAGTAAAGTGAGCCCATGGAAGTGGCGGTAAGGAGGGCACTTCTCATTTCCTGACAATTTTTCCTATAGAACCACCCTCTAGTCTCTGTCTTGCAGATTCACTATTTGCAAACCACATTTGAAAACCTATTTCTTCCTCAGTGGTTATGGGTTCTAATTTGTTCTTCACTCAGCCATTAATTTAAGTCCATAACTGCAGTATATAACTCTGCAAATCATCGTGGGAGATCATTTCTGGGAATTGTATTATGTGAAATGAGGGTACATTGTACTGAACTGCCCAGGTAATATATCTGCAAATTCTTGGTGCAACACTCCTGGAGTGGGTCAGGCACTGGGCAGGAGGAAATGTTGTGTAGAGCTGCCCATCAGTGGAAAACAAGCTGGAGCTGAGTCACTGTGGGGCTGTACCTGCAGCTGGCTGGGTTATTGGGGCTCTCTGGTGAAGGCAGGTAAAGGTTTTCCTCTCAGAATAACAAACAAATGCATGTTGGTACCAGGGCTTTGAACTGAGGGCTGACTTGGAAACAGAAGGGATAATCCAGGGCAGAAGCATCTCTTAATAGCACAGAGCAGCTCCTCTTTGCTGACGTGGGGTTCGGATCTCATTTGCAACTGGCAATAAATGAGTCCTCATTAGAGCCTGTCCACAGGTCTCTCCCAGTGCACGACCTGTAAATATCTCTGAAATTGGGCTCTCCTGGCGGGCAGAGCTCAGAGATCTGCACGGGCAGCTCCTGGCCCTGTGGGGTTTGGGCTGGTGCCCACGGAATGATTTATTGATCCCTGGGATGTGCCGCCCTGCAAGTGCTGCAGATTAACATGCAGATGCTGTTCCTTTGCAGGGGAAGGGAGCTTGGTGCAAACTAATTGATTTGGTGAGTTAAAGTTGACATGCAGCCATTAACTAAATAGGTCAATTACATGTTCAGCCTGATTGATGTCTGTGATTACAGTAACGAAGGGTTATTGACACTTTTCTAGTATTTTTCATTGGATATTGGTGGGGGGGAATTATCTTTAGCTCTGGCAATTACCTCTTCTCTGAAGTTAATAATTTAATATAATTGATACTCTTTCAGCTAAGTAATATGAACTTAAAAGACAAAATACTCTTTAATCTCTGCTATCAGGGTATTTCTAACACTGGGGTGCTGAAAAAGCTGGTCAGGTCCTGATCCTGGATTACTGTAACAGGGGACTGACCTTACATTGGAACATTTACCATGAGCCTTGACTTGAGCAAACCACTGCTGGTCCTTTAGTACCACTCTTCACTACTACTTAATTTCTTCAGCATTACTGTAAAGCTTAACAATTACTCGTTGTCATAAACACTGAGAAATATCCTCGTGCTTCACTTGTACCATCAAGTATTTAAATGCAACCTCCAGGATATTTTTCCCTCATAATTTGTCTATTCTTCACAATTGAAATCCTTTAGGGGCCCACTGCCCGTCATACAATTAGTTTGAATTTCTGAGTAGTGTGTTCCAAACCTGACCTGAGATAAAGCACTGGGGGGCCTTGAGCTGTTCCCACCTGAGGGATTTCTCTGCTCCATTTTCTCACTTTTTGTTCTTAGTTGGGTGTTTTAGCTGGAATTGTTCTGTTGGAGGGGAGATGTTCCTCTTGGCTCACCCTTTGGGCTCAGGGATGCTCAGCAAGAACAGGAAGCCCTGAGTGCTCCTCTGCAACTTCCAAGCAGAGAAAGCCAAGACTCTGCAAGGAAAGTTGGTTTTAATGGAAAGCTGAACCCCAGCAATTACTCCTGAGGTGTTCACTGGAAATTGGGATGTAAATTTTTCACTTATTTGAAAATGAGTAAACAAAAGCTTTCAACTGAAACTTATTCCTCTGCTTGACCCCAAGACATTACAATTTCAATTTTCAGGTGTTTTGGGGTTTGATCAGAAATTAAAGTTTTCCACTGAAAATATTAGGAAGGAATTGTCCCCTGTGAGGGTGGGCAGCCCCTGGCACAGGGTGCCCAGAGAAGCTGTGGCTGCCCCTGGATCCCTGGAATGTCCAAGGCCAGGTTGGATGGGGCTTGGAGCCACCTGGGCTGGGTGAGGGTGGGCAGCCCCTGGCACAGGGTGCCCAGAGAAGCTGTGGCTGCCCCTGGATCCCTGGGAGTGTCCAAGGCCAGGTTGGATGGGGCTTGGAGCCACCTGGGCTGGTGGGAGGTGTCCCTGCCCATGGTATGGGGTGGCACTGGATGGGCTTTAAGGTCCATTCCCACCCAAACCCTTCTGGGATTCTTTATTTGTCTCTGACAAAGACTTAACATCTTTGAATATTTTGGTAGAGTGATGTTTCAATACCTGCATGTCTCTAATTACGATGGGCAAAGATCAATAACCTGATGGTGCCCTGGGCACTGCTTTGTGTAGGGACCATTTAGAGCATTCAACACTTGTACCCACCCAGCCATCCCATCCCTTATGGGCAAACTCAGCCACAGAAAATGTGTGACGTGTGTTGGCTCTTAGGCTGAATTTTTAATATTCTTCTCTTGGCTTTTATGAAATGACTTAATATCCGTCTCTCTGAGCAGGGAGAAGGAGATGAGCATTTTCAGGGAGATACAGACAAGGGCTTTGGGGCCTTAATTAAGAAAAGGCTGTCACTGCTGAGTCGTGGGCTTTCCCAGCCTCCAGCAGTCGGCAGCTCTGGGATCCCCCAGTCCTTTATCCTCTCTTTTAGGGCTCCACTTAACCCAGAACAGCTGGGGTTTATTGCCCCTGCTCATGCACCTTGATCCTGACCCAGAGAGACAATTACCTGGCGTTCCAGGAGCGTTCATCTTTGCTGTCCCCAGCAGCCAGGGCAGAGCAGGTGCCGTGTAATTCCAACATCTGTCTTGCTGAGCGCTGAGAGATGAGGAGGGCACAGGTGGATGGGGAGCCAGGGAAGATTTATGGGGCTGTTTCTGCGCTGGGATCTCTGTTCAGCAGGGCTGGTGCCTCGGGAGGCAGCTGGAGAGTTTGTGCTGTGCTTTTCCTCCCAGCCTTGGCCGTGGGATGTCTTAGAGATAAATCCAGTGCAGCCTGTTAGTGAATGTGATTTGACATCTGGAATTGGGGTTAATCCACATCATAAAATATCGTGCGTACAAGGAGTTGTTCCCTTGTCTGGTCCAACTCTGCCTCAGTCCTATCACAGCGCAGAGTCACAACATTTTCAGTGTTAGTTCTTTTGTAGATAAGTGCGCTTTAATTTTTTCCCACCTTTTATAGAGCAGAGTGAAGGGCGTATTTGATCACCAGAAGTTAATTATTAAAGAGGGAAGGGAATATTCATTCCAAAAGTGGATGTTCTTAACACTCCTGGCTAACTGGCAGCTACTCAATTTTCCTCAAACTCTTTGGACCTTTATCCATGTGCAGCTGAGTAACAAATGGAAGAGAGAATGGGAAGAAAATTACATTAACTATTGCATTTTTTTCCTGAGGTGATGACATGGTCTTTTCTTACCATCCAGCAAAGGAAAGAGGGTGAAGTTTTGGGACTCGGTTCTGGGACTGTGTCATTCTCATTGAAAATGTTGCATCTGTTTGTCAAATTAAAGCAATTTCTACAAGGAATAATACAAACTAGTACAACAAAGCAAATTTTACCAAAAACAACTATTTTGTGCAACACAAACGTATTTAAGTTAGTAAAATGTATGTGAAATAGTCCTCTAAAAATATAGTTATCTAATAGTTCTTTGGTCATGGAAACTCTATTTAGTGTAGGGGAAATAAATATCCAGGCATTTTGAAGTGTGCTGCTTATTGTGCTTGTGCTGGTGGCCTTTGATAGGCTTTGGATGAAACCCCAAATTCCCTGCACTCCATCTGAGTTTTGAGTCTTTCAGGGCTTTCACTTAAAAGATTCATTAAGAAATAACCACTCCAGGCAGAGCTCCAACCACCTGGTGTGTTGGCTACCAACCCTTTCAGAAATAGGATTTAAGGGCTTTTGCATGTTTGCAAACCAAGTGCTCCTGATATGTGTGAACTTCCCTTCCCTCCCCCTCCCATCCCACCTTACGCATAAAAATAGCAGATACTTAATTCTGAAAAATACTGATGCACGTTGAATTCTCGCTTCAAACCCACTTTTACTGGGAAAGTAGCCTAAGAAGTGAATGCCTCCCATTTCTGCTGCAGTTCAGAGGTGGCATCTGCAAAAAGCTGCTGGGAAATCACAGCAAGTGGAAAATTGAGCTTTGTTGTCAATTGTGTAAGATGGACTATTCTTTTGGAAACGTCCCAATAGCACAAAGGCATTAGAATGCTACTAATAAATTACTATAAAATAATCTGCCACACCCCCTCTGAAATCCCCTTTAAGGCAGTATTGCACTTAAGTGGATACTTAAGCTATTTGAAACCTCCTCAGCAGCACAGCCTGGTGGTGTTGTCTGTGTTTGGAACCAGGGGCACTTGCAGGGCACTCAGCCTGGAAAGGGGGATGTTGTCCTCTGCCACGTTAAACTGGATTTTCCCACGGAACTTGCTCTGAATGTTAAAAAAGTTCCAAATGAAGGAGTTCTGTCCAAATCCCAGCACAGTGGCTTCTCTGCAGCCCCGTGGTGTCACTTCAATGTCAGAAAAGGTTTTGTTGAAACAATGGAAGTCCTAAAATCTGTCCTGGTATCTGCAGGTTAAGAAGGCACAGTCGGTGTCACCGAGCACCAAACCCCTCTGTGTGTCCCAGCCCTGCAGCCCCTTTGCTGTGGGTGCTGGGGCTCTGCTGCTGCCCTGGCCCTGCTCACACCCAGGCTGGGGCTGGGGCTGGGACCCCATCTCCGCCTCCTGGGCATGGGCATCTCGTCTGAAAGTACTCACAACACACTGGATTTGGGGGGAAGTTCTTATTGGTAAAGCTTTTGTGGAAATTGGTCCAAATCTTTCTGCAGATACAACAGAGAGAAAAGTCTGACCTGGGCTGAATTCCAACCAGGAACTGCACGTAAATCATAAGTTAAATTACTGTGTTGTTAAACACCAATCTTGCATTAAACTCATGTTTATAGATGTATAGGATGTTTAAATGTTAAGTGGAATTAATTAAAATCTGAAGGCATTTCTGTCATAAGCAATGATAAATAAATAATTGTGTCTGCTTCCAACATTATAATTACCTCACTTTATTTTAGAGTTTGGTACTTTAATTCTCTGAGGGAAAATAGTGTCAAAGCTGGGACGGTTTTGCACAAATATTTTCACTTTTAAATATATTCATGGAAACTAACAATAAGATAGAGATATTATTAATGTAGAAGTTTTCCGTACATAAACTTCGAGTCGTGTTCTGTCTGTATGTTACAATTCTGGTTGTTTTAGGGGCTGTTTTCTAAGTCATGGCCAGCCTCTCCGTGGAGAGAGCAGAGCCTGTACAGAGTATTTTCCCCCACTCCAGGGCTCTCCTCCCCTCTGGCATTGCAGTTCCCTTGGTGCTCTGGGCAGCACTGGCCGGGAGAGGAGCTGGCAGGAGGGCCGGTCCCAGCAGACCCTTCCCGAGGACAGAAAGGTGTTATTCCTATTTAACCGCGTGGAGACAGAGCTGCTGTTGGGTTCAGAGCGTTAAAGGAGCCGCAGAGCCGCTGGCAGCCGCAGTCCCTAAACTGCTGCTGTGCCAGGCAGGGCTCAGGACGAGGAGCAGGTGGAAAGTCCTCCCTGCTTGGTTTTCCTTGCCCTGGGACCAGAGCGGGTTTCTGCTCCGTTTCTCTCAGCACTGACGAGTTCTTCCTGCAGCCCTGCAGGAGGAGTTGGCAACATCCGTGCCCCCTTCCCTTCCCTTCCCTTCCCTGCTGTTTCCCTCGAGACTTTGACTCCTCATTGGGATGGCAGTGGGCGAGAATTCTGCTGGTTGTATTGAGCAGCAGCCCAGAATGTTCCCTCCTGTGGGGATGTTCGCACCAGAGGTCAGGGCAGAGGTAACTCTGTTTAAGGCCATTGCCAATCACAAGGAATCTCCCCTTAAATCTTTTGATTTTGGGTTGGGATTTGTGGCCTCCTGCACTGCCATGAATTGAGCTTCTCTGCCAGTGACTCTTCCCCACGGGCCCCTCTTAGAGAGAATTTTCTAGTTCAAAGGCTCTGCTGCACCTTTAGAAGTGCAGTTTACATTAATTTGCAAGACATACTTGAACTCTCTTCTATGAGTTAAATTTTAAGCCAAAAGTTGTTAAAGTCTACCCCCAGTTATCAATAAAATTGCTTCTTTCTAATCGATCATACCAAGAGATTCCCAGCCAAGGTCCCTCGAGGAAGGTGGCTCAACTTGGGGTGATTTATTCTACTCAATAAAAGCTTTACAAGTAGCTTTAAGGATCAAGCAGCTTTAAAGATCATGTTATCTGATAACTATTGTGTTATTGTGTCAGAATTAGGACATAAAATCATTTAATTACCCTATTGTCTGTTCAGCTCCCCAGGATATTTTCCAATTCCACATCAGGAAATCATCACATCTCCAGGCAGATTATAAGGTATAAAATATCTCTGGCAGAGGGGAGTATCCTCAGGTAGAGAGATTTGGATTGGGAGTGGGGGAAAGGAGAAGACATAATAGAACTTGCTATATAACTTTCTTTAAGTTTGTCTTCTTCAAAGCCAATTAAATTATCAGGCACAATATTTGTAGAGCTAGCAGGAAATTGGAGAATACTCATGGAAAATGAATTTTAAACTCAAACATGAATATAGACATTGGAAAGTTGAATGTATGAGTGTTTGGTTTTTGTTCTTTTGGGGTTTTTAAACTAACTAATACATTGCAAACATTGTACTGCAACTTAAAACATCTCTATATGCAGGAAAACCAAACCTCACTCTTTGAATAACAAACATTTGCATTTTAACTGCTCATAAACCATGGAAACCATTTGCTAATGGTAGTTAAATCCAGATACTGCCTAATAAATCATATATTTAATAACTTTTACATGATGAGGAGGGAGAAGGATTGCTCATATGCTACTGGTGGTAATCAAATTCATTAGTGTTATTTCACTCAAATAAGAACTAGTTGGTCCTTTCCCACGCAGCTTCTGTGGCTGCCCATATTTATTCCAGCTGTCTGTGCTAACAAAAAGAATTGTTTTGACCCTGTGCAAATAGATTTTGTGCTTATTTGGCAGCTTTTTAAAAACTGTGCAAATAGAATCCTGGAATCCCAGGCTGGTTTGGGTTGGAGGGACATTAAAGATCACCCCATGCCACCCCTGCCATGGGCAGGGACACCTTCCACCAGCCCGGGCTGCTCCAAGTGCCATCCAACCTGGCCTGGGACACAAAGGAAAGAGCTGTTGAAATGTGACAGATGTAGTTAGGGCAGAAAATGAGCAAAATCCCTTGCTGGTCCTTCAAATGGAGGCTTAGGGGAGGAGAGTTGTTGTGTGGGAAACTGATGATGTTGTGGATTTGAGTAAAGAAAGGGGAGATGGCCTGGTAACAACTCCAGCAGCTGCTGCTTTCTTTGTGGGCTTTCTTCAGTTTGTTTGTTTGTTTGTTTTAGCAGCTGCCAGGAAAGAGAGCTCTGGGAGCCGCAGTGTTTGACATGTCAGGGGTGATAAAACTGATGCACTTGGTGAGAGCAATTCTAATGCCTTTGGTGCAGCCTGGCCCCCTGGCACTGCCAGGCAAGAGCCACAGGAAGAGCCTTTTTTTCCTCTTGACAGCTCTGAGGGTTTTGTCTGTCTGATTTTTGACAAAGTCAGGATCGATGTTCCACCAGACTTGTTCGTGTCTCAGAGTCCTCTCCTGGGACTGCATCACATCCGCCAAGGTGGAGGAATTATTTTTATACATAAGCAACCAAAACTTCAGACAAAATTTTTCTCTCAGCACAAAAACCTGCCTCGGTCTCCACTGGAGGTGGTTGGAATTCCAAAGCTCGTCATAGATTATCCAATATTTTTATGAGCTCTTGGTGAACAGTACCCCTTGGGATTTTGTGACCTCTTTATGTAGTTTTTCCTCTCTGCTTTCTCTTTGAGTCTTGATTATTAGTAGTGAGAGCTTTATTGAGGCTCATTGCTTTTGCTGGTGCATTACTCAGACCTCACCCTTCCATCTGCTCCAGCAGGATGCTTTCTATTCCCAGTCGTTATTTCCTGGGGCCTCATCCATCATCTCCAAGGCCCCCCATCCCCCTGGTGTGCCCGGTTCTCTTCCCTGGGAGCAGTTCCCAGCTCCCAGACCTCTCCTCAGAACATCCTGCCTGCCACCTAAATGTTCACCAGGGGGCCGAAAAGGAAACCCAACTATCGGCTGGGTAAGTGATTTTAGAGCACAAATTGGCTTGCTGGGACTGAGAGCGCATTTTGACTGCAATTTTCTCAGTGGAATAGGTTGATGTGACATCTGAAATGACAGGCAGGAATAGATTGTGAACTGCCACCTTCATCTCTTAATTAGTGCAAGTAATTCTTCTGAACAAAATACAGTTATCATCAAGTTTATCCAGTCCCAGTGAGATAAGAGTGCTTGAAATTCACTCTTTTTTCTTTTTGTTGTTCCAGGGGTGGGATAATCCTTGTAATTAGTTCGTATTATCTGCTGATATTCATGTTTCATCTCTACTGATAGTGGGATCTTCTGCAGATCACTTTGGATATTCAAACAAGCCCTGCTGAGAAACTTCTCATTCAACAGCTGAAGATTCCTCTAGTGGAAGTGGTTACTTTGATATGAAACTCCCCTCATTGCTTTTAAATATATGAAAATGTTGTTAAATGTTGGGTTTTAACCTCACTGTATTCAAAATATTTTAAATACTGGGATTTCAGAGTGTACAAAGAAATTGTATCTATTTGTTGCTCCCATTTGTGAATTTGGTGGTGCATATTAAGAAGCCTTTTAACAGTTTGGTTTGATCAGAGGAAGAAGAGAATGGCATAAAGAGATTTCAATTATTTCAAATAGACCAGGGAAGGGCTGACACAGAGGACTTCCAGCTCTGTTTCCTGTATGACCAGGAGAGTTTCACCTGTTGTACAGGGAGAAAGCAGCAAATGTCATGTATGTTATGGATTCCTATATAATATTCCCCCCTGGAACTGACATGTTCATTCCACAAATGGTGCCACGTGAGTTCCTCACCATGGGCTGAGAGTTAAGCCCATTTTATGCTGGTGAAATGTCAACATGTTCAAAATAATAAATCCAATATCTCCATTTCAGGCATAGAAACCGTGGCAGAGGAAGAGGTCGAGTCTCTTTCCGGGGTTTGAAGGTGTGTTTTATGTTGAAAGAGCTCCAATATTTTTCCTGCAAGTTCCATTTCCGACCTGCCAGCTCTCTGGTTTCCCAGGCCCATCATTCATCGGGCATTAGGTTTGTGGATGTGTTAGCAGCCAGATAACCCTTCTCAGCTGTTTGTCAGCTCGGGTTATCCTGCCCATCCATCTCCGAAGGGGGGGACAGCTTGGGTTTGCTCCGTGACGTACCTTTGCTTCCCTTGCCACGGCACCAGAACGTGTCTGCCAAATCCAGGGGGAAGGGTCACGCTCTGTGCCGTGATGGCAATCCATGGGAAGCACCCTGTGACAGGATATTTATTCCTCAGAGGGGTTTTTGTGCTGTGAAATGGGATTTCACTGGTGATGGATCCTGTGCGTGTAGGAAAAACAAATCTCTCCCAAGACAGGCTTGGACAGCCCCAAGAGCTGGGGGAGCTGTGCAGTGATGGGTGTTGTGGAGTGGTGGGAAGGGGACCGTGGCAGGGCTGGAGCTGCGCGTGGGGAGCAGAGTGGAGGGGCCCTGCCCACGTTCCCAGGGTTTGGGCTGGGATGTGCACAGGAACACAAGCACGGAGCACACACCAGTGGTTTTCCCAGTCGTGGTGTTCCTCCCAGGGCATGTGAAGGGATTAATGTCTGTGAACCCTCTTTAGCTGCTCTGGGGATCGCAGCTGCCACAGGGCTGCTACCATTCCTCCAACCCTGTGATCAAATGCCAAATAAATGAGCTGGGAAGTTGTCAAATGGGCCTCCGGGGGCCACTTAGGATGGCAGGTCTGCAGGGCAATGTCGGGAAGCTCTGCTGGGTCGTGGCACCGTCCCAGGGAGATGCCATGGCACGCTGGTCTCCTCAGAGCAGAATGGAATCTCCTCCTGAGATGGCAGCAATTAGAGTGAGTGATGGACTGGGACTGGGACATCCCCTGCTCAGGGCTAATGGGGCCTGGGAGGTCTCCTGCTGACTCCAGCAAACGCCTCCTGTGCTGTGGGATCAGACAGGAGGAAGGAATTTGTTGTACAAAGAAGCCCGGAGAGGTTCTGTGGCTCCAGCGGCTCCAGCCTTTGGCACGGGCAGGATTGGCCTTTTCCAGCTGTTGCAGGAACGTTGGCCCAGCCCAGAAGAGCACAAACCAGCAGGTTGTGCCCTGTTACCACGGGGTGTCCTGTGCCCGTTGGTACCACACAGGCGGGTTTGGGGAATTTATCACACACAGGGCAAGGAGGGGGATCAGCTGCGGGCAAGGATTGATCTGTGCTAGCAGATGAGAGCTGAGGCTGGACATTTCACAGTGAATGTGCCACCCCTGAGTGCAGTCTGAGTGTCAAAATGAATGGGATATAATAAGGCTGTAAACGTAACATTCACTTGAGGATCCCACCCAGCCCTGACGCAGCTGGAGCTTCCACATTGCCCATCCTTCCCCACCAGTTTCGTCTCTTAATGCCCCCTTCTTGAGCTGCTGGGGTTTTAATGCCCTTCCCACACCTCCCCTTGGCATTGGCTGGATATTGGGCCAGAAAGGATCTTCAGCTGTAGGCTGCAGGTCTGCTGTGCCAGTGGCACTCACAGCGCAGAGAAACCCTTGTGAACGTTCCCCGGGCACGCCCAGGATGGACCTGGGGCTTTAGCCATGGATTTGAGGACTCTATGGTTATGGAGTGTGTGGTTATGCAAGTGAAAGGACCTGCAGGAGTTTCTCTAATGTGGGTTCAGGAGCAAATCAACCCATTGGGGCTGGGATGACCCAAATCTGGGCGGCAGGAAGGGCAGTTCTGGTGTCAGAACACGGTACCCTGCACTGGGCACCCTCTGTGAAGGGAAGCTCCAGATGTCACATGTTACTATAATTAGGAAAATGTTAAAATAACCCGTTACTCCTCCTGGAATTCAACTCGCTGCTTTTAAAAGCTCGTTAGATAAGAAGCCAAGTCAGAGACTCCTTCTACGCCATCCCAGCTGCTCAGTTCAAAGAGCTCTGTCAAAAATGGGATGCCCAAAATTATGACCTACCTTTCGTGCCATTTCACGTTTCCAGGGAGTTGTTAAAAATTAAAGATGCCTTTAAGGAGCTCCCCAGAAAACTGTGAAAATGTAGGACATGGTGTACCAGCAGGTTGCAAAATGAAGCAACTTTTATGCAATATATTGTGCTGCAAAGCAATTTGCTTCCAAGTATCTCAAGTATTTCAATTAAGAAAAGTAACGATCAAGGACAAACAGCCTTTTAGTAGGAAGGGATTGGATTATTTCTATGGTTACTGCGCTGGAGCTGCAACTGGAATTAGAGTTCTAAGATACAGGTTACTTTTATGTTTATTAAAAATTGATGCTAATTTTCTTCATACACCAAAATATTTGGGGATTCTGTTTATTGGGTTTTTTCTTAAGGACAGGGTATAGAAGAGAGCTCAAGCTATGACATAGCTTTATTGGTTTGAAGTTATTTGCATGTTTCACTGCTTTGGCACCAAACCTGGTGAAGGGTTTCTATTATTCTGCACTTCTGCTGTAACCCATTTGAATTGTGGTCCTGCTACTGTTGTTTCATTCTTTCCCTCACTGAAGTTAAACCCCATAAAACTGAGAGGCATGAAAGCAACCCATTAATTTATCATCCTCCTCAGCTTTTCCATTAGGGGTCTGGGGCTGGTTTGGCTGCACGGGGGGCAGGATGTTTGCTCCTTCTCAATCGATTCCTTTCAGGGCATCGTGGTGTCGCTGCCCTGCTCGTGGGCACAGGGGGTTGTTTGAGGTCCTGCAGCAGCACCGCTGGGAACCAGCCCCAGGAAGGCCAAACATCCTGCCCTGGGCTCCTCTGGGCAGAGTTCTAGTAAGTACTTGAAATGTTTGAATCATTTACTGTGGTGCAAATGGATCTTGCAAGACCTTGAGGAAGCTCCTGCGTCTCCCAAAAGCTGATTTATCTGTTGGAACAAAAGAAGGTGAAGCAAAGTGAGGGTGAATATGAAACACTTGTGGGTTCCTCCAGTTGCCCAGACTGCCAGGAAATGTCTTTTCAAAGCTCTGGGCTCTGCTTTCCGTGTGTTTTCCCCGAGCAGTGCTGTGGGAACCACGGCTGACAGAGGGCTGCTGGAAGAACTGGTAATCAGCATTTCCATTACTAGTAAATGGCTGTGCTTGGTTTTAGGGTTTGGGGGTGGGAGTGGCTGCAACAGCTGCGCTGGAAAATATTTGTAAAGGTCACGTAAAGATGTGGAAAAATAATGGAACACAGGTAAAATTCTTGTAGACTATTAGGAAAGAGGTTTAGCAACATTCTTATTCCTCACCTCTCCCTGTCGGCAGAATTTATAACCAGAACTGCTTCTGTGTAACACTGAAAATAATCAGAGCTCTCATTTTCTTTGTGAAGAGAGGAAATTACCTGGATTGGGGGTTGCTCTTGTCGCTAAACAGGCGCAGACAAAGGATGCAAAGGGAGAGGAACCAGGAGTGCTTCTCTCTGATGGCCACACTCGGTGCCCGAGCTCCCTGGGGTGCCCATGGCCTGCGGGGTGAGCTGGGCTCCCTCTGGGCTTGGAGCCCTCCTTGGGTGCTCAGGGCACTGCAGAAGGTTTCACCTCCATCAGCAGGAGCAGCTTTTGCCTGGTACAAAGGCAGAAAAGCCGCAGTACAGAAATAAATAAAAGAAAGAAAAAGCAAGGATAAAAGAAGAGGGAAGAACAGAGGAGTCCAGATCTTTCCCGCAGGCACTTGTCAGCACTCAGCAAGGTGGTGATACAAGGACAGCAGAGTCCACTTTCTTATCCTGCTCTGTTAGAAGTTTGAGGGACGGTGTTTGTTGCCGTTTCTCTTTGGGAGAGGTGTAGGAGTGTGACATTGGTGGCCCTGGCGCTGAGTTCGGGTTTAGAAGACTCTGCTGGTGGTGGGTAACTGTTTGCCAAATTTTTCTGTCCCCTCAAACCTGAGAAGGTCTCAGGATCTCGTTGATCTTCACCCACCACAGCTCATCCCCCAGTCTGGGAAGGAAAGAGCCAGGAATGCTTTTTGTCATTCTGGCACTTCTTGTTCAAATTAATTTAATTAGAATAGGGGGTTGTTTTTACTGAGGTGCTGGAAATTGTCGTTCTTTCTCCCTTTCCCACAACTCAAAATTAAAAATGCTTTCTTGCAATTACCACAA
The DNA here is from genome assembly GCA_013396735.1 of Grallaria varia. NCBI lineage: Eukaryota > Metazoa > Chordata > Aves > Passeriformes > Formicariidae > Grallaria > Grallaria varia. Next base: position 1,176,004 of record VWZG01012793.1, on the reverse strand, counting down.
CTGATTTGCAGCTTAATTGCGCCAGGCGCCTTCAGGTTCCCACAGTCTGGCCAGTGGCCTCCAGGCCTCCCTGGCTCCAGGATTAGATCATTTCACTGCATTTTAAACTAATGCTCATCTCGTATGTACTCAAGCACGAGCCATGTGCAGCCACAGCTCCCAGAGGGAAACAGGGAATGCAGGTGGAGCTGCACACCTTTGCCCAGCCCCTGCTCTGCACCTGGAGGGTGCCGGGGGCTCCTCCATCCCCTTGGGGACCCTCCTGACTGAGGTGACCCAGTGTGGTGTCTTCTGCTCTGGAGGTGGCTGTGACCTGACTAGGGAGCAGGAAGGGTGTGGGACTTGTTCCTCGGGTTTTCTGTGGGAATTTTTACCGAGAGGGATTGAAAGAACCTGGATCCCTCCAAACTGGCGCGTTGCTCATGTTTTGACAGTTTGTTTATTGTGGATCCTCAGACTTGTCAGAGAGATTCAGTCAATGTTTCTTCTCTCTTGTCTGGCTACGAAAATTATTTGGATGGGATATTTGGGTTGGGCTTTCTTCTTTTTTTCCCTTGCTATTCTTGTCAAACTAAAATAAATAAGAAATTGAAATTCTACTGAAATAGGGGATTATAACATGTTCTTTGGAAGGTTTAGATAAGGGATAGAGAAGTGGCAATTTTTGCCTTGCTGCAGTAGCTACACTTTCTAGACCACACTTTCCTCCCTACCCTGGGAAAACAAGAAATAGTGTCATCGTCCCCACGCAATTCTATTACTAAATTGTCAGAACATGCTCGTATTTCTGGCAGCAATGATCCAACTCCATTTTCACTTCCACATGGATCAGTGGTGACCTTGACATTCTTGGTCAATGCTCATGTAGAGATTGCTTGGCAGGCTCTGGTGCCAAGCTGTGGAGTATAATTTCCTGACAGCGTTTGGGCTCTGGGTGTGTAATTGGCTTCTGGGCTGGCCCTGCACAGCTAGAGGGGCCTTGCCGGAGCCTCTCAGCTGGTAGTTTTTAATGACTAGAAAGCCATGAACCATCTGTTTGTACAGAACTGTTGTTGAACACAACTGTTGCTGGGTGGACACACTTTGTAAGTGCTGCTCAAAAATACTTTAAGCCAGGCCTACTATCTAATTTTTGAAATGGACTATTGGACAAAGAAGTTTTTTTATTAGTGGCAAAGGTGGAATCATTACCATGCAAGAGAACACTAAAAGGCAAAATTGCAAGAGCAGAGTCTGAAAGTACAACCTGTAGCCAAAACAAGTGTTTGGAGCTGACTCGTGTCCCTGGGGGTGAAGTGGTGCAGTAATGGACATTCCCAATCCCCTCCCCATCCCTGCTCACTCCATTAGTGCCTGGGCTGCTGCCTGGTGGGCCATTAATGCCTTTCCCATGTAGGTGTGCAAGGAAGGGTTAGAATTATAGAATCACAGAATCATTAAGGTTGGAAAAGACCTCTAAGCTCATCAAGTCCAACCATCAGCACCACCATGATCACCACTAACCCATGTTCTCCAAGGCCCTAGCCACATGTTTTAGGGCAACCCAGTCTGCAGAGTCCAGCTGTAAAAGTCAGCTTTTTCTATTCTTGTGCATAAACTTGCCCCTCCCCACATTCCAAGCACGGAGGGAAACCGGGGAGCATGAGAGATGTGTTCATTTTTCACTCCTCCAGTGCAGTGATCTCAGAAATGCACAAGCCAAACATGGCCAAACTCAATGGAATGTCCACCTGTCAATGCGTGAACATCTCCTTTGCTCAACATCTTATTAATTATACAGGGCTTTCAGAGGCTGTCTCAGAGTGCTGTGATTTGGATGTGGGACAAATTGAGAAAAGATAAAGATTTCTTGTCATTGTCTCCTCCCAGAGATGGCCTCTCATGAGATAATCCCCCATGTGCCAGCTCAGCTTCCCCTCCTGCTCCCGTGGTGCCTGTGAGGTCTCCACAGGTTTCATGTCCCAGTGTGAACAGTTCATCTCCCTCCAGGAGCCCAGTGTTGATCGGAAGGGCAGTTTGGGGCTCTGGGTAATGAGAGAAGCTTAATACCCTGAAAGATCTTTTCTACATTAAGGTGATATTTCCATCTACTGCACAGGTTTTTGATGGTAAATCCAGGCTCGGTATCATTTCCATTGGAATCTATAAACCAACAAAGTGAAACAAATCCAGCAGATTACAGCTCGGAGCTGGAGCCCTTTCTGGCTCTTGGCATTTATTTCCTCATGTTCCCATCCTAAAGATGAGCTGCTTTATCTGAATAATAGACATGGCAGCTTTTTTTATTTAAAGTTATCATTTCAAAGCCGTTACTGAAAACATCCCTCTCTGCTTCCCAGTGCCAGGGCCGGGCTTAACGGGGGAGATATCGCTGAGCACTGGTGCCTGTGTACAATAATTCAGCAGCAAATTAAACCTCAGAACACTTAAACAGCTGTTTCTTCCTCGATTCTGTACATTTGGGATGGTGATTTCTTTCCTTCCTTGAGGACCCGCAGTACTATAATTAGATGTTCAAAATCTGTGTTTGAGATTTTGCTGTTTGCTCTGTTGGTGGGACACCAGGGCAGGGACACGGCAGGTGAGAGCAGCCAGCAGGACTCAGATGAGCACCAAGCACAGAGCCTTTGCTGTCTGATGTTTGGTTTTTTTGTTTTGGGGAACTAGTTCCTTATCTCTCGTGATCATTTGAGAGCATAAGTGTCTAATTCCTTTCTAGGACACTGTGTAAGAGAAATAAACTCTGGCTCCAGCCACCAAGGACCAGTTAAGTGACAGTTGATGATTTTGTACCTAATTAGGGCACCAGTGCTACCTACAATGATGTTTATTTCCCCCCCTCCAGTGCAAGTGTAGAAATTCTGATGTGTTTGTGAATCCTGTAACTCTGAGGACAGCAGAGGCTTCCTGTGCCTCAGGGGGTGCTCTGGAAGTGTCTCCAGCTCTTATGGAGAATGGGATTCTCTGGAGCAGACAGCCAACAACAGCACCTGCTCCCTGCTCTACCCTCTGCACGGGAAGTGTCTTCCCATTGCCCATCAACAAACAGGCTGAACTGGAGCGAGACGAGGCAGGTATGTGGGCTTGGAGCACAGCTTTAATTTCAGGGTTCAGAAAATTCCCCATAAAGAGCCGCTGCAGCCGTGGCTGTGCCTGGTGCTCCCCAGCTGAACCCCAGTCACTGCGATGTTCTTTTCCCTCCGAGCCACCAGTTATGCAAAGTGAAGCTTTACCTGAGTAGGGATTAAGATTTTTCATATTTAGCTTAAAGCGTTTAATGGAAAGTGATCTGTCTGGGGAGGGAGGAGACGAAAAAAGCAAAATCAACCCCCCCTAAAACACAAGCATCTTATTTTAGGGCTATGTCTTTCATAAATCCTAAAGGTTATTTTGTTTCTGCCAACACTGTTTTGTTTAAAATCAGAATACAATAAGGAGGAGGAAGAAGAACCAGATTCAATAATTTTCTCCTGCTTCTAGTAGTTGTTCCTTCCTTGATTACTTGCCAAAGTGCCAGAACTGACAAATTATCCAATAACACAAAACTGAAGGCAGCTGCAGCTGCTGTAAAGCTGAATTAGTTTATAAAGTGTCCCTGTTGTGTTTCATAAAATGAGAACGAATATTCAGCAAACCTGTTGCAGGTTCTTCCCCCCCTTCCTTCTCCCTCTTCTTTTTCTTTGGGGCACTAAAAGGAGCAGAAAGTCAGACATTTATTTACTTGTCAAAAGAGATGAAATCCTTCAAAAAGAAAAATTATGTGCTACCTAAACCATTTCAGGACGTGGAAGGAAATACATTGGATTTCCAGCCTGCCCAGTGCTCCTTTGGGGCGCTGATTTCCTGGGCTGGGAGGGCAAAGGGTTTGAGGCTTGTTGCTTGTTTGGGGATGTTGCAATACAGTAATTATTTTCCAAAGGGTAACACTGATATTTACTCAGTGAATTAAGTATTATATATTGACTTATAATAAACAGTTAATTTAGTATTAAGCTTAGAATTTGCTGAAGGCTGTTGCAGGAAAACACAATGCATCAGAGCTGGCAGTTCAGGTTTTCCAGCATTTTTTGTTTGTCTTTATTTATTTGTTTTTGCTTTTACACCATGCCCTGCAGCCCCAGGCCGCTGTCTCCTGGTGTAGGTGTGTACATTTGATGTGCCTTGGAGTGCAGAGGATGCCCAGGAAAGCAGCGTTCCTGTGGAACTCTGTGCCTGCAGCCCCAGCCCAGCGCTGAGCTCTGGGGGAGTTCTCTGTTCACTCCCTTGGTGTTTGGGGCAGGCTGAGCCCTGTGCTCCTCAGGGAGCACGCAGAGCCTCTGATGCAGGAGGGGAGCAGTGGTAAATCCTGCTTATACATATACGTATGTGTGTGTATATATATATATACACACATATATGCACTTCAAAAGCTTAAGCAGAGCAGTGTGTGTGTTAACAGAGCTGCCAAAAGAGAGCTGGGCTGAGTGGGGTGGTTTGTACTGGGGCAAAGCTGCTCTTCTTACAGAACCACAGAATCAGTTGGAAGGGACCCACAAGGGTCATCGAGTCCAACCCTCAGCCCTGCCAGGACCATCCCCAAGAGTCCCACCCTGTGCCCCAGAGGATCATCCAAAGGCTCCTGGAGCTCTGGCAGCCTTGGGGCTGTGCCCACTGCCCTGGGGAGCCTGGGCAGTGCCCACCACCCTCTGGGGGAAGAGCCTTTTGCTGAGATCCCACCTGCCCCTGCCCTGGCACAGCTCCAGCCCTTCCCTGGGTGCTGTCCCTGCTCACACAGAGCAGCATCTCTCCCTGCCTTGCCCTGCAAAGCCATCCCTCTCCTCCTCCTCTGCTCCCAGGCTATGGAGGGGCTGTGAGTAACTCCCCGGCACTTTATTCTGCTCCACAGCAGAAAGAATCTCATTCTGGCCCCAAACTCTGCAATTTTATAATTAAGAAATATTTTATGGCACAGACATCAGTAAGAAAGAACAGGACAAGAGGAAAGCACTAAAGGCTGTGTTTATCATGGAATCCCACAATGGTTTGGGTTGGAAAGGACCTTAAAGCCCTGCCATGAGCAGGGACACCTTCCACCAGCCCAGGGTGCTCCAAGCCCCATCCAGCCTGGCCTTGGACACTGCCAGGGATCCAGGGGCAGCCACAGCTTCTCTGGGCACCCTGTGCCAGGGCCTGCACACCCTCCCAGGGAAGGATTCCTTCCCAATATCCCAACTGCCCTGCCCTGTATCAATGGGAGTCCATTCCCTGTGTCCTGACCCTCCTGGCGCTGGCCCATCCCTTGACTGAGTGAACTGCAGTCACTGTACCATGTGTCCCCAAAGGATCACCCAGATCTTTTGACTGCTCCTCTCTGGGTGTTGTTTTAATCCATGAGTGACACTCTGCAGTGCCATTAATATGCCAGGTCACCCCTGAATGCTTTTATGGGTGTGCCTACACAACAAGGTACCCAAATTAATTCTGAATGGGCTCGCTGGCACAGGAGAAGCATCACAGCAATGTTAATTAATCAGTGCACGGCAGTTTGACTGTCCTGCTTTGCAACAAAATTAATTGTCCGAGTTAGTCATCACGCTGAAAGCGCAGGGTGATGGAGCAGAGGGTGCTGCCACTGCCACCCCACCGAGCACCAGGACCCACAGCACGGGCAGCTCCAAGGGCATTCCCTTCGCCAGGTATGAGAGATGCTGCAGGGCACAGGCAGGGGCAAAGCAAAAGGAGCCTCCAAGTCATTATTTTTGGACATTTATATTTAGCACCTCTTTGTAGGATGAGGGAAAGTGGCATGAGGTAATTAGGTGTGGTTTATGCTAAAAGCAGAGCTACGCTGTAGGGCTGGAGTTATTAGAGCTCATTAGCAAGAGTTTTGAGGCTGGCAGTGAGCTGATGAAACCTGCAGGGCCACAGAAGCTGGGGAGGTATTGCTGGTGCAGGGGAGGATTGGTGTATGGGAAGAAATAGATGACTGGGAGGGCTGCAGTAATGAAAATAGTATGAATAACACTAAAAAGTACAAGATTCCATGCTTTGGGACTTAGAAATGAAGAATTGCAACCATAACTGGCAAATTACATTTTTAAATGACAGAGGAAGAGAAGGACTTTAATATTCTTGTGGATTTTTCATTACCAAGCAGAACTTGGAGCAGCTCTGCAAACCATGGCAGGTGGATGCTGTTTGACACTCTGGTCACAACTGTCCAGAAGGAATGTTAATCAGAGCAGGTGTGGGATCCACACCAGCATCACAGCCTGCCTTTCAACAGAAACCCAAAAGGAATTGGTCAAAACAGCCCAGCAGTTCAAAACTGGACAAGAGTCACGCAAGGGTTTGGGTTGGAAGGGATGTCAAAGCCCATCCAGTGCCACCCCCTGCCATGGGCAGGGACACCTTCCACCAGCCCAGGTTGCTCCAAGCCCTGTCCAACCTGGCCTTGGGCACTTCCAGGGTGTCCTATCACTCCATGACCTCATGAAAAGTCTCTTTCCAGAGATCAACCTGTTTTCTGCAGGTGCATCAGGATGAAACACCTGAAGGTGACTACAGAGGCAGAGGGATGGTAACAGGGGTCAGGTCAGCAGAAACACCTCCTGGGTGAATTCAGGCCAAAATCACTACAGGGTGAGGACCTGGAACCCCCTCTGTGTGGGAACAGCCCACGCCGTGATGCTCAGCAGCTGCAGTGGGGACACACCACAGGACAAGGTCACCTGGTGGGACTGGGTGGGTCAGGCTGGACTCTTGTGCTCTACCCTGATTTTGAGGCCAGGCTATGCTTTAGAAAGGCCTTTTTGGTGGAGAACAACACGACAGCCTGTCCCTGGGTCTGTCCCCTTCATCAGCAGCAGAGGTGTTTGCTAATTGAGAGGTGTGGTCTGTTGTCTCCATGTGGAACAAAAAGCAGAGAAGCCAAAATTGAATGAAAATCTCCAAGTGTCTCCAGGGACAGCAGCGCTGGGAGGGGAGGGCAAAGCTTCCATGTTTTTATTTTTTTGGTGTGGGATGCATTCACGCCACTGGTGTGGCCAAGTCCTGAGCAGAACTTCAGGCAGGTGAGTGTGTTTGGAGGTTGTGGTAAGAGGCATCACGTTCCTGGGCTCTGGGCAGAAATCAAGGAGGTGCTGACTGGTGAGAGCTTGGCAAGTGAGCAAAAATTTAAAAAAAAATTCATTTTAAATCTGTTCAAGACTAGAGCTGCCCCTCAAAGTGGCCCAGACCCAACTGAAATCTTTAATTTTCTCTTCAATGTGTAATTTCCCAGCAGCCTGATTGCTCCTCCACAGCATTTTCATCATGCTGTACAAGAAAGGAGAAAATTACTAACAATTAGCTGAATTCTTCAGGCTTCACTCAAGCAGAATCCCATTACCTTCACTGGGAACACTTCCCAGGATTGGATTCAAACTTTTTCCCCGCTTATCATTTTGGAAAGGCTGAGCAGAGCCCCTACAGGGCCCCAGCACAGCAGCGGAAGAAAAGATCTTTTTTGTTATTGGATGCACTTGGGAATATTTCTAGAGAATATGGTATTTTGATAAGAGTTTGTATCACACCTGTGAATATGTTTGATTAAAGCAAGACTTACCCCCGACAATGATCTGGAGAGGCAGATGTAAGAGCAGCACCCCAAAAGTGAAGGGGAAGATCATTTATTTGAGAATGTTATCTTTTCCAGTAGTTTTTTTGTGAAGTGTCTTTCAATTCATGATGCAAAGGAAGTACTGAATCAACTGGCACTGCCTAATCCAACTGAGAGAATTGTGAAGTGAAGGAGCAAACAAATGCACCGGGACAACAAACATGATGGGACTTCTGCCTGTTACTGTGTAGTAAGACCCAAATCCTTTGAGAGAACCTGCCTGTAAAGCACTTACAAAGTGTTCACCCAGGTAATCTTTGAGTGACAGCTTCCCACATCCTCATGTCTGATGCATTTGGGATTTCTTGTCCACAGGGATTTCTGCAGGTGTGGTAAATCCTCTGGTGAAAACTTCTGGAGTGGGGAAGTACCTGAACTCCACAAGACACAGATAAACGACCCTGTGCAGGTAACTACTACTATTGTTTTTTAAAATATCTGGAATCCTACAAACTGGGGTGTTGGGGAGGGCTTGGAGAGGAGCCCCACATGGCCAGCTCATATTCATTCCCTCTCAGAAGCACTGTAAGGCTGCGTCCTGCCCAGGGGACTGAAGGCAGCTCCGTTTGAAGCACTGCCCCTGTTTTGCTCGTGCCCAGGGGGACAGAGAGCTGCCCATCTGTGCAGAGCTGCACCGTGAGCGGCGTCTCACCCACGTGTGGGCTCTGCTGCCCCTGTGCCAAGGGCCTGGGCATCGGCCAGGCAGCCCCTGCAGTGGGCTCTGCTGCCCTGGCACTGGGGGCAGCCCCTGCAGTGGGCTCTGCTGCCCTGGCACTGGGGGCAGCCCCTGCAGTGGGCTCTGCTGCCCTGGCACTGGGGGCAGCCCCTGCAGTGGGCTCTGCTGCCCTGGCACTGGGGGCAGCCCCTGCAGTGGGCTCTGCTGCCCTGGCACTGGGGGCAGCCCCTGCAGTGGCTGCCCTGGCACTGGGGGCAGCTGCCTCACCCACGCCTCTGCCAGGGCACAGCAGGACGGGCAGAGGCTTTGGGGCTGCCCCAGCCCCACGGGGTCCTGCCAGGCACTGCTTTTGCCAACAGCCCAGTGCCAGCCCTGGCAGAGGCTCAGGGAGGTGGTGAGGGGGGTGAGGTGCCTGTTCCTACCCCGCTTCTCTAAGCAATTGGGTTCAACAAGGTCCCTGCTGGGCTCCTGGGGCAGGAACCTCATCCCTGTCCTTACGTGGCAGAGCATCCTTTAAAAGCCCCAGCGTGGGTGTCGTTCACGTGGCCAGGAGTGCCTCGGGGAGCTCCCAGCGTTGGTGCTACAGAGCCAGGGGGTGTCTGGGGGAGGTGAGTCCCCCATTGACTCATTCCTGGGGCTTTGATCGCCTGTCAGCTGCTGGGAAAGCCAGAGACAGGAACATCCGTGTTTGCAAAGCTGGTGCTGCTGAGACCGATGTTTGGGATTTTGGGAATGTCACCCAGCAATCAGTTCACAGAGACTTTCTCTGGGGTTCAGGTGTTCTGCCATATTGTGACCCTTTGTGGTTGAGTCCCCATCCCTGGAGGGATGTCAGACCCATGTAGGTGTGGCCTTAGGGACACAGTTGTGTGGTGGCCTTGGCACTGCTGGGGGAAGGGTTGGACTCAATGATGTCAAAGGTCTTTTCCAACCTGAACAATTTTGGGACTCCGTGATCTCTGGTGGCATTGCTGTGGCCATGTCCCTTTGCCAGTCAGGGCTGGCTGGGGGAGCTCTGGGCAGGTCCCATTGCCTGATGAACTCCTGTCCTTTCTGCTCCTGGACTGTAGCACTTCTCCCTGCCAGTGCCTTTTGTCCCTGTACCTCCCTGTCCCAGGCAGTTCTCCCCAGGGTATTCCCCATGACCAAGCATGTTTTTCATGATTTTCTGTTCCACCTCCATCCCCTCCCTCTGCTTGACCCAGGGTTTCACCTTGACCAGGGGGCACAGCTGGGCTGGGCTTTGCCCTGTGGGTATTCCTGAGCTGGGCTTTGCCCTGTGCCCCAGCTGGGCTGAAGCCTTGGAGAACAAGCACATCCTTTACCCCAGCAGGGAGGGTCCAGGTCAGGTCCCACCATGCTCGTGTTCCACTCTACATCTGGTAGATGCCAATAGAGGTGTAGTCTGAATGTAATACCTAGTTAGGAATGGTAAAAAGATTGGTTTATAGTAAATCTGGGACTCGAAAAGTAAAACAACCCTGTTCTGCTTTGTTGTTTTCCTGGTAATGGGCAGAATGGACTAATTCCTTCATATGGGACCATTGGCTCTCTCCTGCCACTTTAAATATTTGTCTTTTCATTAATTTAAACTTACAGGAAGAAAAATGTCTTTGCTAAGCAAAGAAGCATTTGCAAACATGGGGATTTACAAACCAGTTTCTCTTGCATGCTCTGAAGCCCTGTGGTTTTTCCTCTCTTTGTTTTCAAGCTTAAAAATGACAGGAAGGTCGACGTGACCGTGGCTTAAAAATTGGGACCATGAATGTGACAAATGCTGCAGCCTCACGTGCTTTTGTGCCCATGATTATTTTTTTTTCTCCCAACAAGAGCTCTTCTGGAGGAGGAGGAAAGGCTGACCCAGAGAGCCCTTCCAAAGATGCTCTGATAACTCCTGCTTTCTCACTTCAGCAGGGCCATTTGTCTGTGTGCTTGACATTTGTCCTACGTTTTTGTGCCACCTACTACAGCTGCCTCTGATTGAATCACTGCTGCCGTTATTATTTCTCCGTTCCTTGACTTTTCCCAGTGAACTGAAAATACTTTCATTCTTGTTTGGTATTGATCAGATAATCCACAGGTCTGAGCTGCTCTGACGTCTCTGGGACTGCCAGTTGATAGCCTGGAAAATAAATAAGGAGTACATGTAAGCAGTAGTTTGTGCTTCTTTCCCTGCAGTTACACGATGTTTTAATATTTGCAATCCACTTTTGATATGTTACAATTGACAGTAATTAATAGAAATGTAGGCAGTGTGTGTTTCCAGGAGAGGGATCCTACTTGAGAAGGGAAAACAACTGGTGATTCCTTTGAAAATATTCAGCTCTGGGTTGTTTTTTCTTTTCCCTTTAAAATCCCCCCTGTTTTAGATAAAGTAATTGCAACCTGTTTGCTCCCATCCTGCTGGCTCAGCAGAAACTCCCCCAGGAGCTGCTCCAAATCCTTCAGAAGCACCTGAGAGTGGTGGGATGTCTGGGAAGAGAGAGGTGGACAAGCTTGGCCTTAGAACTTGGACTGTTGATTAAATCAGGTATCCATGCAAACCAGCCTCAGGGTTATTTCTCTGGGAGATTATGAGTAACAGGATCAAGTCATAACATCTTCCACATTTTCTTGCAACTTCAACCAAGACAAAAATTTCTTTTTACTTACACCGTTATTACCACCCAGGTGACTACAAAGATACAGAATTATACAACTATTTGCTCTTACAATTGAGCTCCATTTTTACTGCATGATTTATAGACCAGTGACGAGGAGACCTCTCCCTAATAAAGGGTTTTTCCAAATGAATCTGCATCACTTTCATAGGTCATACTCCTCACATCAGTTCTTTTGCCTGCCATTTGCTATGGCTGTTAACCAGCTTTAAAATTAAAGTGTGGTTATTCAGAAATCACTTCATAAAACATTATATTCCATGTGCCACCACTTTTTTCTTTGTCTCACCAGGAAAGAGAAACTGCTGAGTTTGAACCAGCAACAGAAAGTTCATTATGGATAATTGTTGATTAGATAGGAAAATGAATTCTAGAAATGAGATCAGAAACATCTAATTGTCTCCAATGCTTTGCAGAGGGAAGGAACGTGCAGCTCCCAGGACCGTGGTTGCTCTGGGATCCCAGATCCATCTCCTGCTGACAAATCCAGCCCAGACTGTGGAACGTTTCTCTGCTCTTCCACAGCACATCCCCTTGGTTTGGCTGGAGGCAGGTGAAGGAATCAGTGGGAGGTTGTGTTGGTGATGCTGCAGGGTGGGGGCTCTGCTGGGCAAACTGGGGCTTTGCCTGTTACAGAATCACACAATGGTTTGGGGTGAAGGGGCTTTAAATCCCATCCCATCCCACCCCTGCCCTGGGCAGGGACACCTTCCACCAGCCCAGGTGGCTCCAAGCCCCATCCAACCTGGCCTTGGACACTTCCAGGGATGGGGCAGCCACAGGTTCTCTGGGCACCTGTGCCAGGGCCTGCCCACCCTCAAAGGGAGGGATTCCTTCCCAATATCCCATCTAACCCTGCTCTCTTTCCATTTGAAGCCATTCCCCCTTGTCCTGACCCTCCAGGCCCTTGTGAACCTTCCCACTATCTGGATAAATAGTTTAAATCACTTATTTAATATTTTCTTCCTCAGGTTGCTACTACTGCTGTAACAATGAGGATCTCACCCCTACCCCTGCTAAAGGGCAGGGACAGATGCCCTCACTCACATCCCAGAGGGAGTGAAATGCTTTTATGGAGCAGGTGATCCTTGCCAAGGAGTGAGGGGAGAGAAAGGTAGGAAACTGGAGTTACCAGTGCCTGCTTTTCTTAGAATAACACACTGCTGAAATGATCCCCCTCGTCTGGCTCTTTCAGCATTGCCATGCTTTGGGTAGCTTTGAGCACTGATACCTGCGTGTAGGATGGCATTGGATTATCTCAGGGAAGCAAAAGTATGAGAGTTTGGATTTGGGAAAGAATTCTTATAGTTGGAGTTGGATGGTAATGAATGGAAGCAAAAAGAAGGAATTAAAACCAAAACCTGCAGTTAGGGAAGAATGTAAAAATCTTTCTTTCTGCGCCCTTATGTAATTGAACTACAAACCCCACCATTCAACCAGCAGAGATCAGGGGTACTGTGAGCTGGAAAAGAGGCCACGTCCTCCTCCCGTGAGCAGTGCATGGGAATGGGGAAAGGAAAAGGCCAGTCAGCAAAAGAGTGAAAGTACTGAAAAAAGAGCTGTCTGTGGGGCTGCAGAGTTACCCTAAAAGAGGCTGGAGCTGCTGCAAGGTTAAACCTGTACGTCTTCCCAAAGTCTGTTTTTCCCAAGCCTCATTAACCATTTTGCTGAGCATTACAATCATTTCTCTTCCACCAGGTTATATCACATTTTTCAGCCTTTTAGGTGCAGACCTGAGAATTATTGATCCCATGAATCATCGTGACTTTGGTGCTCCTGCTGCTGAAAGCTTCTGGAGAACCCGGGATGGTGGCTAAATACTGAGCATATTTTTGTGAAGATTCCCGAAGTTAGGGAGTGTTTTTCCACATGGAAGAAGCAGCAGCAGGGGGGGCATCTGCTCTTTGCAGTTTTTACAGTGCTGCATGATGTTTGAGGCATCTAATGATGCACAAACACAATAAAATACCCCAACGGATATTCCCTTTGTTCCAGTGAGATGTCCATGCCGTTGAGGTGTTCTGTGTTCCATACCTGAGACATTTTATTTTGGTGTTTGATTTGCTAACTGGGTTCACTGGGCGTGCAATGGGATGAGCATGAGCAGGTCTGGCTTCCTGGGTTTGTACCTCCAGCTAAAGAGGGTTTAGAGGGAAGAAATTCTTGGCTGAGAGGGTGGGCAGGCCCTGGCACAGTTTGGGCAGAGAAGCTGTGGCTGCCTCTGGATCCCTGGGAGTGTCCAAGGCCAGGTTGGATGGGGCTTGGAGCCACCTGGGCTGGTGGAAGGTGTCCATGCCCATGGCAGGGGTTCGAATTAAATGGTCTTTAAGGTCCCTTCCAATCCAGACCTGAGAGTCTATGACCTTAATTTTCATTGTTTCAGGTCGTGTAGGACAGCAGAGGCTGCAGCCACTGGATGAGGACAGGGCCAACCACCACCTGCCTGGAAGAGCCCCCAGCACGGCATGGGAGGCAGGGATGCTCCTCCCTGCTTGTATTTTGAGCTACTGCAGGGAGTTTGTCACAGAGTTGAAACAAGACATTCGGAGTCTCAGATCATACTTGAACATCAGGTTTCTTTGTCTTCTTTCTCAAGCACTTCATGTTTGGTTTACTTAAAAAAGCTTCTCTTAACTGACAGAGAAATCCCACATGACCTCAGCCTTAGAAAGGAATCCTTAGAAAGGAGTATCCTTGAAATAATATGAATTAAATGGTCTTTTAATTATTAGATAAAATATAGCGATCAAATAACAAATTAAATACAGTCTCTTAATTATTAGGTAAAATATAGATGTTTTTTAAAATATCAAATGATACCATTATATATTGGTAAAAAATACCATTACTAATTAATGTTTCATTTTTTCTTTTGTATTTACAGAAGAAAATTCATCATTCGTGATAGTAACACTAAAATGGGATTATAAAACTGCATATGGATATTCAATTTACCACAAACTATACATTGGCAGTGTACTTAAGGTATTGTGGCAGATCCAAGCTGCTCTCTGTGAGGTTCAGGAGAGAGGAGCCATAGATTTTGTTTTGTAGAAAAATGTTCTGACAGAACTTGATAGTCAAGGCTGGACTTGGTGGTCTGGGGGGTCTTTTCCAGCCTTAGTGATTCTATAACATTGAACAGAATATCTCAGATCACTTCTCTGTTTTGTAAGAATAAGGAGATTGAAATAGTTAATAATTCTGAATAAAATTAACTTTCCTTCAGCAAAACAAACAGCAACAAAAAGCTGTGGTAATTCTCTTGCAGCTTTCCAAAGCAATTAGACTCTAATGGCTGCTGAAGAGATTTTCATGTCGTTTCAAACACTGGTTGGAACAACTGGAAGCTACAAATTTTTTCTCATTGTGACTTTATTATCTGAAAGGAAATGACTAATTTGGAGTTGGTTATTATTGTTTTATAGCCCATGAAATATAAGTATCAAAGTAAACATTTCCATGAATTTAAATATATAATATACGTAATGTGGAATACAGAAGCCCTCTGCTTACAAGCCAGATTTTACTGTATTATTATACTGATGCCAGAAAATAAACACTCTCCCTTCCAAGGCCTGTTTTTCACAGCATCTTGTTCCCTGAGGTCAAATGTGTGGTCAGCAGAGCCACCTCCAGGAGCAGCACGTGGGGTCGCAGAGTAGCTGGGTTGGAAGGGCCATCAAAGATCATCTCATTCCAACCCCCTGCCATGGGCAGGGACATCGTCCATCTCTACATCCTCTGGCCAGGAGATGCCCCTGGAGAAAAACATCTTCCTGAGGTGAAGCTGGAGGTGCTGCTGGCCAGGACTTGGGAGAGGTGAGTTTATGCAACTCTTCACCACCAACAGCTGGTCCCTTCTCAGAGGCACGTCTACAGGATAAAAAAAGAGCCATAACTCATTTAAAGCTGACCTGTATTTAAGAATTATTGTACATTGCCTTTCAGTGAGACAGCTTATCCTGAAATTGTTCTTATTTTCCATCTCAATTTGAGTGTGGGAATGAATTATGACATATGAGTAACGTGGGGAAGAATGGGCTCCTCACCTTTGAATGACTGCGGATTAAAGCAGACCCATTAACAGGGCAGGAATGAGAAGTGCTTTTTCCTGTGTGGATTCTCTGGCACATAATGAGGTCTGGATTTATATCTCAGCCTTTTTCTTCCTACAAATGCCAGTATAAATCTTGCCCCTTTGCGTGTCTGCCTCCAGCCTGTCCATCGCACAGGATCTCTGATCTCTTCCCTGAGCTCGCTCCAGCTCCCTGCCCCAGGTAACTCCAACAGCCTGTCCCCCGCTGCTGTCCCCAGCATCCCCCTGTCCTGCACAGGCCAGCTGGCCCCAGCCCTGCCCCACAGGGATTTTTCCAGGCTGTTTTGCTCCTCATCCAGACCATATGCCTTTCCTTCCCTTTTGAGTGCAGTAAGTCTGACTCTGGAACCTGACATCCCTGTTGGTCCAGAAGCCCCTTTTCCCCAGAAATGCTGGAAGAACCTTCTCTCCATCCCCGATCTTGTTCTGCCAGACCTTCCCTCCCTCGCCTCCCTTTGTGCCTTACACGCTCCTGACGCACAGGCAGGGAATTCCCGTCATGTTTGAGCTGCTCTGTTACCCTTTGTGTCCCTTTGGAAATCTCTCCACGCTGCAGCTCTTCCTGCTGGCCCTGCCTGGGGCCAGGACAAGCTCTGGCTGCTGTTCCCTGTTGTTATTTCCCTGTCCCAGCCTCCCAACCTTTGCCTCTCTCTGCTTCCCCTCCCGCAGCATCCTGTCCATCACACAGGTTATTGGTTCACCAGCTCTCTCCTCTGCTCTGTTTCTTACAATGCCATCAAAATGGGATCCTGAATCCTGCTTTCTAGGCTGGACCATAAAGAATAAGGATTATGATCATTGGTGCCATTCTTATTTATTCTGTTACAGTATCTGTTTATAGCCCATGAGCTTCATTGTATCGTAACGACACAGATAAATTTTGCCCCTTGTTTTTCATGACCACTTGCTGGCTGTACATCATCCATTTCCCTCTCATTTAGATACTTGCTTCTACTTCAGGAAAATAAAAAGTATCCCAGTTGTGTAGGTAATAAGGCTGGTGAAACAAACTCAGAAGAGCATTTTACAAAGGAATTTGATTGTGATAATTTTTCATGTGTTAAAAGAGGAGCCTGCTGGCTTCCTCTGGGAAGTGTTTGGGTTCATGTTTTCTTGGGATTTTTTCATGTCCCCATCTTGTAGTCACATAGAAGATCTTTTTTTTTTTTTTTTCAAGGGAACAAAGAAACATCTCTGCATTTATCAGGTGAATTCACTGAGAAACTATATTTTATAACTTAATGAGGCTCATAGTTGTACAGTTAAAACCTGAACAAAAACTTTAAACAGTGTGAGTTTTGAAAGTTCACCTCCCTGCAAGTCTGGTGTAAATACCTACAAAAATACCTCAGATATTGTCGTGCTGTGACAGGCTTGGCTCTCACAGGTTTTCATGCTGCAGAAATTTCCCTGTTCCTTTGGGAAGTTGGAGTGGGGGATCAGCAAAATTATAGAATTTTGGGTTTGGGTTGGAAGGGACCTTAAAACTCACCCAGTCCCACCCCCTGCCATGGGCAGGGACACCTCTCACCAGCCCAGGTTGCTCCAAGCCCCGTCCAACCTGGCCTTGGGCACTCCCAGGGATGGGGCAGCCACAGCTTCTCTGGGCACCCTGTGCCAGGGCCTGCCCACCCTCCTAGGGAAGGATTCCTTCCCAATATCCCATCTGACTCTGCCCTCTGCCAGTGGGAAGCCATTCCCCTTTGTCCCGTCACTTCAGGCCCCTCTAAATAGTCTGTCTCCATCTTTCTTGTAGCTTTTGAAAGGCCACAGTCGGGTCACCCAGAGCCTTCTCTTCTCCAGGCTGGACAATCCCAGCTCTCCCAGCCTTCCCTCCCAGCAGAGCTGCTCCATCCTCTGCCTGTCCTGGTGCCTCCTCTGGCCTCTCCAGCCGCTCCATGTCCTTGCTGTGGTGCCCCAGGGCTGGAGCAGCTCTGCAGGTATCGCCCCCTCACCTGCTGCCCGTGTTAAAATTGTCTTCTCAGAAATTCCTGAAGAACATCTTGTTGTTCCCCTCTCCCCACCTCCCCTTCTGTCCTCTCCCCATCAGTTTACGTGAATTTACCAACCAAATATTCTGAATTTTCTTTACTTTGTATGATTAACAAGGAAATTGAAGAGTTATTCAAATAAGAATATTCCAATTCAGATGGGAAATGATCCTGTTGCACAAGAGCGGGAAATTATCTCCGTGGTGGTTCTGGGATATTGTTCCTCAGCTGCAGTCCTTGGGAGAGCAGCACAATTGCTCCCATTCAAACAAAAGGAGGCTAATGAAAGTATTTTAATTTGCTGATCAGCTATTCAGAGTGAAAGGAATGGCCATACAAGGTGTCCTTGGAGACTGGGGATGAGAGCAGCAATGGGAAGCAAAATATTCACATTTATTTACACTTAGCGAGTTATTGTGTGCTTGATGTTGGTGGAGGTTTCTTTAACATCACATTTCATTCCCTGCACCTTAAAAAGAGATGTGGATGTGGTTTCCTGAGGATAAGGAGAGGGTTGGTCCAGATTTGAGGTGGTTTTCAGCTCAAAAAGCCATCAGTCAATGGAGTTGTATCTGGTAGGAGCAATGAGCTTCACCCGTATGCTCATAACAAAAGTAAGCAAAGAGGGTTTAGGAAATAAGACAACATATAAGACAACAACAGCAAAAAGACTATACTGTAGTTCAGTTTATTGTTGTGCTTAGAAAGATGAAATATCTTTCACTGCATGTATTTTCTTTACCAAAATGATGTAATTTTTTTATTTCTCAAAAACAAAACAAAATCATCCAAACTCTCCTAAACCCCCACAGGACTGAATAACTCTGGGATAGAAAGAACCTCTGGGTAAGTCTGAGACTCTCCCCAAAACATGCAGAGGGTCAGAACTGGCTGAAGATGTCGAAAATTACAGCACTGAGTAAAAATTTCCTCTAAAATGAGCAGCCCAACTGTCAGCCCCTTCCAGATCCCCACGAATCACTGTGCCCAAAGGAACACCCTGTGCTTATATGGAGGAAGGTATTTCTCCTTTACTGAAATGGATCCTTAAAAACCATTCTGAAATAAGTGAGAAGAAAGGACACAAAATGCAGGAAAATGTCCATATCGAGAATGTAGATTCTGTTCCTGCTTTGTCCCTGCAATACCTGCAGTCCTTGTGCTGCTTCTGTTTGGGGTAAATTATATATTACCTCTTTCCTCACTCTTTTTACTATTATCTCCTGTTGCCTATTCTTCTTTACCCTGCTCATCCTCTTCCCTTCTCTTTATAAAATGGTCTGAAAGAGAAAATTACCAAGTTTGGGGGTCAGATGAGAAGGAAATTAGGTGCTGTTTGTCTGTGTGCTCAGCCTTTGCTTGCAATCGCAGTGCTGTGGGTGAGCCAGCAATTCTGGGACCTGTGGAACAGCTCCCACAGAGGCAATTACTTCTGATGCGTAGTAAATACTTTGCCAGTCATTTTGGCATGGTTTTCAAAATTTCAGGTCAACTAATACTTCTTGAATTGGTGAAAAATCCAGAAAAATATCTACAAGATCACTGGGAGCTGTTTATTTTGCGTATGACTGTATATATATATATATATATATGTATTTTTTGGAATATGGAGAGCCAAGTTTTGTTCATTTTCTTTAAAAAGGGAATTAAATGGTTTATCTCACTGGCCAGGAGAATGCCTGAAGCTGCTGGTTACGCTGCTGAGGCCAGGCTGGGCCCTGCTGGTGACACTCATCCTCTTCTCACGGCTGAATTCCACCAGTGTCCCCCCAAACACCGCAGGGGTGCAGCTGCTTGAGCGTCCCAAAGCCAAGATACCCCTTCTTGTCAACCAGACATTGAAATGCCTGTAAGTAAATGCTTTTGTAGCTGTTTGTGGTGCCTGCACTGATTAACTGGGGTGAGTTTCATCCTGAGCCTTTTTCCCCCTGGTAGAATAAACGAGGGCTATTTTTTCTGACCCTGCTGGGTGTTAGTGTAGCATGAAAACCCTATTTCTTGAAAAAGAGGTTGCATAGAGTGTTCTAGGGCTTGATTTGACTCTCAAATGGCAAGAAATAGACTGTGGATTTCCTTATAGCACTTATGACTGGAAGAGTTAAGAGTGAATTATGTGCTTTTAAAGGAATGTTAACCTGAGATAATGTAACTTCATTGAGAAGCCTTGGAATACACTTTAAATAGATTTTGTGGTTGGTAGCAGCCTCGACTGTATCTCATTACAGGTGGAATTGAAACCAAAACTCCAGTGTCCTCAATGGGAACACCCAATGGAGTGTGACACCATCAGATTGCTGTTGGTGGAGCACTGGCTGCCTCCAGTCTGTCCCTGAGCCAGGAGAGACTGAGCCTTGGGATGGCTCACCAGAATCCCCAGTCCTCCGTATGGGATCTCTCTTTTGGGTGCTAGGGACCCCAAACCCACCCAGAAATGATCTTTCCATGGTGAATGCATTAAACACCTCCTGTCTGGGGAGGATCACTGGATTGTTGTATGGTTCTGGCAGTGGGAAGCCATTCTCCCTTGTCCTATCCCTCCATCCCTTGTCCCAAGTCCCTCTCCAGCTCTCCTGGAGCCCCTTTAGGCACTGGAAGGGGCTTGAAGTTCTCCTTGGAGCCTTCCCTTCTCCAGGCTGAACAACACAGCCACATAATTTCCATCAGTTTCGGGTGGAAGTGCATTTCTGGGTTGGGGTTTTACCCCTGTGATCTCACCCCTGGCCCCGGCCAGCGGGAGTGTCCCCAAGCTTTGCTCCTTCGCTCCTTGCTCTGCTTGCTGCAGCTGCTCTGCCTTTCTGCCTCTCACAACATGACTGCAGCCTGAGGCCCGCACAGTCCCCCTCCCTGTGTCTGTCTCTTCACCCTCTTCACTTTAATATTTGGGGAACAACAGACTTGGTTTCCTCCTTGGGAGTATTCAAAGCATGAAGGAAGGCCACCAAAAAGAGATGCTGTAAAAAGAGTGACCAAACAATCACGGTGGAAATCTGTTTTTAACTGTTGAGATGCTGCACATTTCATGGTCTAATGGAATTTCTCTTCTCAGGTAACATGTTTTGTGCTGCGCAGAGACAGACACAGCCATTTTCTCACCGGCTCCCTGCGGTGAAAGTTTGTGAGAGCTGTCACAACTCATCGTGTTCCCGGAGCTCGGCGCCGGTGGCATCGCACGGCTCGTGGGGAGAGCCTGCCCCGTGCCCGCCCGGGGCCTGCTCCCGCCCCGTGCCCAGGGCCTGCTCCCGCCCCGTGCCCGCCCGGGGCCTGCTCCCGCCCCGTGCCCGCCCGGGGCCTGCTCCCGCCCCGTGCCAGCCCAGGGCCTGCTCCTGCCCCAGAGTGGGACAGGGATCTGCGTGTGGGCAGAAGGCACACCAGGAAACCTTCGCCAGGGTCCCCGTGCACGGGGAGGGGAAGCAGGTCCCTGGTGGTGGGAGCATCGCCAGCCTGGTCTCTTGTCTCCATGGGCTATTTCAGTGTAGGTGCCATCTTTCCAGGAGCCCCGGGGGCTGTGCATGGGGGAGCAGGGAGGGTGTTCCCTCAGCACTCCGGGGCAGTGAGCCATGGGTGCCATTCCTGCTGCTCCCGAGCCGGCCCAGCACTCCCAGAGAACCTGCGGTGATGGAGATGGGCAGGGTGAGCTCCACACTGGAGTCACGGCTTGCTGGGAGCTCCTCTAATGCACTGAGGGGAAAGAGGGGACTCTGCACGCCCTCCCGAGGCGTGGGGGATGCCGTGTTGCCCCCAGCCCCCGCGGAGCCACACAATCCACGCGTGCTCCCGGGTCGAAGCGGCGGCAGAAGGCGGCTCACGCTGCCGGCAAGGATGGCTCCCTGCGGCAGAGCCTGCCCATGTGTACCCCAGGCCTTCCTCGGGAAACTGGTGCTGCTTCCCCCTTCCTGGAAACAGTTCACAGCTGGCATTGGTGGTATAAATCAGTGTCGTGGAATTGTTCAGGTTGGAAAAGACCTTTGATGTCACCAAATCCAATTATTCCCCCAGCACTGCCAAGGGCAGCACTAACCCATGTCCCCAAATGCCACATCCATGTGGCTTTTAAATCCCTCCAGGGATGGAGACTCCACCACTGCCCTGGGCAGCTGTACCAGGACTGGACAGCCCTTTCCAGGAAGAAATTTTTCCTAATATTTGATCTAAACCTCCCACAGCACAATTTGGGGCCATTTCCTCTTATGCTATCCCTTGATACCTGAAAGAAGACATTGGCCCCTGGCTGGCTACAACCTCCTCTCAGGGCATTGTCAGAAGGTCCTCCCTGACCCTCCTTTTCTCCAGGTTAAACATCCCCTTCCCTCTCCCTTGTCAATATTTGTCCTGTCCTGATGAGAATCCCAACAGTGCCTCACACACGGTGTTGGGGTTTGAGGTATTTTCAGGCTCGTGTTCGGCACCGCTCGGGCTGAGCACAAAACAAATAGAGAGAAGCGACTTCATTACTTGCACTCTGGAAGTGACTTGACAGCCATTTAGAAAAATACTTAACATTCACCAATTTCCTTGGTTCCTCTGTCCCCCAGGAGCAGGCTGGGAACAGATCCATTCATCTTCGGCCCATCCGGCGCTCGGAGGCGGCCGCAGCCCCGCACGGGGATCCGAGTGATCAATAACCCCAGGGCTCTGCCCGAAAGGATGGAACACATGCTGTGACCCAGGAGGGGAGTGCTGATGGCTCTGTGTGCCCAAATGACTGGGCTGAAGTTTGTGTCGGCAAATGAAGCCTCCAGAGTGCAACCAGATGATAAAGATCCTTTCACTTGGCATTTCTGAAATTTTTGCTTTAAAGCTGACCTTGTTCTCTGGCCTTACATGAACCAAATCAGGAGTAGGTTTAAGCTAGGATTTATTTAGGTCTTATTGCCTCCTTCAGAAAATAGTTTATATTAATTGTTCATTAATTTACTCTAAAGGCTATCTTCATTTTGACTTGGATTCCATGAAATATCAGTCAGTTTTGTGGTTGTTGCAAGGATAAACAAAATGGGTTTTTGGAGAGGCTCTTGGTTGGTGGATTGTCTTACACACCCATGGGACTCCTTAAGCACTTTGACCCCCCTCCCTCAGCCAGCAGTGGCTCCAGGGTGCCCAGAGGAGCTGTGGCTGCCCCTGGATCCCTGGGAGTGTCCAAGGCCAGGTTGGACGGGGCTTGGAGCACCCTGGGCTGGTGGAAGGTGTCCCTGCCCGTGGCAGGGGTGGGATGGGATGATCTTTGAGGTCTCTTCCAACCCAAAACATTCTGGGATTCTCTATTTCATTAAATTATCAACTTCCTTTGGCAGTTCCTCTTGAGTTACACCAGAAGAGGACAGAGGCAGTTCTGGGCATCATTTGCATCATCTCCAGACAGCCCAGAGACTTTATGGCCTGTTATAAACCTTGGGATCCATCAGAGGTATTTCTGGAATGGATATATCCTGTGATTTTGCAATCCTGTCATATTTTTGTAAAATAATGTCAAAACTAACTGTTGAGAGATTCTATTAGTTCTTATAATAACAAATTTATAGATTTTGTGATGGTGTCCCATTTTACAGCTCCAACATAAACACAGCAATGTGATTTGGCACCATCATATGGAGTTCTGATAATTTTAACTACCTTTGCAGCCATGCAGCTTATAGGAAAAAAAACCAAAAAAAAAAGGGGGGGGATTCCTATCTTTATACACTTTACATATGTGAAAGCCCTTGAATTAACTTCAGATCATTGTCCAGACCTTCTCGACAGAGTGGATTTAGTGGCTGCTGTCCCTGTGAGCCTTCCTCAGCCAGTGGGCCCAAACACTGACAGATGTAATTCCTTCCTGGGAGCTGCCTCCGTGCAACTCTCTCACAAGCAATGTCTGGGTACATTGGAGGTTCCTTATATTTGTATTTGCACTTCAGGTCATAGTAAGATAAATCACCTGTGGCTGCTGGTGCTGCCAGTGGTGAGGGATGTTCTGCAGCTGGAGCTCCGGGGGCTTGGCCAGGGACACTTGGTCCCAGCTAAATGAGCCTCAGCTGCTCAAACAAGTTACCCTGCCTGGCTGGGCTTGAGGATCTCATCCTAAATGATTCCATGAATTCTACCCCCACCTAAATGGAGAAAAGATAGTCTTTTCTCTTGGGCACCTAAATAAACCAGTATGTGTCAAACACTGGTTCACATGGACATTTGTACTTTAAGCTGGTGGTTGGCTCAGCCTTGGCTCCCATGAGGTCCCTCTGTCCTGATGGGTATCTGGGGGCTGCTGGCCCAGCCTGTGGTGGTACTGATGCCTTGGCTCTTCTTTTTCTGTGCTTCAGGCAGATAAAAGGAGGGGATTATTAGGATGTTAAAGATTGGAATTTCTCTGTAGCCTCTGACTTGCTGGTTTTGTGAATGTCCTTTCATCTGGCAGTAAAAACAACACCATCCCAAGCCCTTCCTTAGGCACGGTCAGTGCCCAGGGCAGAGTTCACTGGAGATGTCAAGATTTTCCTTTCTTGGAACAAACCCAGCAGCCCTCACCTTGCCTTTTTGCTGTTACCATTAATAAAGGTTAATTACCACAGTTTTATGGTTCCCTTTGTAATTAAGAGGTGAGCCTTCAGTGCTTTTCACTGTAGCTTCTGACAACTGAAGTTCATCTTTATTACCATTGCAGGGAAAGGCAAGAACTCCAGGGCAGATCCCACATGGAGCCCAGGGCTTGCTTTCTTTGGGACTGTGTCTGCACCTGGAACAGTGTGTTTGGAGAAGAAGCAGTTTAAGAATTGCAGCTTGGATTTTGGTTTCTCTGAGGCTTGGGTAAGTGTTGTGGGAATGGCAGGTAATTCCCACTGAGGCTGTTGGCAGAAGCCGTGGTTACGTTCCGAGCTGCACAGAAATGGTGCTGTCAGGGACTTTGTTGCTGCAGCCTGTTCTGTCCACTGCTGTTTCTCTGTGTTTCACGTTTTTGTTGCATTAGGAAATTTCTCTATTGTCATTTTTTTCCCTCGTTCAAGCAACAAGAACTTAACCAGAGCTACATCAGTGAAAGAAGTTTGGGGTTTTTTCAGACTCTGCCACGCAGTCGCTGCCCTGGGGCAGCTGCTCTGGGGAAAGCAATAACTCCTGTGAGAGCTGGGGGGTCTGGGGAGGCCACGGGGGCAGCGCCAGCAGGGCAAGTGTGCCAGGCCACAAGGGCATCATCCACTTGCACATCTTCCCGGGGCTCAGGCAGTTACCCAACAACTGGCATGGCACTGCTGGGGCGCAACACACCTCTTGCTTGTGCATTATTGCACTTGCTTTGTTGTGTTAACAAATAACTGTTATGTTTAAGAAATTAATTCACATGGAAGGATTTATTGTAGTACACAATTAGAGGAAGAAAAATGACAAATTTGTTCCTCAGAGTGCCTTGAAATAATTTCTATCTCATCTGATTAGGGGAAAAGGCTGCTTTGTCTTCTTAAATTATTTTGTCTCTATTTAAATAAATCTGAACTGCTTGTGTGTCTGCAAGAATTACAAACGGCTGCTCAGGCCTAAATCAAGTGTTCCAGGGTTGCTGCATGAATCTTGCAAGGCCATAAACTTTTGGTACCTTTGACAGGTTTTATGATTCCAGATAGGTACACTGTGCTAAGGGCCATATTTCAGAGGAACGCATCTGAATAGATCATATCAGTTTTTATATGCTAATAATTTGTTTGGGTAGTTTAATACCAAGAGCTATAATTCATTTTTATCACTTTCCTTTGACTGTAGATAATTTGAGTAATGGAGAAAAATCCTTTTAGAAATCCCTCCATGATTGCACTTTTCCATGGAGCAATTAAGGCAAGAATAAACAAGCCAAGAAATTAAAAAAGCCATTGAATCAAAGCTCATCAGGTCCAGCTCAGGGTCGTTCCCTCCGAAGTTTCCCTGTCCTGCTGCATTTCAGTTTGCTGTGTCTGGGCTCGTTTCCATTTCCCGTGGTAACTTCTTGGGCTGGCAAATCCATCTTGCTATTTAGACACTCTTTTTGCCTAAAGTATGATCTAAATGTTTCCTTCTTTAAATTTTCCTCCAACTCCCACTGACATTCAGGGTGTTTTACCTTTTCTAGTCTGTTATGTGTTGTGGGAGCAAACCAGATAAAGCTGCCAGCAGGAGCAGTGTGGGAATGCTGGGAATGCTGTGGGAACACGGGGTAGTTGCAAAGCCAATTGAGAACTATTTGGAGGGCAGGAATTACTGAAAACCAGCCTCATCTCTCTAGTTTTGTAACATCTCAAATGGCCAGGAAAACCCAGCACAGCCTGCAGGGATTTCTAAGTGTTCTGTGCAGAAGAAAAGAAAACAATAATAATAATCAAAAAGAACAAATTGGGGGGAAAAATTGAAAATGTCTAAACATAGAGAAGATAAATGAAGCTAAAAGCCTATTTTTATTGTTTCTCCTGCAAAAATACCTTCAGTGCTAGAATGGAAAGTCCCATTGGCACGGTGAGCAGTTGACCAGCTCTGTGGGTGGGGGTTCCTGGGATATTTGTGTTCCCAGATGGGTGGGGATGATTCCCTTGCCCTCCCATGCACAAACCCATCTTCATTAATGGTTCTGGGTGCCTGTGGTCAGAGCAATCAGTTCTGAGCTCGGAGCTGTTCTGGCAGAGCGCCCCAGATTGCGTCAGACAGAAATTATTTCCCAAATGTTGGAGAGTTGAAATCTCCAGCCTTACCTGGGAGATTCCCCCCCCTCCTCCTCCTCCTCAGCCCCCAGAGCCAGGGCTCTGGGTGGTTCACAGGGCGAAAGACAAAGCCAAAGGGAAAATGAACCCCAAACCCGTCTAATGTGAAAATCTTGAGACAGTCAAGTGTTTTTATGTTTTCTGAGCTCTTGGCTTTTAAAGCACTGACTTAATGGGCAGCAGAGCCAACCATGAGAGACCCGGAGGACTGTCCCTCCTTGGTTGAACCTCTCCATCATTCACCACTTACTTGGCTGTTGGAAATGCTCCTCCCTGGGATCTCCAGGCTCACAAGGAGCAGCTCCCAGCTGGAGACCGTGTCTGCTCTCCCTGGGACGGGTCCTTCAGCCCAGCCCTGCCCATGCTGTGGCTGTGACACGGAGCTCTCTGGGCTGAGGGTTATGGACGTTGTGAGGTAAACGATCTAAACTTGCCTAATCATCACTGCTCGTACTTTAGAATGAAATAACCCTCATCCTGTAAACCAAAACCCGACTGCTACATGGCCAGGAAGGGGGGACAGATGTTGTGTTACCACGTGAGTCTGAAGGGATTTAGATAATGCATTGGACAGGGAAGTGGGACTGTGGGAATGCAGCAGCAGCTCTCGGGACTGGGAATATTGTGCCTGTAAAACTGTGGAAAATTCCTTGGTTTACACCTTCTGAGAACCATAGCAGAGGCCCAAAGAGTGGCAAATGTATTAGGAATTAATCTGCTGGGCCCCTCAGAATGCTGAGCCTCTCCTTTTTACAGGAAGGATGGACTAATGGAAGGGCTGGAGCCCCCCCAGCTTGGTGGGCAGTTGGCACGGTGGGCACCCCCCACCTCCTCCCACGGCCAGCAGGTCTCGTGGAGACTTTGTCTTGTACTTACTCGTGCTGTGGGATAAGTGTTCCAGTCCTGCATTTAAGGCAAGCCATGAAATACTGTAAATTGACTATTATTTGGTTTTCTGTACCTTGATAATTGGAACTAATCGGAGCAAATAGCCAATATTTTCTGGTGGGATGACCTTGGGAGCAGGAGCCCAGTTAGTTGTGTCTTCCTCCAGGGAGGAAAGTTAGAGGAATTACTGCCAAATAATAATAATAGCAGCAGCACACGGGCTGTAATTCTCCACTCTCCTACTTCAGCGACACCTGAACACCAGCATGTGGAAAACAAGTCATTTATCAAGTATAATTCCTTGGAGCCGCCGGGCGTGCGGAGCAGGGCTGGGGAGGAATGGGCAGAGCAATCTCTGCCTCGGCCCAGCCATTAAGGAACCAGTGGGTAATTGTCCCATTTTGGCAATTTGTGCCTGCTCAGGCCAAATCTGGATGTGGACTAATAGGACTTGCTAAAAGAAATGTCCCCGTTTCCTTTCTGAGCTGCTCTGAGGTGTGAGATCTGCTGCTCCCACCTCCACTTCCTACCGAGGGATCCGACCCCGTCACTCTCTGTGTCCCCAGGGTGCCTCTGCACCCCCAGATCACCCACCCCAGCTATCATCTTCTCCTATTTTTTTCAGGAGAAGTGAGGTTCATGTGCTACCCACAGAAATGCTGGGCCTTCTGCAGCTATTTTGGTCTCTGTAAAATCAAGGAAATTTTACAGGGAGAAAATCAAGGAGATTTTGCGGTGGGAGAGAAAACTAAGAGATAACGAAAGAGTGAAACACCTGTTAAAATGAAATGGGTTGAAGGAATGGACTGTCCTAAAGCAAAGCAGGAGAGAACTCGGCCATCACAACCTGTTTGGCAGCAGCACCTGGCCAGGAAAGCAGCAGGGGAGGAGATCAAGGCATCAGGCACGCCATTAACACAGCTGCTGTGCAGGGCTGCTTTGTTATGCATGGGACTGATGGAAAAGCTTATGGAAAACTGGGTTTGGGCTCCACTCTATACAAAGAGCCAGGGACAGAGAAAGGGGAAAGGGCTAAAGAGTTGGTTAGAAACACCCGAGCACAAGAGAATGAAGGGACTGAGAGGTACCATGTGATTTCTGGGTGACAGGAGTTCATTTCTTGCTGTAGGAGGTAATTCTGGACAAAAAATGAAGTGAACTTGGTGTGGTTTGGTCTGAAAAAGGGGACTAAGAGCCAAATGTCTGCAGATGATGCTGGTTTCTGTGGGGAGGGAGGCGATGATGTACTGGCCAAGGAGAGATGGCTGCATGAGAGGGGACCTGGGAACGGTGAGTCCCAGCCTGTGACACCCCAGCTCAGCCTGGGAGAGGGAGGAATGGTAACCAGGAGCACTTACTTACAAAAAAATCTCACCAAACACAACAAGGAGCTGCTGGGACATGTGGTTAGTAAAGAAAAGGTTGAGGGGTTCCAAAAGCTGCAGGTCTGTGAGTCAACCCGTCACCTGTAGGAAAGGCTCTGCACCAGGAACTGGGAAAGCCAAGTCTGAGGGCAAGAGGGTTGGTCTGAGGAGAGAACAGTCTGCACCGAGCCATAAAACCCCATAAATCTGTGATTAAAACCACTGAAGCGATTTCAGTGGAGTCCTGGGCTGAGCAGGGCAAGGAGGAATAAGCTTGGCACAAGAAAGTGCTTTGGCCAGCTGGGAGTTTTCTTCCCATTCCCACTTAATTTCCAAACCTCACAGCCAGTCCCCCCAGCTCTGCCTCACTGCCCTACACTTTTGTCCACTTGTCAACATCCTCTTCTGCACAGGAAATGAGAAAATTGGGATGTGTCACAACACCTGACAGGATGTGAGCACCTGGAATGGCAGGAGAAAAGGAGAGACCTTATGCAGTAGAGATATTAGTTTTAAAAAAAAAAAAAAAAAAGAGTATACAATGATAAAATAAGAATAAAGACGAATAAAATAAGAGCAAAGAAAATGATGAAACAAGAACAAAGGAAAGGAGTCTGGCTCCTTGTTAATCTACAAGTCAGAGAATATAAAGTAGCAAGGGAAGGTATTTTTGTGGAATTGGTCCTGATGCCAAATTTGTATGCGATGAGCTCTAGGGAGTTCCTCTTTATTAGTGCAAGGATTAATGTAAAAGGTAGGAAAGTAGGGGGAAATGTTGTGTGAACCAATACCTTATGCAGCAGAGTAATTAAGACATTCACAGTATATTTATTGCAGAGATTCAGGTGTGGAGTTGCTCAGCAGATAATGTGTGTGTATATTTACATATGTGGAAGTTGTGGATGTTTCTACATGCAATTATCTAGGAACATGCCATAAATCCCCGGAATGGCTGATAAGGGTCTAAGATGACTGCCATGAGTTTAAAATGCCTTTGAACTTAATAGCTTTGCCATTTAACTCAGCGTTTCACCTACAAGTGGAAGTTGTTAAAAACCTCAGAGGGCCCTGCAGAATTCAAGGACAATCTGAGTGTTGGGGGAAAACAAGGAGTGGTAAATGCAGGTTTTCCTATAA
This sequence comes from Grallaria varia, assembly GCA_013396735.1. NCBI lineage: Eukaryota > Metazoa > Chordata > Aves > Passeriformes > Formicariidae > Grallaria > Grallaria varia. The sequence continues at coordinate 1,146,857 of VWZG01012793.1, read as the reverse complement.
ATCTTTTCCTAGGAGCAGTCCATCAGAGCGAGCTGGGACTGTGTGGTCCATGGCCACTGAGGTCCTTCCTTTGGGAAGGAGTTTGCAGCCCTGGAGCTGCGGGACGGGGCTGTGCTGGCCGTTCCTGCTGGGAAGAGCATTGGTTTAAATCAGCGGGGGGACAAAGTTGGCTTGGGGTGAGTCTTTTGGTCAGTCTTCGTAATGCTCTGAAGGATGGAATGTCACTTCTAAAGCAGCTCCTGAGGCCTGTTATTCCCAGCAGCCCCGCTCTGAAGGATGGGCTTCACACGGGGTTGGTGCTGCGGGGCCGTGAACGTGCCTGTGGGATTTATGGAGCAAGGAGGTTCCAAATGAGCCAAGGAAATGAGTCATCTGTATTCCAAGTCAATAAATGAACAGCATGCCTCGCAAAGATCTCTTTGCCATAACCCTCGGGTGATGGGGAGGTGTTGGTGTCACCTGCAGGGGCGTCCCTGCACCAAGGGGTGGAATTCTGCGGGGAGTTTCTCCATGCAGGGAGTTCACCCCTCTGGTGACAGACAGACAGACTCGCCTGTGCTGGGTTCAGGAGTGTCCCCAGGACGTGCCGCTCCGCAGTGTCTCCTGCCAGGGTTCCTGTCTTGGTCCACTTCCCGAGCTGGGCAGAGGAAACCAACTCATTTCCCAGTGGCCGGGTAAGTAACTCCGTGCTGGCAGCGAACGCCGCTCTGTTTGTCACCTCCCCTCTGCTCCTCCCCGAGAAACACGAGATTTTCACCTTCAGCAAGGCATGTCTACTAAAATCAGGATGGTCACATGAAGGAGTTCAGGTCCTACAATGATAAAATAAACGTCTCTGCTCTGGAGAAGCCAGTTGGTGACCTTTCCCTCTCAGCTTCCCTGGTGATTCACAAGTTTTATTTTTTGCTAAGTACAAAAATGTTCTCCCTGACAAACACTCCTTTGCTGAAGGTGAAAATGAATAAAATAATCCCACAACACCCCGAGGGGAGGGTTAGGTCTTTTCACAGTTCTCACTATTTATAACAGCAGCAGCTGAAGTGTGGGGAGCTCTCTGGAGGTTGCAGGTGACTCCCTGCCCAGCCCCAGCTCAATTCCCCAGCTCGTTTCCCATGTTAACCACTGTTTGGGGTCCTGTGTTTCCAGCAGGAAACTTGGGCAACTCTGGGAACTTCACAGCCTGATCCACCAACGTGATCACTTTAAATGGTAGGTCTACTACTAGAGGGCATTTGGCATTTGACTCTATTAAAAAATTCATCAGGAATTGATACACTGCATTTTTCATTCCAAAAATTGCAATCAAGTAGCAAAGGCTGAGTATTCATAGGAGAGTAATATCTTTTCAGCATTCATTAATCTGAGTCAGTAATGAACTGCAAGTAAAATGGAGGGATAACTCAGAACAAGTAATTTATTTGGTTATTTTTTCTCATCTTCTCTATTATTAAATATCCATGAACAGTTTAATTGACCTTCCTGAATTTTTCATTTCACATTCAAAGATGTTTTTGGTAAATGGTTTGCAGGGCTGTTGAGGGACTGGTGTCAGCACCTGGCCAGGTTCACCAGGGCTCACCAGGCAGAGCAGTTGGTGGTGGGGACAGGTGGTCCCTGTGCCCAGAGCAGTGCCAGTCACACAGAGCTCTGCCCAGGGGGTTCTCTCTTGGTACTTATCCTTCATCTTCCTCACTGTATGTCTGATGGAGCAAACCCCTGAAGAACAGCTCATTCCTTCATCTTCACTGTTACCTCGACTACATTTTGAGTTTCTAAGCTCTCTCCTCAATCTCTGTTTGGTTTAAGGTTCAGTTCTCCAACTTTGTTTCATCCCTTGGTGATGTTTTCTGGACCTCCAATCTCCTTCCCTGTCCTTTGGTTCATTTGTCCATTTAGTTCCCAGCATTGCTAACATTCCGTATGTAAATCAGCTGATATTTCTCCCGTTCAGCCTCCTGGGGCTGTCCCCAGCACAGGACTCTTGCCCACGTGGTGATGGCCGCGGTTCCCTTTCGCAGCCCAGAGCAGTGGCTGTTGGCAGAGCAGCCCCCCCGCTCCCTCCCCAGCCATTCCCCAGCCTGGAACTGCATAACTGACCATCTCTGCCCGCCGTGGCATCTGTAGCATCTCTCTTGAATAACAAGCTTTCTTTCGAGATTATTTCTGCCCTGTCAAGCCCTTTTTGAAGGTTAATCCCATCCTCTCCTGCGCTGCAGCCCTTCCCTGCCCAGTGGCAGCAGCCAATTTAACGAGCATATCCCTTCTTCGTTATGCAAGTCATTAATGAAGAGATTAATAACACAGAGTTCAAGGCAGGTCTCTCAGAAACTCGATTCATATTTTCCTTTTAACAAAGCTGTTGTCTGGAAGGGAAAGGTCTTCCCGTAAGCTTTGTGGGCTGTGTAGATGTCACCACGTGCCATGTTGGCAGTGATGGCAAAAGCCAAACTCTGATCTTGGATGTCCTGCAGGAGGAAATGCAATTGGGAAGGTGCAACCCAACCAATGCTCTTTGCTGCTGCCGCCCACACCTTTGGTATCTTGGGGCTTTGAGTTTTGTTCTGGGAATGGACAGCTTGGGAAATGGTCTGTAAAGCAATATCCTTTCCTTCTTCTGAAGAGAGACAATTTGCAAGAGCGTGGAATGACAGGACAAGGGAGAATGGCTTCAAACTGACAGAGAGAAGGTTTATATTGAATATGGGGAAGAAATCTTGCCCTGGGAGGGTGGGCAGGCCCTGGCACAGGTGCCCAGAGAAGCTGTGGCTGCCCCATCCCTGGAAATGTCCCAGGCCAGGTTGGACGGGGCTTGGAGCCACCTGGGCTGGTGGAAGGTGTCCCTGCTCGTGGCAGGGGTGGCACTGGATGGACTTTAATATCCCATCCAACCTGTGAGTCTAAAGGCGTGGTTACTTTTTCCCCATCTTTCCTTCTTCAGCCTTCCCCAATAATAGTTAAAATTCTGATATTGATTCAGACGGTCCCTTAAGTATGCAAAGATAAAGCTCATCAGCATAACCAATTTGCAAACATCTAAATTAGCCAGGCACTCTCCCCATTCCCTTTGTAGGAGATTATAAACTTCCCTCTTTGTTACAGCATTATTGTGCCAACCATCTGCTCTCAGTTAGCCTTTTTCATGAAGATTGAAGCAAGGAAAGCTTATTAAACACTCAGCTTCCTTGGTTAATGGCTTTCCTGCTCCTTTTTCAGCCTTCCTTTATTACTAATGTACTTATGGAATGATATCTTGTTAATTGGCCCACGCTTTGTACCTGACCCCTCTGCCTTTGTCGCTGCACGGCTCTGTGGAGAAAATGCTTGTGGAAGGTTCTTAAATGCCACAGTTCAGGCCTGAAATTCCTACACATTAAATCCAAGGAGAATGAAGAATCAGTTTTCACCCTCCAGTGGTACTTGTGGGTCAGTCTCTCCTGGGAAGTACAAGTTGGTGGCAGTGACCTGACCCTACACCCAGCTGGGATCGATGGGTAAATGAATTTCACATAAGTGAAATTGTTGAGATTAGCAATTTTTTTCAATACAAAAACATCCCATTTGTTCAAATTTCATTAACACTTTTCCCAGGTTCTCCTCTCCTGTCTCACCCTGTTCTCAGTGCATCATCTACATTATTCCTGAGGTGTTTAGAGTTCTCTAGGGATTCCCTCTTAGTGGTCTCCAGTCTACGAGTGATTGTTCTCTGTCCTTGCTTCTTCTGAAATAGCTGCTGCAGCAAGTTTCACCTTTGTAAGTATGTGACCTCAAAGGCACGAGAAAAATGCTCCTCAATTACACCGGACAGCTTGTAAACGGATTTCCAAGTTATTCCAGCCCTCTATAAACACACCAGGGTTTGAAAACCTGGGCAGTTCCAGTCCCAGGGCTGTAGATCAATAGAGGCCTCTGGTCTGAATTCGCTCCTGGCACAGCAATTTAGATAATAAGATGGGGAACATAATAACATAAAATTTCAGTGTTGCAACTTCATTTTTTTTCACTCTCACCAGAGACTGGGGAAATGAAGAGAGCTCTGATTTGCAAAGCTAAATAAAACAGAGGCACGGAGGAACCTGGCTGGGCATGCTGACCTTCTTTTCAGTTCTCAAGCAACTCGAAACTGAATCTTGCTTCGAACTGGCCATTATCCTTGTTTTCTCATGCAGAGCCATTAACCTCTAACTTACTGAAGCGAGCAAACTGTTATTTACTGCTTTAAAAAAAAAAAAACCAGCCTTCCTCATTTTCTCCTGAAACATCTGAAAATGGATAAGCTTTGGCAGATCCTAATAGTTCCAACCTGCATAAGATACTGGGAGAAAATAAAAGTGCACGCTGCTGCTTACATAACACAAAATGGCTGAAATGTAGCAGAAATTTGGAATCTAGCTAAATTCCTGGGAGCTGGAAACAGGAGCCTTTGCTGCTGGGAGCTGCCTTTTGGGGCTGGGGAGGTGCCCTAATGGCAGCCCTCGGGTAAGGATGCCTGGAGGGAGCTCTGGGGAGGCACCCGAATTGGCTGTGCCAGACTGGAGGAACCTGCTTCTTGCAGCAAACCAAGCTGGAGAACACTTTGCAGTGGGATTTAACCAGTTAATATCCTTCCAGTTTCCCCAGTCTGAACTGGTGTGTGTGTTGCAAGGCAAAGGCAGAGTGAGCGCAATGGGAGGAGGCAGCTGGGGTCAGTCCTTCCACTCAATTAAATGGATGTAACTGGTGCTTGGAGCGTTGCCCTTGCACTGGGCAGTTCCTCGCTGTGTGTAACAGATGTGGTGCATGTGGCACCATCGGGTATGAGGTGGCATTTTTGGGGTGGTCCTGAGCATTACCCTTGCACTGGGCACTTCCTCGCTGTGTGTAACAGATGTGGTGCATGTGGCACCATTGCACATGGGGTGGCATTTTTGGGATGGTCCTGTGCAGAACCAGGAGCTGAACTCAATCCTTGTGCATCCCTTCCAACTCGAGAGATTCTGATTCTGTGCCAAGCCCTGGCAGGGGTGGAGTCCCCATCCCTGGAGGGGTTTAAAAGCCCTGTGGATGTGGCACTTGGGGCCGTGGGTTAGTGGTGGCCTGGGCAGTGCTGGGGAATGGTTGGACTTGGTGATTTCAGAGGGCTTTTCCAACCTAAATGTCACGTTGTGCCTCCTCATTGCTCCCCAGGCAGCCCGGGCTCAGGGGAGAACAATCCTGAGCTTCCAATTCAGACTGTGCAAAGCAGGACGGTGGAAAAGGAGGAACTGAACACCAAAGGTACCGTTTCAATCTGCAGCTCCCGTGGGAGATCTTTGCTTCCAGCTCTGCACATCTCCAGCCAGTTGTAGCAGGGACTTTTGCCTGGTTCTTTCTTGGAATTCTTTTGTTGAGGAAAAAAAGAGAAAAGCGCAGTCTGGAGTCTCTGATTGTGAGTCAGTCACCCACAGGCAGAGTGTTCCTGGTCCATTGCTGTTCCAGGGGACTGGAGTTTCCAGCTTGTTTCAAAGGTGGAAGTTTTGGGAACAGCTGCAGCCAGTGGACTGCAAACTTCTGCAGAGGGTGAGCAGCATTTAGGAGGCTCTGAGATAAGGGGATCCACAGAGTAATCAAGTTGTGTTTTTTAAGCAAGTCTCTTTTTTGACAGAGAATTGAAATATCGAGGCAATTAAAATGACAAGGAATTTTCAAAACATAGACTTAACAGCAAAAATACGACTTTGGCAGCAGGCGATGTAAGCAAATAACAGAATCTTGAGCGCTGGCACCAACTAAATGTGGTTTATAAATGAGAGGCTTTTTTTTTTTACTTTTTATCCATTGCTTCAAGCAGTCACTCAATGAAAATGTAACTTCCAGATCAGTGAGTAAATGGTTTAAGGTCTGTCCGTGGTGGTGGGAAGGACCAGCTCTGCAATGGGAGCAATTCATGCTCCAATACGTCATGATATTTTCTGATATATAAACTGAAGAGCAAAAAGACAGATGGTGGTCTAAAGGTCAGTATAATAAAATAGCAGGATTTACTGATTTCCCTCTGAGTTTATGAACCGAGGAAGATCTCTTGTTTCCATTGATAGGAGTTCCAAAAAGCTGTATTAAACTTAGAGGGCAGAGGAGGCATTGCAGGGTTACGACTGGTGTGATCCATTCACCGCTTGCCTCAGTCTCCAGAGAAATAATTAACTCAAGACTGTGGGGTTTTTTTGAGGGAACTCATTCAGGGTCAGAAGGAAAATTAGTTTTCCTCCTCCCCATAGTCTTTTGCTGCTGTTATTTACAGGCAGTGCAGTTTCCCACCTCCATCCCAGAAACCCTTGAAAATGCCACCGTGGGCGCCCAGTCGCCCAGGCTGTGACGAGACACGTCTTGTGCCAGACAAATGTTATGGAGCCCTGACAGCAAAAATGCTGCTGGTTTGTCGTTTGCCCTTCTCACCCTGGAAAAATAAAGACCTTTGAGTTTTTCTAGTTACTGAATTGGAAGCTGTTAAGTTGTGCTGAGGCATTGCTTGAAGCAGGAGAAAAAAAATGGTTGGAAAAGCAGTTTGCTCAATAATCACATGAGCTGGAACTGCTTGTTCTCTGCAGCCCCACCAGCCATCAAGAATAATTTTTATTCCTGAAGGTCAATAAAAAAACCTTACCTTTTTTTCAATTTTCAGTTTTATACCATACTGGAAGAGCTGAATCATGTTTTAGTTCCAAAAAATCTTATTTAGAATCTTTCCAGAGGTACTTCAAGCTCCCTCACACCCCTTGCTACAGAGCGTGGGTTTTATCCCATTTATGCTGCTGGAGTGCCTCGCTCAAGGCACGTTCCTCAGGTACAGGGGCTACGAGGAAAATCAGAATGAGCTTTGTTTTCTTGTTTCCCTTGCTGCCAGTGTTTTTACAGAGCTGTTGAACTCCAACTGCTGGGTTTTACCTTGACACTTTCATTTGGAAGCAATCTAATCTGTTCTGACTGGAAATTTTAAAGTGGAAGTCCCAGCACACAGCAGAAACAAGGCATAAATTTCATCATTCGTGACCCATTATCAGTTTTTTTTTAATCTGCCACTTCAGAACCCGTGTGTTGTTCCACTCCAGGTGTTTTAACAGCTCATTTTCCTTTGGCTGACATTGCTGTGTCACGGTTCATGTCTCTTCTGACATGAAGCTATCAGGTTCTTCCATTTACTCCTCCATTTTCCCCCTGCTTATAAATGAGGTTTACAGAAGCTCAAACCTTTCTGTCTAAGGTTTCTTGCTTGAGCACTGTTGCCCTTTGCATTTTATAATTGCAGATGTAGTTTCAGTTAAAGGACTGAACATCCCTGTAAAATACTGAAGAATGACTAATTTAAATAAATACTAGAAAGTAAAAGCTGTTTAAAATGCATCAATGGGCCTTTCACAGACTCCTCCATTTCTATAACAAGAGAATGTCCCCAAAGGCCTCAGAGTTTCTGTTTTCTCTCAGGATGCTTTGCCAGCTTAAAACCAGGCCAGGATTTGGCCCGTCTGTGTTTTTTTGGCTCTCCTCATGTCCCTGATGTGCCACCTGCCCTTCCCACCCTCTGATAAAAGCAGGACAAGATGGAAAGCAGGGAGGCACGGGCCAGGCTGGCAGCTCTGCTGGTGCCTCCTCCAGGCAGCACCAAGGCTGGTGGTGTCACTGTCTGCATTAATATCTCCTCCTGCCTGCGCGCGATCATCTGGTGCCTTTCACAAAATTCACATGTATTTTATTTTAAAAAGTGACAGGAGCATGTTTGCCCGTCTCTTCCCCCAGCAGCATGGCAGGGAGGAGAGCAGAGCTGTGCCCCCTCGCTGAGTGACGCGCCGTGACACAGGCGGAGAGGAGATGCAGCACTTTGTCACCGCGGCGCTGACAAAGTGAGTCACTCCCGGGCTCCCTCCAGAGGGAGGGTGTTAGTCAGGCCACCCAGCACAGCCCAGCACAGCCCACGGCGGCAACTGGGAACACTGGGAGGGGGGATCGCTGCCGTCACCCAGCAGGATGCTCCCAGGAACAGCCCCACCGCTGGGAGGGTGGCCAGTTGATACCAGTTGGGTGGTGGAAATGACTCACGGGAGAAGGCTGGGGATGGGGATGGTCACCCAAGCTCTGCATCTGACAGGAGCCCCCCAAGGCTGAGCTCCCAGCAGACCTGAACAGGGTGCCAGCCCCACTGCCCATGGGCCCCCTGGCGTGGGGAGGCTGGAGCTGCTCGGTCTGGAGGTGGGTTCACAGCACCAGGTTCCTTCCCCATCCCCACAGAAGGTGGGTTCACAGCACCAGGTTCCTTCCTGTCCCCGCAGAAGGTGGGTTCTCAACACCAGGTTCCTTCCCATCCCCACAGAAGGTGGGTTCTCAACACCAAGTTCCTTCCTGTCCCCACAAAAGGTGGGTTCACAGCACCAGGTTCCTTCCTGTCCCCACAGAAGGTGGGTTCTCAACACCAGATTCCTTCCCATCCCCACAGAAGGTGGGTTCTCAACGCCAGGTTCCTTCCCCATCCCCACAGAAGGTGGGTTCTCAACACCAAGTTCCTTCCTGTCCCCACAAAAGGTGGGTTCACAGCACCAGGTTCCTTCCTGTCCCCACAGAGTCCCACCCTGTTCTGCCTTTATGGTACTCCTGGGAACAACTTGTGCTTTCTCTTGGTGCTCTGGAGAGGAGGTTTATGGCACAGGCAGCAAAGCTGCACTTTGTGTGGCTCTGGAAAACCTTAATTGCCTTCACTGGCACCGTGAGCTGTGGACACAGAGGATGGAGTGCACGACGCAGTTTGGGGAAGCTGATAGTCAAGATGTTGCAGAAAGGTACAATATGACATAATGGGGCAGTCGGTGCCAAGGCACTGATTGCTTCAGGTCCAGCCCAGCTCTCCCCCTGCCCACGCCAGGGCGAGGGCACCCGGGCTGGGTGGGGGAGCTCTGGGCTCTGGTGGGCTGCAGTCGCCCTTTGCTGGTCCTGATGGGCAGCGTTTCTGGGGCTGGACCCAGCCTGGCTGGGGTCGGCCCCTTCTCCCAGGCACCTTGTGACAGGACAAGGGGAAACGAGCTCAGGTTGCTCCAAGGGAGGTTCAGGTTGGATATCAGGAAAAGTTTCTTCACAGAAAGAGTGGATAAACCTGGGAATGGGCTGCCCAGGGCTGTGATGGAGTCACCACCCCTGGAGGTGTTCACAAACTGGGTAAACAGGGCCCTCAGTGCTCTGATCTATTGACAGGGTGGGGATCACTCAAAGGTTGGACTCGAGGATCTTGGAGGTCTTTTCCAACCTCAGTGACTCTGTGCTAAGTTATTTCCACTTACAGGACAGTATTTTGGTGTTCAGTTACAGGCACAATATCAACCCACGATGTCGGAAAGAGGTGGGGAAGCCAAGTCTTTCACAAGGATACTGGAATTGGGGATTGTCCTTATAAATCCTGAGGTGAGAGGTTGCTTGGTGCTGCTGACATCATCACAAGTGATGCGTGAGAGAGATCTGACCCCCATTTTCAGAGAATCATCATAGAATGGTTCAGGCTGGGAGGGACCTTAAAGCTCATCCCGTTCCATCCCCTGCCATGGGCAGGGACACCTCTCACTAGCCCAGGTTGATTTTTCATGTTAGGCTTCAAATTATACTGCCATTAAATTAAAAATAATTTCACTATGAATATTATACACATTGTCTCTTTCCCCACTTCTTCATTTTGCTTCAGTTATGTGAATATTCTGTTTTCTGACAGTATTTGATGATCTTGTTTTTCTACAGCTGGCTTTGGTTTCACTGCTGGTGGTTTTCTCTGTGAATTAGATATCTCTGAGATATACAAGTGCTGCTCTAACCAGCTGGTTCTGCCTCTGACAAAGGATCAGGGACATAATGGAGTTTCAGTGTTCTATTATAACGCTATTATATATTACTTATATGGGACCTACCTGGGAGCAATATGTTTATTTTATTCCTTGGCAACTCTAAATTGCCTGGGGGAAACAAAAAAGCAAACAAAACAAACAAAAAAAGCTTTGTTTAACCAGAAATGATTAAAAATTGTCCTTTCATCTCAGAATCAACGAAGTAGCCAATTTGACCCCATGTTACATATTTCATTTTAGTTGCTAAGTAATTTACTATTTTTAACATAGAATAACATTCAAAATGAAATATTTGACACAAAGTATTGATGAGAAAGAAATTTTTCTTAAGCACTGAAAAATTAAGACAACTTGTGGAAATTGATGGGCAGTTGTGAAGGATTTGTCAGCCTGAAATTGTGGGGTTTTTTGAAAGGAGAAGTTTTTTAACAAACTTTTGTGCAGCTCAAGGTCAGCCCCAGCCACACACGTACACCCTGCTGAGCATTCGGGCAGATTGTGCAGATTTATGTTCTTAAGAGAAGAAATTTATCCTCAGTGCCAAACTCCCTAAAATGTAGTAAATAGTAACCCCTAAAGTGGAGCTCCTGGTGCGGCCCTGGAGGTGTGACGTGTGACTTCCTTTCCACCCCTGCCCCCAGACATGGTTTTTATTTCATTTCTCATCAGAACATTACTTTATTACTTTGTTTTGTTTATCACCCAGAATCCCAGAGTGGGATTGGGATCATAAATTGGGTTGGAGGGGACCTCAAAGCCCACCCAGTGCCACCCCCTGCCATGGGCAGGGACACCTCCCACTGTCTCAGGTGGCTCCAAGCCCCGTCCAACCTGCCCTTGGACACTGGCAGGGCTGGGGCAGCCCCAGCTGCTCTGGGCACTGAGGGGCTCCTTGGCTCTCCTTTCTCTCCACGTACATTTGAACCTGATTTTCTCTCTTTTCAGCTGAGCCTCTTCCCCCTCGCGATGCAAACGAACACACTTGTGTGACTTCATCTGTCACGGGAGCTCTGACATCGTCTCTCGGCTGCCCAGAACGACAACAATCCATTTTTGTTGGCTGTGGATCTTCACACAAGGTGCCACCAAGGGCTGCTGTGGGGACAAGACACCCAACCCCATGAATGTGGTGTTTTGAAAAAGCCCTCGTTAAAAATGCATCAACTTCTGCTCTTCTCCAGCGGCTGGGCTGTGGTGGAGCTGGAAGGGAAGGAGGAGGGTGCAGTGTGAGCTCTGCCAGCCTCCAGCAGGTATTCCCAAGGGCCCAGGGGCCCTGAGCCACCCTCTGCCCCATGGCCCATCAGCTCACCTGGTGCAAGGCAGCACAGAGAGTGCTTTGTTTGCCTCCTTAGCTGAGTGAGATCATTTGCTCCTGCATAAGGTGGTTATGCTGTAATTTTTGATCCATAGGCTACGTATTTTAGACCAGTTGATGGCTTTGAAAAGGAATGAATTTTCTTATTTTTCAATGCTTAGGTATTTTAATCTGTTCTTTACATTTCCTTTTAGAACCGTATTTATAATTTAAAGCCTACCTCTGTGTGCCTTAATACAAAGGTCTCATTTGATTTCATTTTATATCTGTGACACAAATCTTTGCTCCTTATTTTAGCTTTGCCTGTAATGCAACCACTGAGGAAAATGCTAAAGATGTCTCTGATTTTCTGTCAGGATCAGGATTTTCACAGAATTCAGTGTAAGGCAATGCTTCTTCAGTCTCGTTCTCACATTTTAAGAATAAAAGTCAATGAAATGCCACTACAGATATATTTTTCGGGTGTTGTAAATTGCATTTTGATGAATCTCTACTCCTGAACAAGCCCTCCTTTGGCACTGCCAGGAAGCCTCCCTTGTTGCTTCTAGCAAGAATTGTCATGGTGATGCATTCTGTTGACCACATTTTTGAAACACAGATTGTTTCTAATTTTGTTTCTCCACTTTACTCTGGGTTCTGCAATGCCTCTGTTTCTTCCCCTCACTCTGTGGTTTTTTTGAAGTTTTCTATCACGGCAAGCTGTAACTGTCCCCAGGGAGGCTCTGCCCTCTCACCCTCACGTGTGCTGGCTGAGCCTTCCCCGCTGCCTCCTCCAGCCCCACGTCACGATGGGTTTGGTGGCGCTGGTTTGGCAGAGCTGGTGTTGTCTCCAGGTCCTGGCACCCAAAATGCTGCCCCTGCTCTCCACGAGCACCTCAACGTCTCTCTGGGGAAGGGTCCGCAGAGCGAGTCCTGCAGGAACCAGCTGGGGGGGCTCAGCCTGGAGAAAAGGGGGCTCGGGGGGCACCTTCTGCCTCTGCAACCCCCCGACAGGAGGATGGGGAGGGTCGGGCTGTGCTCCAGGAACAGTAGGAGGGAATGGCCTCGGGCTGGGCCAGGGCAGGGGCAGGTGGGACAGCAGCAGGAATTTCTCCATGGAAAGGGTGGTCAGACCCTGGCAGGGGCTGCCCAGGGAGGTTTGGAGTGCCCAGCCCTGGAGGTGCCCAAGGCAGGCCTGGCCGTGGCACTGAGTGCTCTGGGCTGGGGGACAAGGTGGGCACTGGGCACAGGGTGGGGCTCCGGGGGCTGGCAGGGCTTTGCCAGCCTCGGGGACTCCAGGATCCTGTGACTGCAGAGGGTCCCTGTGTGCTGTTCTTGCAGGAGAGTGACTTTCAGCAACCTCTATAGAAGATGTGCTTCAGATATTAAATTGCTCTCTGAATGCAGAAGAATGGGAAAAACTAACAGGCCATGGAGTGCAGGCTCGTTAGCCTGCCCGTGGCTAATTGTGCCTCCATGGGAGAGGCCAGGCCGTGGCCTGAAGAGCACTCAGCCCGCAGAAAGGCTGGCAAGCTTTTAACTGAGCTGAGAGCTCCATGAAGAAATTAAATTTGGCAGTGAAAGTGCAGTACTTAGGTTAGTCTCAAGTAGTCTTGAGATATAAAAATGTTTCTGTGGGAGTTCTTGGCTGAGCGTGAAGGCTGAGAGAGGAGAGTCCAGCCTTCTGAGCAGTGCTGCTGCTTTATTTGTTCCATTGTGGTGTTGATGATTTTAAGAGGCCTCAGTTCATGTGTAAGCATTTATTGTGCCTCCATGGAGGAGCAGGGGCTGGTTTTCCCGTGGTGCTGGTCCCTTTGGAGCTGGGAATGCAGCCTGGGAGCTCCTGCTGTTGCTGCTTAGGAGCTGGGAACAGAGCCTTAAATGCAGAGTGGAATTGGGTGCTCTGGGTATCAAATTCACAGAACTTCTGCTGGTGCTTCTGGATTCCTCTTCCACAAATGTGGCTCAACCCCAGACCCCCAGGATGGACCATTTCCCACCATGTCCTGATGGCTGGGACTGACAGGGCAGGACTGTGACATGGAATCATGGAATGGTTTGGGTTGGAAGGGACCTTAGAGCCCATCCCACCCCCCTGCCATGGGCAGGGACACCTTCCCCCAGCCCAGGTTGCTCCAAGCCCCGTCCAGCCTGGCCTTGGACACTTCAGGGATCCAGGGGCAGCCACAGCCCTCCAAGGGAAATCAGGATGTGAAGTGCAGCAGCAAAACAGGCAGGGGAGGAGAAATCCTGTGAGTCCGAGTCTCTCCCATCTCCAAAATATAGTTAGGTGTGTGGGGTTCTTTTAGTTTGGTTGTTTGGTTTGGTTGTTTTTAATCAATAGGTAAATGGGATCATCCAGGCTTCAGGAAGGAGCTGCAGGTGTGACCAGGAGAGCAGTGGGCTGGGCTGGGCTGGGCTGGGCTGTGAGCGGGTGCGTGACCAGGGCCCTGGGGTGGTGACAGGGACCAAGGGACAATACGGGCAGCTTCCCATGGGCTCTGATCTGCTTTTGGCATCTGTGTCTCCACATGGCTGATGGAGGGATGTGCAGTTTGAACAGGAGAACACCTTGGACAGCATTTGTGGGTGTTGCTCAGAAAACCTGCTTTATTTCTGGGTAGAGAATGTTATTTCTTCCCTCCCTAATCTCCAAAGGCAAAGCTGCTGAGTTATTCAAATAATAACCCAAGCATATTTTGCATATTATATACCCGAGTATTGTGTTTTCTTCTGTTGTTGAAGAAATAACAAATTGAATTTAAGGAATGCTGTTTGTTTTGGCACTATTTCACACAGGCCATGCCAGAGGAAAGCAACTCCTTCAAGGAGCAGAGGAAGATGATGGAAGCTGCTGGGTCCTTCTTCCCATGTGCTGCACATCCAGTGGTGTCAGAGATCTGCAGGAGACAAACGCAGAGAGGCAGAAGGCTGAGCTCCACCTGCACTACAGGGAATTCCAGGCTATATTGAAACAGAAATATTTGCTATTTAAATAGAAAATTTAAAGAGAAACCAAAGGTGAGAGCACTGAGGCTTAGAAGGTATTTCAGTGGGAACTCAGTTTGTGCGGAGGGTGAGGAACAAGCTCAGGACATGAGGAGCAAAGTTCAGGATATGGAGGGAAACATGTTTGATTTCAACAAAAACCTTGATTTACAAGAGGTGGCGATTCTGTACAGTTCGTGTCAAACTTCACCACGTTTTTTAAAAAATTGCAAGGAGGGCATTTCGGCATCAGCTTGAGAGGAATGTAAATGATTCCATCATTAATGCATAGCTGTGTTTGCCAGCGAAGGCAAGTCCAGAGGAGCTGTGTGTCCCCTGAACTCCTGGAGCTCGAGAACGCTGACACAAAGGTCTGTCATTTCCTGCTACTGCAGGAACGGAGTCATCTGGTTGGGGATCTAATGATTCTGTGGCCACATTCCCAATTTCTTCCATCCCAGTGATTGCTGTGCCTTTATGTCAAACCACACAGACTTCATAGGAGAAACAAAACCGATGCAAAGCCCCGCAGTGCCGTGAGCGCGGTGCGAGCCGGCACACTCGGAGGTGAGTCCGCGTGCAGCCGTGGAAGCGCTGCCGGCATTCCCTGTGGGGTAAGGAGGGAGCTGCGTGTGCCTGAGCAGGAAAGCTGGACCTCCAGCTCGTGCAGGGACAGGAGGCAGGCTGGCCTTTGGTATCATGGTAACGAGGCAGGCACGCCGAGCAGAGGTACCGGCACGGCACGGCATGGAATGGCATGGCACGGTATGGTATGGAATGGCACGGCATGGTATGGTACAACATGGAATGGCATGGCATGGCACGGTATGGNCAGGAACGGAGTCATCTGGTTGGGGATCTAATGATTCTGTGGCCACATTGCCAATTTCTTCCATCCCAGTGATTGCTGTGCCTTTATGTCAAACCACACAGACTTCATAGGAGAAACAAAACCGATGCAAAGCCCCGCAGTGCCGTGAGCGCGGTGCGAGCCGGCACACTCGGAGGTGAGTCCGCGTGCAGCCGTGGAAGCGCTGCCGGCATTCCCTGTGGGGTAAGGAGGGAGCTGCGTGTGCCTGAGCAGGCAAGCTGGACCTCCAGCTCGTGCAGGGACAGGAGGCAGGCTGGCCTTTGGTATCATGGTAACGAGGCAGGCACGCCGAGCAGAGGTACCGGCATGGCATGGCATGGAATGGCACGGTATGGTATGGAATGGCACGGCATGGTATGGCACAACATGGAATGGCATGGCATGGCACGGTATGGCACAACATGGCAAGGTATGGCACGGCAGGGCGGGCATGGCATGGAATGGCATGGCATGGCACGGCACAACATGGCAAGGTATGGCACGGCAGGGCGGGCATGGCATGGAATGGCATGGCATGGCACGGCACAACATGGCAAGGTATGGCACGGCAGGGCGGGCATGGCATGGAATGGCATGGCATGGCACGGCACAACATGGCAAGGTATGGCACGGCAGGGCGGGCATGGCATGGAATGGCATGGCATGGCACGGCACAACATGGCAAGGTATGGCACGGCAGGGCGGGCATGGCATGGAATGGCATGGCACAGCCTCACTGAACCTGCCGCTCCCAACACCGCAATGGCCTCGGCCATGCCAGGCTGGAGCCACGGGAGCAGAGTCCTCCTGGCAGCCACCCTGGGGAGGGAGTTTGTGGCACAGCTTTGCTCCCTTGCAAACTAAGCAAAACCAAATTGCCTTGCAAGTAATGGCTTTTCCTGCCTCCAAATCTTCCTAAACTGCTTTTTAAAGTTGTTTATTAATTTAGTTCAAAGCTATTTTTCCTGCAAGAAGTGATGTTTTAGGAAACTCCTGTGGATATTGATGAGGAAGATTTTTACTCTTTGGGTTTTACATCTGGATTGTGTTTTATTTGGATAATCCCTCACTGTTTTTTCCCTGTGGTGTCCTAGAAAACATCCCTACCTTCTGTTTGGTCCTTGCTTCATGGTTTGGATTTTCTCACCTGTCTTCATCTTGTGGAGGAATTGATGAAAAAATGTCAATATTTTAATTGCTTGAAGAGAAGAATATGAGGCTTATTAGGAGATATTTAGCACTAGGTGAGATGGTTTTTATTTGATAGATGTTTCTATTACTCAGTAAAAAAATTCCTGTTTGAGATATAACTCTGCAAAGTGTGAAGAACTAATTCACACCGTGATAAAATAGTTATGGAAATGAGATGGGGAGGGATCATTTATCTGAAAGATTACTTGGGAATGGCATCAATCACCAGGATCAGATAATGAAGCCTCATTCCTGCGCTGGAAAAGCAAAGCTGTGGCCCCTCAAATCTGAACACAGGGAGGGGATTTACCAGCTTCCTGCAGGGATTTTACACCTGCTATAAATAGATGTCACAAATATTATTTTGCAGTTAAATTTGCCATTGCACAGGATGGGAAAACTGTTGGTTTTGCTGACAAAACTCACTACTCTGTACAGGTCAGAACAGCAACAAAAAAAAAAACCCAGACATTTTGTACTTTATTAAAATTAATATAAACAGTATTTTTAAAATAGAACATATGTGTGAAATGCAGTAAGTAACTCTGAGACATAGAAATTTCATAGAATCATGGAATGGTTTGGGTTGGAAGGGACCTTAAAGCCCCTTCAGTGCCACCCCCTGCCATGGGCAGGGACACCTTCCACTGTCCCAGGTTGCTCCAAACCCCATCCAACCTGGCCTGGGACACTTCCAGGGATGGGTCACAGTAAGTCCAGGTGGATTATGGTGTTTCAGCATTCCTGGGACACAGGAGCTGCCTTCCATGTGTAAGCTGTGATTTTTAGGAGGCATGCTCTGCAGAGTGCTCAGTGATGGGTGTCTGGGAAGAAAGTGCACACAGAGAAGCTCATCTAGGTAGGTGTGTGCGTGTGTGTGTGTATATATATATGAGATGTTTATATATATAAATTTGGGACTGAGATTGGATCCCAGGGAGAACTCTCCCAAAGTTCAGGTGTTCTCCTGGACCATCCTATGGCAGTACAAGCCATGATTCCATTATTATCCTGTCAACAAGGATTGTGAAAAAGCCAAAGCTGTAATTTCTCAACTTTCTTTTAACTTTATTGCAGTTCATCAACAATTGCTTCAGAGTCCAAACCCCAGCATTCATTTAAGCAGAGGGGACAGTTATGTGGGTACAGTCGTGCTGTCACCATTTGTGGAACCATGGGATGAAGGTCAGTAGGAGGAACAGCAGAGGAACGAAGGCTGGGCTGATCCAAAGCCCTGGGGGAAGCTCTGGTGTTAAACGCGTTTGCACTGCGGGGCTGCCTGGGTTTGAAGGATGCCTTACCCACCAAGGGGAGCACGTCCCTTTGGACTTCCACACCTCACTGAGCAAAAATTGGATGGCAAAGTCCTGGAGCCTGACCCTCTTTTTGCTTTAGCACATCCATCTTTTCCCACGAACCCAAGCAAAACTTGGTTCCTTTTTTTTCCTAACACAGGCAAAAGTCCTGAGGTGCCGGTGAGGACCCGCAGGACTTTTCCCTTGGGATGGGAAGGGAGGCTGCCCCTCTGCACACACGGCTCTGTGCTGCTTCCATTGCTCCAGCAGCTCCCCAAGTCCTTCTCTGCGAGGAACTGCACCCAGAGGCAGCAGCAAGAGCTGAAGGGGGGTCCTGCCCGTGCCTGGGGGTCCTGGAGACCACAAAGCTTGGAAGAACTCCCCTCTCCCTCCGGCTGGTGGAAAATACACTCCTGTGGAGAGGTACAGATGGGATACTGGGAATATATTCTTTAAAAAGAGGGCGGGCAGGCCCTGGCACAGGTTGGGCAGAGAAGCTGTGGCTGCCCCTGGATCCCTGGGAGTGTCCAAGGCCAGGTTGGACGGGGCTTGGAGCAACCCGGACTGGTGGGAGGTGTCCCTGCCCAGGGTATGGGGTGGGATGGGATGGGATGAGCTTCAAGGTCCCTTCCAACCAAGGCGATTCTGTGATTCTATGAAATATTTGGCTATCACAAACATAAACAGCAAGTGCTGGGCAATAAATCACAACAAAATATGTAAAGAAGAGATGGGACATGGGATGCAGATACAGTCGGTGCATGCAGGATCTTATTCAGTAATTCATCAAACATCTGCCCCAGAGCAGCTCTGCAATAAATCACTCATATTGATGTACACAAAAGAGTAGATCAGAGACCACTTTTCCATTATTTTTAAGCAAAACACTCCTTTAATTTCATATTATTGTAGCAAAATAATTGGTTTAATTAGTTAAACCTTTCCAAGTGTACAGAGAAGGAGATTGCCTGATTTTTCATCTCCCACCCTGCTGTGCTGTAGGACAGTGAGTGCTGAGAATGGGCTCCTCAGAGCCTGGCCCTTTGATTTCAGTGCAGAAATATTTGCTCATGTCACTGAGGAATAAGTCTCCTTAGCAAGTGGTTGTGCTGGCTCAGATTTTCACTGCAGACTGTTTCAGAAGGAAAACAAGGCAGATGATCTAAATTGGAGGTAATAGGCTGGAATGTGGGATGTGGGAAGATTGCAGATGCACCTTGAACCTGCAAGACTAATGACTTTGTTCGTGCATCTGCAAAATTCTCACCTGGCTTTTGCCTGGGAGAGTTGCTCCAACCCTGGGCAATGGAAAGCACAGATATTTGACCTTTAGGACCCCATAATACCCTGTGCATCATTAAAGAAGGGGGCTAAAATAATGCTCCTCTGCAGGCTGTGAGAATTTTGGCCAGAGATCTGAGAGACTTGCATGGGAAGCCTATGATATTTTTCTCCACTATATGAATAGAATCCATGATGAAGTTGTTAAAATTACAGGCAGGAATATGTTGTTCTTTAATCCTTTTTCTTAAAGGTAGATGAAGTTTAATATTTAAACTTTTGGGTATCTTGCAAAATTTAGAGTTTACTTTTGAAGTCAGGAGCTGGGGGAGTCCCCAAATGCAGAT
The DNA here is from genome assembly GCA_013396735.1 of Grallaria varia. Taxonomy (NCBI): domain Eukaryota; kingdom Metazoa; phylum Chordata; class Aves; order Passeriformes; family Formicariidae; genus Grallaria; species Grallaria varia. The sequence continues at coordinate 1,127,781 of VWZG01012793.1, read as the reverse complement.
GGCTATGAAGGAAACCAAGGCAGTCTCGGGATGAAATCCCAAATAAACCCTCCTCGTGTGGACCAGGGCACCTCCCTGTGCCTGGAAATACATCTCCTCACGTTTGGCCATGTGGGCCTGTTGGCACCTTGTTGTTTGAGCTCCATTATTTATGGCAGGTGCTGCTCTGCCGTAACACCGACCGCACCGACGCAGGCACCACGTGGCCCGGCTTCAGAGGTTTTGCCAACGCAGAGGAGGTAAGAGAAGCCATAAAAGCTTCAGAGGCCTCTTAATTTTTCCCCTTTGAATCATCTGTTGTAAAACCTCGTAGGAGATGGGATGTGCTCACTCAGAGGCAAAGCTAATGTGCTCTTTGATGCCGTTGTTTGTGAAATCTCCGACTGATTAGCAGTAAATCCAGGTGCTGTGGTCGTCCTGGAGGAGCTGAGCTTTTTGCCAGCCTGTATCTTGGTGGTGGAGTTCAATAAATGCTGCCCTTGGCTCTGGGAAATGCAGGAAGCACCAGAAGTGGTTGGGTGTCGTGTCGGAGGAGAGGAATAACCCAATACCCCGGATTTTGGGGGGCAGTCCATCAAAGCAAAGCAGGAACGTGCTGCTGCCGTGCAGCTCCTGCCAAGGAGGAGCTGAGACCACACTGGCACAAACACCATGGAGGAATTGTTGCCAGAAACTCCCCTCTCGGGGTGTACAACCCCAGCAAATCTGGTTTTTCCTGGGGTGTTTTGCTGTTCCCAGGCTCAGTGACACTTTCCCCAGGGCTGGCTGAGATCACCTTCACTCTGGGACACAAACAGGGCCAGAGGACTCTTCCCTACAGAAACCTGCTCTTGCCTTTGCTGCTCGGGGCTTCTTCCCAGCGGAACTGAGCGACTGTGCAGCGTAGCTGGGACTGCAGGGGTGGCCCGAGCCCCTGAGCATCCCTCGTGGGCAGGGATGGAGGAGCCGTGCACGGCACTGGGCTGCGGCAGCCCGAGCGGGCACACAAAGGAGTTTGGGCCCTCGTTGGCAAGCAGACAGTTCTGGGCAGCTCTTCAGCATCCCCGTGCTCTGGGGGGAGGGAAGGTGGGTACCCAGCAGAGGGTATTCCCCTCATGGGCAAAATCCAAGGGAACTGCCATTGGGATGCTGTACTTGGCATTAAAGGGGCTCTTAGTCTGCACTGACTGTGCTCATTTGGGAATAAAAAGTATGAATTGGATGACAAATAGTGATTCATCCTCAAACAATTTCATACTTCTCTTACTTCGACTCTTGGAATTTTCTGTTCCTATCTGAACTCTGTGGTCTGATCCATCTCCAATTCATCCTTCCTGGTCTTGTGGGTATTATTAATTGCAACACCCTCAGTAGTTGTTTTGTTTAGATAATAGAGGACAATTCAGCCTGAAGAAAATGAATTGTCCCGTTTCACATGGTTTGGGTTTTCTTTTTTTGTTCCTTGTACTTTTTAAATGAATTCCAGAAAATAGCTGTGACAATATGGGAGGAGAAAGACTGAAGTAAATATTGATTTTTACAGTGTAATAATTTATGGTACCAACTTAATAAGTGGCGTGACACAAGAAGTTCACCACCCATTTATCATGAGTTGATAGTTTGATTCTGGAATTTTTAATGCCACTGCTTGCTGTGACATAATAGAGCACCTGCCAACATTCCCAGTAAAACCATGAGATTTTAGGGGTTCTGCTTCAGCTCTAAAGATCAGTATTTGGAATCTACATGTTGTTATGCAGAGTAACAGTCTCTGAATGACTTGTTCCAGCAGCTATAAAAAAAACAGGCCTTTGACATTTTTGAACTTCAGGAGGACATCTTTCTCTTTCCAGAAGGAAAGTCTTAGGGATGCTTTTCATTATGTCCACCACGAAAAGTTTACAAACTCAGAGACAGCTCCTGAGCTGAAATAAATCACTTTAATTCCACAAATGGCAAGGAGGAGACAGCAATTTACATTAAAAGGTTCTGCTGAGAGTTGTCTCGAGCTGTATTTGCTGGCATAATGGCTCCAGGCTAATCACACACGGCGGGGGGAGAGGCAGGGAAGGAAGGGCCAGAAATAGCAGCAGACCCTTCTTGTCTGCTCCCCACAGCCCCTTCAAGGACTTCCCCGAGCACTTTGGACAGTGGGGAGGTCACCTCAGAGCCTGGTGACTGCCAGTCCTTCAGCTGGGCTGCAGATAACAATGCCAACTCAAATTATTTCTGCTTCTCACGTCACTTTCTCCTGACTCAAAATGTGCTCTGGAGCAGACTCCAGGCCCTGCCATTCCATAAGTGGCTGCCTTCCCCTGCCCTCTGCGGGGAGCCTGTCGGGGCAGTGATGGCACAGCAGCGTGTTTCAGAGGGCTGTCATGGACGTCCAGCTCCTCCAGCCTCGCTCTTCCCAGTGAAATCCACTTCCAATAAGGTGCACGTCAATAATGCCCAGGACACGTCTGGGTTTGGGACCGAGTGTTTTGAATGCTTCAGCTTTGGCAGGATGTCACCGGGACACGGTCCCCTGAGCTCAGCACTCCTTCGTCACAGACCCAAGGAACTGGTAAGGCTGGAAAGGACCTCACATCAAATCCAACTGCTGATCATCAAGGCTCCACCTTCGGGGTTGGTTGGCTCAAGAACCCCTAAAATGAGAGCTTTAGAAGACAGAGCTTGTGGGTAATGGGATAGTCGTGAAAAGTCAGTTAACTGGTCTGCTGAATTCTATTTGTATCCACAGTTCCTAAGGAATAGCAATAAAAAGGGACTGTGATTATCTTTGTCTTAACTTTGGTTGTAAGGATTTAATGTACTATCTACAAGTCATTAAACACTTTTGTTGTGACATTTGATCTCCATGTTGTTACTTTATTCCCATGGATCACTTGGAAATGGGAAAGGGACCTGTGAAATTTAAAAACAAATTACACTTTGTTGTGTTTTTTTTCAGGAACTAGCTCATTTTAAACCCCTTTTTTAGTAAGAAATAATGACTTGCTTTATTTAGAGACTATTTAAAATGCTCTCGAGGTATCTATTGAATATCTTGACATAACAGATAAATCAGTGGCAGCCTCAAAATTAGTTCTGCACCATTATAGATTCCAATATGTTCTCTCTTATGGTGCACATTATACATCCCTTGTTCAATGCAGGGAAGAGGGAGAGTCTGTCCTCAAAGCTGTTTCTAACACAGGATCATTCTTACCCCTGAAAACCTGCCAGGATCTGTCTCTGAAGCACAAAGTTGTTTTGTTTGTGCCCATGGATGGTCTCTGGCAGGCAGAAGATGATGGGTTTTGTGGTGTTTGTCTGTTGAGGTGTCGTAAATGCATTTTATACATATTTATACATATATATATGTATATACATCCCAAAGTAACCAGAGGAGAGATGGATGTTCATGTGGACTTTAAAATAAATAAACTGACCTAATTCCTGTAAAAAAATAATTAGGATTAAAAAAACTGTACTCCCTTAGTAACTATTTCAAGATGGAAAGCTGGGCACCAGGGTTTGGGTGCTGGAGCTGCTCCGGGTGGCCCGTCCCACGCTGCTGTGACCTGGGACAGGTGTTGGGGCAGGGTTGGCTCTGTGATAGTAGAATCTTTAAGCTGCTTTCTTAGTTAACTAAAATATGCATTTTTAATCCAATCAGTTAATTTCATAGATTCCCAAATTTATCAGGTCCTTACTGGAATGAATGGACAACTTTCCATCACAAGTGTTTGCTTTAACTCCTTGCTGCTGCCGGTCCCCTTGTCCTGCTTGTGATCCCTCAGGCATCTCCTCCAGCTTCTGGTGAGATCCCTCAGCCCCAGGAAAGGACTTGGCAGCCTTTGGAATGGCAGTGACCACTTGGTGAGGAATTCTCAAACATTCTGTTGTGTTTGCTGCTGGAGAACATTGGTTATATTATGTGAAAAAGAAGAGGAGAGTAGGAACAGTGGGGAGAGTGGCCGGGCTGTCCCTGGGGTGGTGGCACACACTGGGGTGGTGCCAGACACTGGTGTGAATGGCACACACTGGTATGGTGGCACACACTGGGGTGGTGGCAGACACTGGGGTGGTGGCAGACACTGGTATGGTGGCAGACACTGGTGTGATGGCACACACTGGTGTGATGGCACACACTGGTGTGATGGCACACACTGGTGTGATGGCACACACTGGTATGGTGGCAGACACTGG
>VWZG01012793.1:1106599-1123503 GCA_013396735.1 Grallaria varia | reverse complement strand
TGGCAGACACTGGTGTGATGGCACACACTGGTATGGTGGCACACACTGGGATGGTGGCACACACTGGTGTGATGGCAGCAAACTGGTGTGCCAGGCTCTGCTGCCTGTATCAACCACCAGAAGCAGGGAATGTTTTATCTCCTTTGGCCTTGGACCTTGTTATTCAGGAGAACATACAATAATAAAGGAGCATTTTGAGTGATTTTGTTGGAAAGATATCAGACTGTCAGACAGTCTGGTGGCATCAATAATTCCCTATTAAGGCCTCTACACCCATTACGGTTTGTGCTTTTACTTTTTTTCCCCTAAGTTAGTTTCCAGGCAACCAGTAAGAACTGAATTACATTAAGCTGTTAATTCAGGCTTGCACACCAGCTCTGGGTTCTGCAGCCCATTTGTTCCTCTCCTATACAAGTTTCATCCTAAAACCCTTTTATTGGTTTACTCTGCAGTGGTGCCCAGGCTCCCCAGGGCAGTGGGCACGGCCCCGAGACTGGGGGACAACACTCTGAGGGACAGGGTGGGACTGTTGGGGTGTCTGTGCAGGGCCAGGGCTTGGGCTGGATGGTCCTTGTGTGTCCCTCCCAGCTCAGGGTATTCCATGATATTCACTCAGGCCAAGCTCAGAGACTTCTTCCATCCAGGTACTTGTATCAGCTTTCTCTCAGGCTTTGTGTTGGTGCCACTGAGTTGCAGAGTTCTGGGAAACTTGGGGACTTGTTCTGTTTGGTTTTGATGAGGCTACAGTTTGAATAATCAATCTTTATTAAAAGAATTTTTCTTTCCCCACTGCCAAAAATAACCAAAAATTATAATGCATAAATATAATACTCTAAAAGACTGAAAGCAAAGCACCAAGACAAGGCCCTTTCAGACCAAGCTCTCATGGCTTTTGCAAAACAGCTGCCGTGGGATAGAATTTTTTAAAGCGATTTTTTTTAAAAAAAAATATTTATTTAAAAAATTAACTACAGATTTGAGCTCTTTCCATTTTTGGTTATTTAGAAATCTGGGACATGGATGTGAATCATAAAGGTGACAAATCCAGACCGCAAACGATAACCATCAAACTTCACTGGAAAACCAGAGTTATTAAAGCTCTGCTGATTGTAGCAGAGCACATAATAAATGAAGAAGCCACAAGAACTTGTGTAGCTAAAAAGGGGGTTTGTGCCTCGGAGGTTGCTCAGATCTTCTGCAACAATTATAATGCCCCGAGTGTTTCTCCCCTCACATTTATCACCCGGGCCAGGGATGTGCTGCCATCCTGAGGGCTGGGGCTCTGTCAGCAGCTCCAAAACAACCCCTGTGGTCAACGTGCCGAATCTAATCACGTTCTCCATTTCCGGGACATATTTTATTAAACATTTTCATCACTTTCAGCTGTGCATTCATACCTCAACAGATTTATATCTGTAATTAGGGGGTTGTTATTTACCAGCTGGTAAAAAGACACCTTTCAGCAACATAATTCAAATGTCAGGAGTTACTGCCAGTTCCAGATTAATAGTACAGTTATTCCGTTTGCTACAGGTTAGAAACGTGTCTGCTGTCAGGAACCTTTGGAAATTGTTCTGAAATACTGGGAAACAACTGCTTGTGTTTGTCCGGTTGAAGAAAATCAGATGTATGTGAAAGAAAGTGATCCCTCTCCAAGATCAATGTTCAGTAATGAGTTGTTTTTATTTAAAAAGTCTCTAACAGATGGTGTTTCTAAATTTTGAATATTAGGGTTGGTTTTGCAAGAGGCCTCCACACAGTCTGATGTGCCATGGATGAGGTTTTCATTTCAGCTGTAGCTGAGTTGGTTGTTTGGTGGCTCCCGGTGGCACAAAGGCACCAGCTCCTGGCGTTGAAGCCACACGCAGGTGACACCCCTTGTGTCTGCAGCCACTGCCACCCCAAGGACTGCCCTGTCTAGGGGGATGCTGCCAGTGACACCCGGAACATGTGGGTGCTTTAAAAATTGAAAAACAAAAGTCATTTATTTGGTGTGCTCTGCAGAAGGAATCACAGAATGACAGAATGGTTTGGGTGGGAAGGGACCTCGAAGCCCATCCCATCCCAGCCCCTGCCATGGGCAGGGACACCTTCCACCAGCCCAGGTTGCTCCAACCTGGCCTTGGACACTTCCAGGGATCCAGGGGCAGCCACAGCTTCTCTGGGCACCTGTGCCAGGGCCTGCCCACCCTCCCAGGCTGTATCTTCACTTATCACAGCAGTTCCTTGGTCACTGTTATCTGAAATTATTTCCAGTTGATTTCTGGAAGGTCTGTGCTTATCACCACCACCTCTGTCACTCAGTTCTCTGATCTCACAAAAGGGACTCATTCATTTCAGAGCTGTGTTTTCCATAAATCCAGGTTTCCTGGGCGATAAGAAACAGCCAGTGGTGATGCCAACCAAGTCTAACCAACAGCCTCATTGTTCCCCAGGGCTGGAAAACTGATTGTGACCAGTGTCTCACCAAATCCAGTGCCACGGGTACCGCCTCAGCACGGCCAGTTCACCAGATGCCATCCCTCTGCCCACCTGCCTGTGCTCCTGTCGCTCCAGCAGGAAGGTCTCATCTCCTGTTGCTCCAGCAGGAAGGTCTGACCTCCTGTCGCTCCAGCAGGAAGGTCTCATCTCCTGTCGCTCCAGCAGGAAGGTCTGATCTTTTGCTCCAGCAGGAAGGTCTGATCTTTTGCTCCAGCAGGAGGGTCTGATCTCCTGTCATTCCAGCAGGAAGGTTTGACCTCCTGATGCTGAGACAGTCCCCACACTCTCCCCCACGCTCGTTCACATCCAATATATATTCATTTTTTGGTTGGTTCAAGTGGTCACTTTTGCTGAGCTGCCCCAAGCCTTTGTTCTGTTTCTGTAAACGCTCTCATCCTTTGAAAAGGGTGGCAAGACATTTTCTTTCCTTCATCCCTGCAAACCCTTTCCAGTATCAGAGCTGTGTTCCCAGTTGTGCAGTCATTCTGTGCAAACAGAGCACACGTGGTCTGCACTTTCATCATTAAATCCCTTTTCTCCATAAGCAGTAGGAGATGGTGGGGGTTTTTCAATGCGGAAACGCAAATGATGTAAATGAAGGGGGACTCTGTACATGTAATTCAGAACAGTAGCTGTGGGGAAACATCACCCAGGGCAAGAAGGAGAAATTTGAATTCAATTGGATTTTAGTAACTTCAGATTGGTTTTGAATCATATTTACATGCTTTTCCCTCTCTCATGTGTTTGTAAGTTTTATTGCTATGGTTCTCCATGTCTTGGAGCTCCGTGAATTAGGGGCTGTTATTCCTGCGCAGGAGCCGAGCTGCGGCAGCAAGAGACGAGCTCGTTCCCTGGAGCCCGACCCCGGAGGGCTGTGCAAACCCTGGGGCTGAACGCAGGTCCCAGGAGACACAGAACGGCCCCAGGAAAGGTGCTGGGGTGGGGTGGGCCAGGACCCACCGACAGGGACTCTGCAACTCCATCAGCTCCAGGAACGCTGATGGGAACAGGGACATTTCGGGCCCCTCCTGGGGACCCGGGGTCTCTGCAGCTTTCCTGCTGCTGCTGCTTCCAGAGGCACCCAAACGGGAGGATTTGGTGCAGTTTCTGAGCGAGGATGGAAGTGAGAAATCATTTAACACCCCGAGCTCCAGCAGGAGCATCATGGACGGAAATGCCCTAAACGGATGGTGGGTTTAGGGAGGTTCTTTTTATTGTTGGCTGCAAGGTTTCTGTGAAAGCTTTGCTAAACACACGTTTCAGGAGAAGGCAAAGACTTCACGCAGGGTGAACCAAATATGAAATTGCGGCTCTTGAGTGAGAACTGCACTTGTAAAAAGAAAAACATGATGTGCCGCAGTAAAAATAGGACCATTGTCCTGTAGGCTTTGGATCTGGCCTTGAAAGTATAGTTTGGGGATTAATCATCAAATGGTTTTGTCATAGCAATTTGACTCAAGTGGTTCTTTGCTTATATCAAAGACTTGAATTACACACTCATTGTCAATGAAATAATTTTAAATAATGCAGCTGTTAAACTTGCCTGCTCTCCCTGTTGGGTTTTCAGTAGCTGCTGGGTAATATCTGCTTCTTCCCTCCTTCTGCTTCATTGGGGGCCTCTCCTCCACATGGAATCTGGTCCATGGAGGGGTTTAATCCTCTCAGACACCAGCCCTGCACTGCCATGTGCGTTTGAGGGCTGGAGCACTCCCAACACCCCACAAAATGACCAGGTAAAGGCATTGACTAAAGACTTGAGTTCCTGCTGGTGAACCCAGTGGGGAGGACCCGGCCACCAAAGGCACCACAAAAGGTCTGTTTCCCACAGGGGTTGTACTAATAGCAATTTTTTCATTTCTCTTGGTTTCTGAGACTGTTTTTATAGCATGATAATGGCTGGAAAAGACCTCCAAGACCATCAAATCCAACCTTAAGTGTTCCTTAGATGTGAACAACACCATAATCATATTGGTATAGAAATGAAAAATGAACTCCTAAATATTTTGATCTGGAGAATCTGAGTTTACTTCTACTGGGAATTAAGCAGGAGAATTTTCAAGTAGTTTGTGTTTGAAATGCCTTCATAACTTCTGCTTCATAAAAACAGAGAGCGACATAAAATGACAGTAAAAATTCCCATTTTGGAGCTGGCCACTCTCCTTCCTGGCAGGAAAGAGCAAAGGTAATTTGCTCTGTCTCCGAGAGATTGTGGGTGGCCACAGCGATTTCAAAGGATGCCACAGTAACGCTGAGACATCTTCATCCTGTGACTCCCCAGCAGTGCTTGGATGGGGACCTGGTGACTTATGGGTTTGGATTAGAATTCCTGTTCCGAATGAACGTCCCGGTTAAAAATAACAGGACCTCAAGGCAGCTGCCGTGGTTCCCCCAAGGCAGAGGCGGGACTGCCCTGGCCTGGCCCCGGTGAAAGCTTTGCCCTCTGGAAATGCAGGCAGGAGCTGCCTCTGTTGATGGGGGACTTCCTTATGTAACCCACTTGCTGCTGAAGTACCGAAGTGTAAATGGAAAAGTTAAGAAGAAAATACAAGAAGAAACACAAGAGGGTTTTTTCCTCCATAAGTGCTCTCATGGGTTGCCTGTCTTTTACTCGTTCCTCTCTTCTCCAAAATTCAATTTTTTTTTTCTTTTCTACCCCTCAAAAAGCATGAAAAGGAAAATTGCTAATGAAACAAAGCGCCAGAGAAGGCAATGGTTGTGTCCAGAATGCTGATTTTATTTCACGGTTGTAGCAGAACAAGACCTGGAGCCCCCATGGAATCTCCATCCAGCGCTGCCGTGCTCGTCAGCCATCCCCCCAATTAACTGACCACCTGAAATTAGCACACAGACCGGCATCACTTGTAATTTCATCTTCTGTTTCTCCAAACTGGCTTGCCTTTAAGAAAAAGCTTATGAAAAGCAGATTTATTGTTATCTACTCGTACCAACCCTGAGCCCCCATGGGTATGTTTTCAGGTACTCAGTTTGGCTGAGCCAGAGTCATACCCGGAGTTAAGGGACAAAGCAGAGTGGGAATATCAGACACCTTTTAAACTTACAGATAATGCAGGGCACTATCAGCGTGGGTAATTCAGGAGAGAGAAGACAAACTCTCAAAGCTGAATACAAAAATAAGTGATGGTTTTAGCACTGCTACATGAACGTTGCATTTCCCAGTAGTAAAAGCCTCTTTGGATCTGGGTCAAGAGGAAAAAAAGTTGCTAAAATTAAGCAACACCTCAGAGTTTGGGTTTATTAGAGCTGGGTGAGGTTCAGTGAGACATCCTGGATTGTTATATTGTGCAAATATGGTTTTCTTAAGGGCTGGGGAGTTTGTGTTTGGCTTTTTTCTTAAATATTTACAATGAAACCAACCTCCGGGTTTTGCTTCTGTAAATATCAACACCAGGATTTCATCTTTCATTAAAATTACTAATATTTGCTGAACTGAATCCATGACCCTCGGGTTAAATGTACAGAGAGATGGGACAGGGACCGTGTCACTGCAAGGAGTGTTCGAACTGCAGAATGGGAGGTTTACACTGGGTCACTCTAATAGAAATAAACGGGGGGAAATGCTTTAATTTCTACTGATATACACCAAATGTTTGAGCAGGTGAAGGGGCCCAGGTTTGTGTCCCTGGCTGTGGCTTTTGGGCTGAGGCAGGTCTGGTCCTTCTCCCTGACCTTGCTTTGGGGTTATCCTGTTCTCCAGGGATCTCATCTGATGCTGCATCCCTTGCTGGCACTGCTTAGCTTAATATTTGGAATGTTATAGCCATGAAAGGATTGAAAATCCTCTTAATTTTTGCAAGCCCTGCTTTAATCCCAGGTAATTTATTATCCACCACAGCAAAGCTCAGCATCCCTTCCTAAAGGTGTTGCACGTGCATCTGATGGGAGTTCATGACTTAAAAATTCAAAATCACCAAGTAAACCTTGCACCTGAATTTTGGGGTTGGATTTGGTTGGTCCATGAGCTGCAAATTCCTAAGCAGCATTTGTCCATAGATAACATGTGTCAAAGGCCTGGCTTTTAAAAGGAATTCCATGTTTTCTACCTGAAGTAATCAGGGAGGACAATACAGAATGATTTTCAAAAGCCCCCAGGTGCCCAAAATCCTTTGGTTTGGAATGTTCTATGTGGTTTATTAGTCAGAAATTCCATCATATTTTGCAGCATCCCTCAAAAATCTCAGCTCAAATTTTTTCCCTTCTAGGAGCTGTCTTGTGCATAACAAACCCCACATTGTTCCTGTGTGTTCCTCTGAATTTATTTCATGTCATCTTCTTACAGGAAAGAAAAAAACTAGAGCTCCTCTCGCTTAGCACCCTTTGGGACAGCAGCTGCAGATGAAGAGCAAGCAATCAACATGTCAGGATAAAATTAGGTTGCCACAGAGTACAAGGTTTGATCCAATCTCTGTAGCAGATTTGGTTTTCAGCTCTGCATATCACAATAAAATAATACTGGCTGAAGGTGCTGGGCACCAAGCAGCTTTTTCACAGATGCTTTTCCTCTGTGGAAATGCTGGGAAAGAGGGGGCAGGGTGAAATCAGCTACTTTACACCTTTACCTCAATATTCAGTTGTGGCTATAAATAAGAAGTTGATGCAGGAGTTGGCTCTTTGCTGTGCTCCTGTGCCTCAGGCTGGGCTCGTGTGTGTCCTCAGCGGAGGGCAGTGATGGGGCCAGGACAGAGACTGCAGCAGCTCCAGGGGCTTGGGAAGCATTTCCCACACGACTCTCCCAACCATCCCTGCTTCCCATGCTCTGCTTTTCACCAGGGTGTCATTTTGAAGCGAAGCAAATGGGTTTATTTTGGCTGAACGAGGCGGGAGGCGGCTCTGGCAGCACCCAGATCCACTGGCATCCAGCCCAGAGCAGAGCCAGCCCAAAGCAACACCCAGAGCCGGGTCCAGCCCTTCCCTCTGCTGACCTGGCCCTGCTTGGTGGCCTGGCCAGAGCCCCGAGAGACAGCTCTGGCAAGGCTGGGGGTGGATTACAGCTTGCACAGGAAACATCTACACTTCGACATCATCGTTTCTACAGACGTCCTAATGTTTTCAAGAAATAATATTTGCTTCCATTTAATTGGGAGAAAAAATAGTGGAAGTCTTTAAAATATTCATCCTGACATGTTTGGCTTGAGTCAGACAAAGTGGTTTGGTTAAGCTGGAGCACCTAAGAGAACTCAAGAGCTCACAAGTTGGGAAATGCGGCCACAACCACCCTGCCTGTGCTGGATGAAAGAACCCCCTTGTTCTGTTTGTCCACCTCCCACCAGGTCTCTGGGAACACCACTTGTCCCCTGAAGGGAGTCCTGAGGGTGTCTGAGCACTGGTTGTTGGGCCAAGGACCTGTTCAACGTGCGGGCACTGCGATTTGTGCCGTAGCAAATCTTGAGCCATTGGAATGTCCTGAGAAGGGCAGAGTCATTGATTCGAGCTAACTGGGGGTAAAATCCATTTTATCTTGGGCATAAAAATATTGATACACACACAGAGAGCCTTTTTGTAACCCTTGTGACCCACTTAATCTCCTGTTTAAGGCATTTGACCTGGTTCTGCCTGTGCCCAGCTCGAGGACTGCTGTGATGAGACTCCAAGGATGTTCTCCATCCTCGCATTATTTAATTCTCCAGACCAGCTCCCACGGCTCTGTCAATGGCTTTCAAATTAACAGTCCAACCTTTTAAATTAATGAGTTTTCACTGACCTCGTGGAAGTGGATCAGCTCTGAGGCTGTCGGGATCCCCCGCAGCTGGAAGCACTTCACCTCCTTCCCCAGCCCTCGGAGCTCCTCTGGCTCTCACCACATCCACACCTCCATTCCTGTCCTGCTGCCCCCAGCAAAGAGGGGTCTAATAATGGCCTTTTTCATTTTGTCCTGCAGCAACTCTAAGTTATTATGAGGTCCTTTCTATACTCCTTTAGCTCAAACAACTGGTCTAGAAAGTTCTTGTTGACCCAGGATTTCCCGAGAGGGAAAATACAACATCTGTGTTTTCCAAATCCCCAGAGGAGGTTTGGAAAAATCTTGTTTCAATCATTACAGTAACAAGGTGTCTCAAATAAAACCAATATTATCAGAGCAGCTAACAGGTGATGGAGATGTTTCCAGTCACTGCAGATTGGTTTTTTTCTGTGGAAAACACAGTGAGTCTTGAAAGAGCACTCTGAAAGTGCTGGGCTGTCACCTGGGATGCAGAAATCTCAATAGTTGAGGATCCATATGCAATAAAACCCCATCAAGAGAAAACAATCTGTTACCATTAGCTGGGGAGACCAGGTCATCAATGTATTTGGCTGAATTTGCTGCTTGCTGTGCACAGAGATAAAACCTTGCACAAACCAGGCTTTCTACAAAGCGAATAAGAAAAGACATCAAGGGAATAAATAAAAGAGATGAGGAAAGTACCTGCACTTTTACAAAATGTGTGCAGCCAGGAAAAGACCTTAAAAAAAAAGAAAAAAGAAAAAGTTAAAACTTAATTTACAAAGAACGCTCCTGACTTCTGTCATAAAATGTTCCTAAACAATCTCATGACTCAATTTGAGCAGCCATTGAAGCAGGAAGAATTACATAAGATCCTTGCTGTTTGCTTTTTTTTTCTGCTTAACTCATATTCTCAATGATTCATTATCAGGATTTGTCAGAACTAATTAAGAGGAGTGCCAGCTGTGATGGTGTTTGATATCAACGGTGGGGACTCACCCTCGTGTAGGATCAGCTCAGAGCAACCAGTGATTTGGTGCTGGGGGGCTCCCGTGGCCTGGGCTGCTCCAGAGGGAGGGGGCTGAGTGGAGAAGCTCCTTCTTGACAGGAAATGGAGCTCTCTGGGGGTCTCTGTTAGAGCCAACAAACAACAAAGTGTTTGGAATTACCCATACGATTTTCTTTCCTTTGGTAAGTAACCTGTCTTTAGTTAAATAAATATAATTCAATTCCCAAAAGGACACAGTTGTAAAGTCAGGAAGGTATGAGTGTGAGAACACTGCACGAGGTTGGTTATGGGAGGTGTCCCTGCCCATGGCAGAGGCTTGGGACTGGATGGTCATTAAGGTCCCTTCCACCCCAAACCATTCGGTGGCTCTCTGGCTTTATGTCCAAGGGTTTGTGCTGATATGAACTGTCCAGTGGGCTCATAAACCTCTGGAAGGAGTTTACAAACAAAGCCTTTCTGACCCACATTTGATACAGGGAAAAATAATCAGTCAAATATTTTTAAAGTATTTGGCTTAAAATTTGGTGAAGCTGTAAAGGACAAAAAAGGGAGAAAAAGAGCTTCCAAGGGCATCCTGAGTGATTCCATCAGCTTCAGTGCCACTCTGTCCCTTAGAAAAGTCCAGGCTCCCCAGCCAGCCGGGGAGGAGGGGACCTGCCTGTACTGGCTGGCTCAGTTTATTGTCTGATATTACAAAACTGTTATTATTTTGAGAAAGCTGTCTTATTTAATTATCATGAGTGTACAATTCCTTCGTTTTCAGTTCGGCATTGGAGGAGATGTTCCGAGCAATAAATGAATCAAAATATACTTAGTAAATAAGAAACTGAGAGAATAATAAGTGTTTGAAGAGAAAAAGTTATTGTTCTCCGTGAATTGCAGCGATTTTAATGATTTGGCTGAAGTGCCTGGCTAATAGAGCTGCCTGTTTGAAATATTTGTGATCTCCGAGGAATGGGTTGAAAGTGTCTCCCGAGTAATTGATTGATCCATTCCTCTCAAATGCTTGGATGGCTTTCAAAGCCCAGGGACAGGTATTGATGGGGCTTCAGGGGGCTGTGTGAGTTTGGGAAAAATGCCTCAAGTCTCCTCCATTCCGCAGGCAGAGGTGACTGAAATAACCTGAGTTCCTGGTTAGAAAGTGGGAATTGCTACAAACTGACCAAAAACCTCGTTCTTGGGAGGAGCAAGGCCCTTCCTCCCCTGCCATCTCACCTTTTCCCCGTAGTGCGAATGGTGGTACCAGACCCCTGCACTGGGATTCCTTTCTTGGCCATGTGCTACGTGGAGTCACAACGTCATTTAGGTTGGAAAGGACCTTTCAGGTCCTCAAGTCCAACTATAAACCCAGCACTGCCAAGTTCAGATTGTTTCTTCCTATATTGTCCAAAATATAGCAAGTTTGGCTTTAAAAATGATATCTAGAAAAAATTTTGACTTGATTTTGTTTTCAGTTTTGGTCACTTCTGAAACTATCTGCTTATGGAGACAATTGAAGCTTGAAAACCCAAGCAAATTCTTCCCTGGTTGTCCTGCAGGTTTGCTGTATTAGTCTGGTGGTATTTGACATAAATAACAAAATTCACTACCTCTGCACTTAGAGCGCAGTTATTTTTTTTAATGGTATTTTCAAAAACCCCCTTTGCCAGCCCGTGAGTCCCTGTTGTGCAGGATGGGACACATCAGAGTGTGTTCCCACCCAAGGACGAGCTGGGGCTGTTGCTGTGCACTGGCACCTTCTGTTAGAGCTGAGCCTCCTTCCATGGGGAGAGCACCCCAAGAAGTCCGTCTTCACGGAGCGCTGAAACATCTAAAGCACTTTGTAACACAGAAAGTATTGTTTTGTATATAAACTATCAATTCTCTACTTTAAAGAAACAGTTCCTTTGGCTGTAGAACATGGGTAACTTAAAGTGTCCTTCTTATTTTTTAAGCAGCCCTTTCCAACACCTGGAAAAATCTTATTTCTCTTGCAAAGGGAAAAAAACCCTGTTTCTTGCTTCCAAAATGACTTATTCCCTCATGGGCCTTGTGCGGCCCCCCATTGGCTATACCAGGACTCAAAAGCTGTGTTCACAACTAGAAATTGGTTATACTCCTCATTAACAGCGTTTTTAGCCATCAGATAAGATTTTTTTGCTGGAGAGGATGTAACCAACCACTGCCATTTCCCTTTAAACACCCAGAACAGGAATAATTCCAGACTCCAACAATGAATGACCTGTCACAGTTTTATCAACAGAATTATCACCCCCAGCCACAGAGTCTTCAATCACATTGCTCTGTTTCTGACGCGGCTCCAGCTCCTCCTTGTCCTCACAGTCCGGATAAAGGGCCCTGTAGGAGTGCCCAGCACAGGTTGGTGGCACAGCTCTGTGCCTGTGCCAGGCACGTCCCTCCCTGCCGGGGCATTTACTGGCACGTGGGCAGTGACCCGGGCACGTGGCACTGTGCCATGCCATGCCATGCGCAGGGCACCAGGGGCTGGGTCCACCCTACACTGTGCCTGCCCCACTGGGTCATGGAGCATCTGCCACCACGTGTGGGGTGCCAGGAAGGGCTCTCCAAGGGGACCCCGGTGCCACGTCAGCCATGGGATCCCTCTGGTTCGTGGCAGCTGCCAGCACGGCGGGCACCTGCCCTGGCACCAACCTCTCCAGCGCAGAGCTGGCCCATCCCGTGCCCAGCAGCTCCAGCCCCTCCGGGGGCTCTCCCCTCCCAGAGCCCCCCGCTCCTCCAGCAGCACCGCGGGCTCAGGAGGCACACGCGGAGGGGGCTGCAGGTGGAAACAGCCGGGGGGGTGACGTGCTGGAGCCGGGGGGCAGCAAGGGAGGGCCAGGTGGGGCTCTCAGCGCTGCTCTGCTCCTCCAGGGGCTCACACCAGTGTGTGCCAACAGAGAATTAGGCCCAGATACTTCCTTTAGCACAGAGGGTTCGTTGCATTTTTTTCTTTATAGATTTGGAAATAATCCACAATCTTGTTGATTTAACAACTTCATATGTTTTCTAAATTATAATCTATTCATAATCAATAATGTATTTTAATATTTTATAACTCGGTAAGATACAAATATAAAATAGTTTTAATCTTATATAAAGAAATATTTGTAATTAAATATAAATATAATGAATAGCTATACAATTATTATAAATAATAAATATAAAATAAACAAATTTCTATCCAGAAAGATATCAAAGCAACTATATCCTTGAAGGGAATTTGCTGTTCCCTGTCCTCCCTGGAAACCAAAGCCACACTGTCACCTTCTCTTTTTAAACAGCAACAACAAAGGGTTTTTCACTGGCCTGTGCTCCAAAAATGCATTATTTTCTGAACAGCAGACATGCAGGAGCTCTGGCTGCTGTCCCGGCCCTGCCTTCACCCAGCAAGTTAATTGCTTGTACCACGTCCATTACAGTTGTCCAAACTGACCTCCAGCGGCATGGCAGCCTCGTGCCACATTCCCAACATTTGAAAGATTGTTTTATCCCTCCTTCCTGCCATTCCAGGGCTCTTTGCTTTGCTTCCACTGGTCGGTTGTAACAGGACTGTGTGTTCGCTCTGCCCGTTGCCCAGATAAAAACAGAGCTTAATTATCCAGGAGCGGTGCAGATGCAGGAGATCCTCCCATGATGGAGATCACGCTGCTCCCAAAGGATGCCAGAGATGAGGCTGGATCCTTCCTGCCAAAGCCTTTGCTTATCCAGGAGCAACTTGGCTGAATCCACCATCTTATTTGACAGGCGAGTTAAGAAATGTTTTTGAATGTGCTCTTGGATGTGTTTAACCACTGTTTACTTCAAAACAAATTCTCTTTCTGAAAAGATCAGGCTTGGTTTGGTTTTCTGTTGTTGTTGTTAGGTTTGGTTTATTTTTCTGGTGAATTTTTGTTTTGATTTGTGGGTCTTTTGGATATTTTTTTTTTTTTTTTGTGAAGCAAACCTCCAGTGGGAGAGATGGAGCATGTCCCCAGCACTGCAAAGTGTCAGGCAGTGGGACCACCGCCATGGGTGGTGGAGACACGGGTGGGACTTTGGCTTCTGGGTGCCTGGTCCTACCTGGAGTGGTAACAGGGCATCAAATCTCAATGCCAACCTCCCTGGCGTGTCATTCTTTGGGTAAGGAAAGCACAAGAGCTTCATTTTTGTGCCAGGAGGTCCCCAGCCTGTGCTGGTGTGAGGCCACGACTCCCGAGGTTGAACAGGGCATGTGAAGAACATGTTCACCATCTCTGGGAGCTCAGAGTGGCTGGTGCTGGGAGTTGGGTTTGGTGCACAGATGACTCACTGGGAAGTGAAGCACAAAACATCGCATTGAAATGTCTTTCCCACCATTCCCATATGCTGCTCTCAGTAATCCCATTAAAGACACAAACCTCTGGTTCACTGCAATAGCATCACTTTCTGAGTCGTCCCAGACTACGGCTCCAGCTCTGCCTTGATTTAGTGTGTCATAAGTGGAAACGCTCGCTGATGTCTCTGAGGGTGGGGGAGCTCAGTTTGGAGTGGACATGATTCAACCTTTCTTGGGAATTGCTTGTTGAATCCCCTCAGCTGGCTGTGCTGGTGGGCCACGAGGGAGGGGAGGGTGTGTTTTCCTGCTGTCTCACAGCTCGGGTGTGATACACTCACTGTCATGTTTAGTCAGCACTGTCTCAGCCCCAGGTACTCAGCAATCCAAACCCAAATCAGAGAAGCACAGAGTCATCTCGGTTGGAAAAGGCCTTTAAGATCATTGAGTCCAAATGCTTCTTCCAAGGAAAACACAGCAGTGACGGATGCACTGCCATTATCTTTAGTTCTTGTCTGAGAGGGCCAGAGTGGGTGTAGGGAGCCGAGTGCACGCAGTGGATGGAGCTCAGGGACCATGAACTGGGGACAGGGACCATCACTGCCTGTTTGAAGAGTTTATCTTAAAAGGCAGGAGACTGAAAACTGATCAACAGGTGTTTTTCAGGTGATGTCCAATGGTACCTGTTACCATGGGAGTCAAGGACTTCACAGGAGTGGAAGAGGGAGTGGGCACTTTTATGGATATCAAGAATATCCAGAGTAATGATTAACTGTAAAAATTGTTGTAATGTAATTAGAATAATTTTTCATGCTTCAGGGCTTAAACCAATTTCTATATATAAGAGACCAGGAAGAGATTTATGGTAGGAACAGATTAAAGGCATCTGCATACAGCAAAGTTCCAGCTTTTTCTTCTGACATATCTTCTATTCCAAGACAGGATCCTGGGCTAGGATGGAGCCTGGGTCTGCCTCAATCAGCTGTGTCACTTTCTATGCTCCTTAGGGAATCTTGTTGGAGTATGGAGACTGATTCTTCAGGTAAATCAGGGTGTGAGGGAACGAGGATGAATTCGAGAGCAAGCCTGGGTAACGGCATGAGTTGGGTTATGATGCACAAATTACAATGAAATAATCTTTTATGATGTTTTCAGTCCCTGGAAAAAATAATATTGGTCCCAAGCCCAAAAATTATAATTTCTAGTGGAGAACTCCAGCTGCTTTTATTGTTGTTTATGCTTGTTATATCCTGGCCCTACTGCAAATCTTCTGACCCGTCACGTCTGTCCAGTTCTGCTGCTGCTCTCCAAACATCCCCTTTCACCAGGGAACATTCATTTGCTCCTCTGGTTCTGGTGGTATTTGAATATCACCAATTTGGAGTCCTGGCTTGTGGGAACTCCTGCCAAAAACAAGTGGATACAGAACCAAACATAAAAGGAAAGCTGGAAAATACGGTAAGGACACAATTGAAAAAATACAGATATTTTAAGGTGTTAAAATGGTTTAATGATTCCTGGAAGATATGGCACTGACCCCTGGTCGGCTCCATCTCTGTCAAGACCTGATCAGCAAAGCCACTGGCCTGTGTCTGCCAGACTGGTCACGCTGCAGCACTTCAGGGTTGGGAGATAAAATCTGGCTGGGCCAAAACAGATTAAAACCATCAGTTTTTACTGATGGTTTTTACTGTTACAGCAGTAACAGTTGTGTTGCTCTGACTTCACTGAAATATAATGTGTTGGAAATGAAGCAATCACTGAAGCTGTCTCTGAGCAACACTTCAGAGGAGTGGGCGCACTGCTCGGGGTTGCTGAGAAGCTCAACGTGCCCCAGCTCAAACCAACCATACCCTGGGCTGGTCCCACAGCCTGAGCACCAGGGGAGGGGGCATTCTGCCCCTCTGCCCCCTCAGGTGAGACCCCACCTGCAGAGCTGCCTCCAGCTCTGGGATCCAACAGCAGAAGGACATGGAGATGCTGCTGCGAGTCCAGAGGAGGCCACAGAGGTACCTGGAGGACTGCAGCCCCTCTGCTGTGGAACCAGGCTGGGAGAGCTGGGGGGCTACACCTGGGGAGGAGAAGGCTCCAAGGAAACCTGAGAGCCCCTGCCAGTGCCTGAAGGGACTCCAGGAGAGCTGGAGAGGGACTGGGGACAAGGGATGGAGGGACAGGATACAGGGAATGGCTTCCCACAGCCAGAGAGCAGGGTTAGATGGGATATTGGGAAGGAATTGTTGGCTGTGAGGGTGGGCAGGTCCTGGCACAGGGTGCCCAGAGAAGCTGTGACTGCCCCTGGATCCCTGGCAGTGTCCAAGGCCCGTGGAAGGTGTCCCTGTCCATGGCAGGGGTGGGGACTGGATGAGCTTTAAGGTCCCTCCCAACCCAAACCACTGTGTGGTTCCAATCCATTCCATGAGTGGGCAGGTCAAACACATGGTGTGCTGCTCGGCCAGGGTGTGTGAGAGGCAAATGATGACCAGCAGCAACACATGATCTGGGGAGAATTAAAGGGAGAATTAAAGATTGTCTCCAAAAAATGTGCTTGTTCTGGTGGGAACATCTGAGAGATGTATTCTGCATTACAGAATGTGCCAGGGCATGGATTTGCTGGGCAGCAGAGAACGGCAACAGGTGCTGTCTCTTTGGGTGTTACAGTTTTGGGGTGAAGGGAACAAAACCGGGATGTTGCCGCATCCTCCAGGTCTGGGTGTGAATGGGTCTGGAGTCCTTAAAACAGAAGCACGCGTTACTTCGGGTTTGGGCGTACGGGGCTGCATCCAAACTCCTCCTCCTCCTCCTCCCCGGCTGCGCCGGTACCCACCTCAGCGGGAGGAGGATGTCGTTTCCGTGTCCGAGACCGGATCGCTGCTCCGGGAAGGAGCCGCAGCGCTGTGCGGGCTGGATGCCCCGCAGCCGGCCGTGCTGCCCCGCTGCCCCCGGGCCGCTCGGGGCCCCGCGGCGGCTCTGCCCCGCTCCCGCCCGGGACCGGAGGAGGAGGAGGAGGGTGGGGATGCTCCAGAGGGGCTGAGCCAGTGAGCCCCACGGAGGCGCCTCTCGCGGGCGCTCCGGAGCCGCTCCCAGCTCCGGCCCCAGCTCCGGCCGCGGGGCTGCCCCCGCTCGCCCTCGCCCCGCGCCGCCGGCTCCGGCCGGGCCCCGCAGCACCTGCAAACCCCAGCCCCGGGCAGGGCGGCCGGAGGGGCTGGGACGGCCGGCTCCATCCCTATCCCATCCCCACCGCCGGCTCCTTCCCCATCCCCGGCTCCATCGCCATCCCTATCCTATCCCCATCCCTATCCCATCCCATCCCTATCCCATCCCATCCCTATCCCATCCCATCCCTATCCCATCCCCATCCCTATCCCATCCCATCCCCATCCCTATCCCATCCCATCCCTATCCCA
>VWZG01012793.1:1085312-1101598 GCA_013396735.1 Grallaria varia | reverse complement strand
TTTTTTTTTTTTTTTTTGGGCTAGAAAAATAATTTTTGTGCTCCCTTAGAACTACAGACTTCTCATGAGAAGCTTTAGTAATGAACAAATTACTGCTTTGGGTTTATGTCCTTGGTGGATGTAATTTGAAAGAGTCAATCAACGATTGCTTGTTCTTGTGTAAATACCTTTGTGATTTTACCAGGCGTGGCTCTTGTGGCCCAGAGGGGGCTGGTTAAAAAAAACCTCAGGGAATTTTTTGGTTGGAACCATGGGGTAAAGGAGTGCAGTGAGGTTGGGAGTGTAAACTGGAACATCCCTGGTCTCCCTGGGGGCTGTTGGCTGCTTTTCCTTCCTGCTGAAGGAGGATGACAGTTGCAGTCCTACCTTCTGCTCTAGACACAGTAATCACAAAAATGGGATTATTTGGAAAGGGATAGAGCTTAGAAGTGCAGCTCTGAGTTGGATGCTGCTCTTTTCTTGGAAAATGCACATCCTTTTCCAGGCTCTCTGAGGGAGGGTGTTTTGGCTGGGCTGTGCTCTGGGTTTGCTGGGAGTGGGACAGGATGGAATGGGATGGGGCTCTGCCTCGTCTGTGCTGTCCAGGGAATGACACTGGAGCTGCTCCTGCTGGGAGTGCAGCTTGGGCACGGGGCAGAGGGGCTGTGGGAGAAGCGCTGTACAGAGCCTGGGACCCCATGGCTGCAGGAGATCCTTGGGAAGTGTTTGGTACTTAATTTCATGTTGCTAAACTCATCAGTTTCTAGAAACAACTTCAATTCCCAGGAAAATGTTTGCAAACTTACTGTTCCTCCCTCTCTGGTCTTAGTATGTTCCCTGCAGGAATACGGGATATAGGCCCTTCTATGGGATAATTTCCATTCCAGAGACATGTGCTGAGCCCCTCCTTCCGACCTTGACCTAAGGAGATGGTGGGAAATGGCCAACTTAATTGATTGCAACATAGGTAGGCTGCCACTGGTGCTTGGGAAGACAACTAACACACTTCAGCAATCTTCTTCTCTAGATGCTCACTTATTTTTAACTCATTACCAGATTATTGCCTTTTTCTCTCTTAACTTTAGATAAGACAATAGTGGTCTTAGGAGATGGAGTAATGATTCATTTTGTAAAAGACATTTCAGGAGAAGTCTGTTTTTCAGTTACTTGTATAGAGAATAGAACAACAAAAAGCTGAAAATAGAAAACAGTAACTTTAATTCTGTGTATCTTCTCAAAAAATGAGAAGGGCTTTTGTATTCCTCAGCAAGCTTTCATTCCATCAGCCTCTAAATATTTGTGCTTGTTACTGGGGCACCTAATACATGTCAACATGCTGAGCCACCCAGTTGTGATGTGTTGTGGCTGAAATATTAGGCTGCATTGAATGGATGTGGAATCTGATTTTCCCTGTATAAATCAAAAGGAAAGGAAAATCCTCCCTTCGAGAATTTCACATGAGGAGTTACTAATGGGAGGTTGGAGGTGCTGTGAATGTATTTGTCTGGAACACAGTGTTTGGAGGTAAAATTCATTTTCTTGACAAGGCAAAATTCAATATTAGCAATAATCTTGGTGCTTAATCTGTTTTTGTGTCTCTCTTGAGGTAGAAGGGACTGCAAAAAGTTATTTGGAAGGAGAGTGACTCTGCCAGGAGAGGGTTGTTCATCCATGGAGAGGGTCAGGGAGGGATGATGGGCAGAGGATTCACTGGGAATTGGTGCAGAGCAGGGGTGCAGGAACAGGCGGCTGGGACAGGCAGAGCAGATATTCAGTAAGTTCACTTGTGCAATTCCCAATTTATTCTTTGAAACAAAATAAGGTGACCTCTCTGGAATGACAAATGGAGGGATCCTTTCAAGGCATTAATTTTTATGAAAGAAATATTGATCTGGTTTTGAATCTCATAACACTAATACTGCAAAACTACGTGTGCTATATTCTGTGTTTTATTCCATTAAATGAGTTTTGCTTGGAGGCATTAAAACCATCCAACACAATACTCTGTTTCATAATATCAGATGTTGTTATTTCTATTTATAGTGATATTCCAATTAATCTCAATGAGTGACAATGCTGACTGTCCCAGACGTTGGACTATGATGAATTTTATCATAATATTGGGAGATACGAAGCATGTAATTAAGGCTGTTTGGAGAGCATGGAATCCAATATAGTCAGGTCATTAGTGTGCTGGAGTGGGTATCCAGGCAGAGAGAAATCTAAAGGAAAACAAGTATTCCTAAAGCTCTCCTCGTTACTGATGATTCACAAGGTCCTGCAGAGCCCTCGTGCTGAAGGCAGCGGAGTCACTCTGAGTCTGGTGTCGCTGGGAGTAAAGCCTGGCCCTGTTCTGGGCCACTGAAAGGTGCCCTGCCCCAGCCCAGTCACTGCGGTGACCTCGGCCCTGCAGAGCCTGCACAGCTTCCCATGCACGGGTGCTCCAGAAGGAGAGACTCCAGTGACGGTGGTGAGGATGGTGGGGTGCTCTGGAAGCTCCTTGGTGTCCCCGTGTCCCCCCGGGCCGGGGCCAGCATGGCAGAGGAGCTGTGGGCCGTGTTCCCTGCGGCTGGGAGGCTGCTGGCTGGGATGGAGCCCGTGCTGAGGTGGGGTCCAGCTCCCGTGGGCTGTGTGTGCAGCACAGCCCCGTGCACGTGCCCAGGGCCAGGATGGAGCAGCCCGGGCGGCCCCCGAGACCTTCCCACGGGGGTCTCGCTCCGTCTTTGGGGCTAAAGTGCCTCTGGTTGACAGAGTGGCTCCAGCAGCGCTGCCCAAGCCGCTCCGGGTCAGGCTGTGTGTGATGAGGGATGTTTTGCTGTGTCGTTTGGGATGCTGAGAGGCATTAACATGCAGTGTGAGCGCAGTGGGCTGCTGGATCTCCTCCTCTCCCTCGGCTCATGGGCTGGTGCTGGCCAGTGCCTCCCTTCCCAGCCCTTTGAAATGAACTTGGCAGGCGTTCCCAAGCCCCTGGGACGTGCTCCTGGTTGTAAATTGCCTTTCTCTGTGCTTTGGGATCGTTTGAACACTTGGACAACCTCCAATTCACACGGGAAGAGGAGGAATCATGGAGACCTCCTCCTCCCAACACTGTGCCTGGTGTGGGGCAGGTACCACCTTCTCATGTTCTGGGCACATCCAGCACCTCTGTTTGGGCTCTGTTGGTTATGAAAAGCATTGCCTGAGCTGTCGGGGAGGAGGGGACAGTTCAAGCACTCAGAGGTCGCGAGATTTCATCCTCATGATGCGTCTGCTTAATGTCTGTGGACACGGTTGTGGATGTGGATGGTTTTTTATATATATAAAAATAGAGATATACAAAAATATTACTTTTGGTAGATACTTATGCTGTAAATATGACCAGTTTTTTAAGGTCTTGCTCGGAGATGGGGCTGGAAAGGGAGAGCAGGAACTAGAGCTGGGCTGTGGTGGGTGAAGAGAGGATGGAGCACAGCTCTGTGTCCGTGGATGCCACTGCTGTCACTGTGCCCACAACCCTGTCACACCTGCTGCTTTGGCTTTTCCATCCTGCCTGTCTCGTATTGTGCTGATGTTCGGGCTCAGAAGGATCAATGATGTGATTAATAGAGAAAAGATGTGGTTTGGGAACACTGAGCCCCCTCAAAGGTGTTCGGCAGCACCAGCAACAGGCTGTGTTTGGGCTTGGCTGCTCCCGTCTGGGAAGTGAGTGAAGGGTGGACAGGCAGAAACTGTGACAGACAGCAGGGACAGGAGCGTGGAGAGGCCGGTGTGTGGCTCGAGCAGGTCAGGGGGCTCTGTGGGGACAGCCCTGCCTGTGCTCACGCCTGCAGGAGCCTCAGGTCGTGGGACCCTGGTGTGGGCAGAGGGGGTGCCCAGCAGGGCTCTGCTGGCTCTTCCCATCGTGGCAGCTCCTGGCCACGTGCCTGCCACCGTGGTCTCTCCTGGAGGCTGCTCACGGATCAAAGGGAGAGCCAAGGTCAGGGGCAGGAGCTCAGAGGGGTCCCTGTGCAGCCACGTGGAGTGGGACGGGCACAGCCCAGGGCAGTGCCGGGGAGTCCCAGGGAAAGGACAGCCCAGGAACTGGCACGGGGCCCTTGTTTTAGCCCAGGGGCAGTGCCTGCTGGGGCTGCTCTGCTGCTTCCAGTTCAAAAGGCGGCTGACCGGGGCCTGGGCTCCGTGTGATGCTCCTGCTGCCCCTGCTGTGGCTCCCTCAGATCTCCTCTCGCAGTTTTACAGCTGTTTGGGCTTTTCACTCGTGGGTAAAACGACCGCTGCAAAGCCAGACCCCTGAGCTGTGCTTGTCCTGTGAGTGGCTCAGACCCAGGTTCTCCTCGGTGGGTTGGTACAGACCCGGCTCTCAGCCCCCTGCTCGGAGGTGTCACCTTCCCGTGGCTGCAGCAGGAGGTGACAAAGAGCCCAGCACTGCTGCAGGAGCCACAGCCCGTGGCATCGCCCAGACAAACCCCGTGGGGTGAGCAGGCACTGCCACCGCCGTGCTGCAGCATCCAGGGAGCCTTTGCCTCCCCTTGTCTCTGGGAATATTGGTTATAACGCGGTTACAGGGGCTCTCCAGGGGGAGCTGGACAAGTCATCCTTACTGTCATCACCCAAGTTTCAGTGGCAGGAATGCTGGTGTAACTGTGAATATTGGTCCCTGCATGTGGATTTGTAGCAAGCCATTTATTACTGTCCTGTACAAAGGCCCTAATCCCAACTTTCCCTGGAAGAGTGTCCGTACATAAACAGGACTGTGGCTGTAAAGATGGTGGAGGAGGGAAGCGCCCACTTGTCTCAGCACAGTTTTCCAGCATTTTCTCTGGATGCTGCGGCAGTGGCTGAGGTTGGTGGGCAGGCAGCAGGTTGGACAGGGATCTGGCTGATTCCCATGCACAGTTTCAGGCATCTTTTGTCCTGGTCCCATCCCCTGGAGCACCTGCCCTATACCCCTGGGGTGCTCCCCTCCCATTTGTGGGGTCGGGGTGGTCGGTGCAGCTCCTGTGCCAACCCCTTCACTGGGGGTTCTCCCAGTTTAATGGAATCACAGGATCGTTTGGGCTGAAAGGAACATTAAAGCTCGTCCCATTCCACCCCTGCCATGGGCAGGGACACCTCCCACCAGCCCAGGTTGCTCCAAGCCCCGTCCAACCTGGCCTTGGACACTGCCAGGGATCCAGGGGCAGCCACAGTTTCTCTGGGCACCCTGTGCCAGGGCCTGCCCACCCTCACAGGGAAGAATTCCTTACAATGGATGGCACCTGTGTAGCCAGGCTGGTCTCAGCAGATGCCTCAGTTCTTTTACAAACTTTTCTGAGGAATATTCTACAATCTTCAAGAAAGACTATCTTTTCCTCCCTCTTAATACTCAGCTTTTATCTTCTTTGCTGGAAATGTTCCTGGTTTGTTTTGGCTGTATTTTCACAGCAGGTTTTGAGGCTTGAGTGCAACACGAGATGCAATAGAGATGTTCCTGAAACAAGGCTTTTGCTCTCCCTTTGCTACTGGAAGACAGACCCAAAAAGTAGAGGGTTTGAACACTTTAGTGGGAGAGATTTATCTGC
This sequence comes from Grallaria varia, assembly GCA_013396735.1. Classification (NCBI taxonomy): domain Eukaryota; kingdom Metazoa; phylum Chordata; class Aves; order Passeriformes; family Formicariidae; genus Grallaria; species Grallaria varia. The sequence continues at coordinate 1,096,082 of VWZG01012793.1, read as the reverse complement.
AAGATGAACATGCACCAAAGTGGGACTTGTGGGGCTCCAGCTCTGCCTGAGTCAGGCTCGAGATGCCAGCCTGCATCTCCAATGCTCTGGGCTGATAATAGTGTTTGTTTGAAATTCTTTTTCATCCCAGGGATGGATTTCCAATCTGGACTACCTGTGTTCAAAACCAACCCAACAAAAACCCCATAAGACGTTTGGTTCAACAACAACCCTGGTTGAAAGAAAGAAAATAATAAAATCCCAGTTCTCTCTCTCCAGTATCTTTGATGACAAGGACAGAAGGTTCAGCATCTCAAGGGACCTGTGTCCCTACATTGTCTCAGGTGAAAATACTCAGGTTTGGTGCCTTGCAAGTTTATTTTCTCTCCTGCCATTTCAGGATTTGTGTAGAGCAAAGCATCCTGCAAACTCATAAAGCCCAAGATTTCCTAATAAATTTCTAATTTCATAAATATTTTAATAACAATAATTATGCATTCATCAGAATGGAGATTTGTTTCAATGTCATTAAATTCAGCCTCATAACTCTATGTGTGGTATTTTTGCACACAGAACAAATGGATGGCAGTTGCTTTGTGCAGCACTTGGGGACACGGGAGGGACGTGCATCCTGCAGGGTTGTCCTCAGGAGGTTCAGCGTGTTCCATGTGCCAGAAGAGCAGGGCAGCAACAATTTTTGCTCTCTGAGGATGGAGGAGTCAAGCCTCAGGAAGTGCAGCAGCTTCTGTTTCCAGCAAAAACAACCCACGGTCTCCCTGATGTGAGTTCTTGGATAAAATGCCATGGGGAGCTGCAGAGGGGCCAGTTGTGCCATGGGGGGTGTGAGTGCCGGGGGGCACCCCATGTTTGTGGGGCTGTCAAAATGGCACCAGCTGACTTCAAAAATAAATTTATAACTATGTTTTGTGATCAATCAGAACTTTTAAAATGGTACCTTATTTTAAAATGTGAGTTTGTTTTCAGCTGTCTTGAGAGAAACCCAGATAAGTTCCTGTTAGAGGTTTATTGCCAAAGGAAGCTTGACTTGACTGACTACAGGTCTCACAGTGGAGTCCCTTTTCCCCGTGGCCTGTTCTCCTGGAACAGCCATGAATTCCCTGGTTTATGAGCACCTCTGCTTGCTAACCATAGCTTGGCTGTGAAATAGTAAGATGCAGGCTGATCCAATGGATGGCTGCAATGTCATACTTGGATTTAAGGCCAGCTCCACACAGCAGCACCACCAGCAGAGACAAGACTCAGTGCCCAGAGTTGTTTCCCTTGTTGATCCCATCAAGAGGGAGCCCTAATGGGCAGGATCAAGGCCAAGTCCAATCTAATAAAAAAGTGGCAGGAATAAATAAGAAGTAAAAGGCAAACTGTCAACTCAAATTTGCCTGGAAGTTGTTATTTTTATACAAATAAAATCCAGCTCTAATAGAGACAGTTTAGTAATTTTTAAAAGCACATAATTTTGTGATAGATCTTGTATGCACAGAAATTATATTGACAATGGAATTTAATTAAATTACTTTTTGTGGGTTTGTGGTTTTTCTATCTGACAGCAGGACAGAAAATTTCAGAGTATCCAGATGACCTTTAAGGCCCCTTCCAACCCAAACCATTCTACGATTTGTGATGCAAGGGAAATTACCTTCTCAAGGTGTGTCTACCATGGCTACAGTGAAGGATTTTCAAAATTAGGAAAAGATCTTTTGATGTCTTGATTCTCCAGCAACCCTGGGACAACTGGAATGGACAATTGGCAGGGGCTGCCCAGGGAGGTTTGGAGTGCCCAGCCCTGGAGGTGCTCAAGGCAGGACTGGCCGTGGCACTGAGTGCTCTGGGCTGGGGGACAAGGTGGGCATCGGGCACAGGGTGGGCTCCGGGGGCTGGCAGGGCTTTGCCAGCCTCAGGGATCCTGGGATTCCATGAGCTGGGAGTCTGATGGCTGTTCCAGTGCTTGAGAACATCTCCTGTAGCAGAATGTTGGTTCCTGGGTGAAGTGATTTGGACTTTGACACTGGAAGTTGACATAAAAAAATTAGTTTTCCGTCTGCCTGCAGTGACCGTGGTGGCATCAGCCCTGAGGGAGTGACAGCTTGTTTGCACTTGTTTAGCTAAATTGGGAATATGGAAATGGAGAAATGGCTTGGTATGTGGCAATGGCGAAATGACTTGTCCCAGCTCTGTGGAGGGTGCCCAGGGCAGCTGCAGGATTCCATCTGTAACATCTGGACATCCCCAACACCTCTCCATGTGAGACTTGGCTGCAGAGCAGAGGTTCTGGAGTCCACGGGAAAGCAGCTTTCCTTCTTCAGGAATATTTTGGTGACACGGTAAACCGTGAAGAGCATTAAATCCATGAGGAAATGAAAGAAATCACAAATACAGTTTTTCCAGCCTGTGATAAATGTATTTTGCTAGAGAATCAAATTGTTATTAAAAAAGGCCTCCCAACCCTGTGCTTATTTTCTCAGGAAGAATCTCCTTACATTTCAGAAGAGAATAACATAACTGTGAGCACAAAGGCACCGAGGACTGAGGCTGATAACTCGTCTGTAAAATGTCCTGCTTGAGCCCGGCCCGGGTTGTGCTGCCCTGAGAAGTCCCTGTGCCCGTGAGGCAATAATTGCCTGCTGAGTGGGGCAGCAGGGGCTGTGCCCGTGGGCAGTGGGGCAGCAGGGGCTGTGCCCGTGGGCAGTGGGGCAACAGGGGCTGTGCCCACTGACCGGGGCAGCAGGGGCTGTGCCTGCTGAGTGGGGCAGCAGGGGCTGTGCCCACTGACCGGGGCAGCAGGGGCTGTGCCTGCTGAGTGGGGCAGCAGGGGCTGTGCCCATGGGCAGTGGGGCAGCAGGGGCTGTGCCCGTGGGCAGTGGGGTAGCAGGGGCTGTGCCTGCTGAGTGGGGCAGCAGGGGCTGTGCCCACTGACCGGGGCAGCAGGGGCTGTGCCCGTGGGCAGCGGAGCAGCAGGGGCTGTGCCCGCTGAGTGGGGCAGCAGGGGCTGTGCCCGTGGGCAGTGGGGCAGCAGGGGCTGTGCCCGTGGGCAGTGGGGCACTGGAACACAGCCTGGGGCTGTTGGTGGGTGCACACCTGTGGCACACCGACCCTGTCCTGGTTATCGTGACCCAGGAGCCAGCCCTGGCTCAAAGCCCTGCTCGGCCCCAGTGAAAACACCTCGTCCAGAACTGGAGAGGGGCCGCCCTCCGTCGCAGCCTGGCTTTGAATCCTTGGGTCATGGAACCATCCAGGCTGGGAAAGACCTCCAAGGTCATCAAACCCAACCTTTGGGTGGGTCTGGGGCTCCTCTGACCCCATCAGGGCGCTTTGGGTGTCAGCGAGGACGTGCTGCAGGAGGAGCTGAGGTCTCACATTCCTGCTCTACTGGGAAAGAAGTTGTAGCAGTTTATTAAAAATGTCAACTGTTCCTTGGGGCCAAACTCACTGATTTGTGGTACCTCTGCAGCAAATTATGGTATGGATTTTTAGGTAGTGGTTTATTGATACTTATTGCTTTGTTTTGCTTTTTTTTGCTACTTTTTCCTGTTGAATTTTTTAGAAATGAATGTGTGTTTCTTCTCCCTCTTCCCAGAGAAGCTGTGGCTGCCCCTGGATCCCTGAAGTGTCCAAGGCCAGGCTGGACGGGGCTTGGAGCAACCTGGGCTGGCAGAAGGTGTCCCTGCCCATGACAGGGGTGGAATGGGATGAGCTTTAAGTTCCCTTCCAGCCCATAGCATTCCATGATTCCCTCCCTCTGCTGTTCCTCACTCCCCTCCTCAGCAGTTTGGAAAATTAGCCTGCAGGTTGATCTTAATCCCCCAGGTGAATTTAGATAAGATGCTGTCGGGTTCATGAACTGAAGATTCTTGTGCCATTAAAGGTGTCATTGAGGTGGCAAAACAATCTACATGTTCTGTTTGTCTTCCCTACTGTTCCTGTAGATCATCGTAAATATTTTCACTTAAATGATAATAAATACAGCACAAAGATAACAAAAATAATGAGGTGGAGTTTAAACACACAGTTGGGGGAAAACATGATCTTTCTCAATTGTTCTGGTTGGACTGCTCATGAATCTTCTTGTCATATTTGTTGACTGAGATTTTTTGGTTTTAATGTGCTCTATGAAGACAAATGAAAAAATGCCAGCTATTTAATGAAATAAAATTGTGCTGAGGTTTGTGTGCAGCTTTACTTCTCAGATTTGTGCTTTTCATTATTCTCGGTGTTCTGGAAGCTCCTGAGTGGAGCTGTGGTTTGCTGAGAGGTGAGCTGGAGCCTGGGCTGGAGCACTGGTTGGGGAAGGTGGAATTGTACCCTGGGGCCTGGAGAGGTGGGGGATTGTCAAAGCCAGGAAAGGGAAATAAAGCATATTTTCAGTTTCTCCCAGTTTCATTTCATCCCATTTTATCATTTTATTGGAAAACCAAAGCGTTATATTAATGGTTGTTACTATAAAACTTCTTAAAAATTGGATTTTAACTGGCAGTGATCTTTTGGAGAGTGTTTCGATGGTGAAGATTAAAGTTACAATGAATTTGTTCCTGGTCATCCTTCTTACAGCACTGATGCTCTTTGAGTGAGCCTTTTCCCATGGTCTGTGTTGCAGGGTCAGTTCCCTGGATTGGTTTGGGACGGGACTTTGGTGTTGACTTTGGGTGACCAGTGGGTGACTTTGGGATGCTTTGCCCCTCCTGAACTGGGAGTGCTTTTTCTGGCCTGTGGAGGTCCCCTGGGACACTGTCCCCATCAGAGGAGGCCACCAGGGTCATCAGAGGGGTGGAGCACCCTTCCTGTGGGGAAAGGTGAGGGAAAAGGAGGCTCCAGGGTGACCTACCTGAGACCTTCCACTGCGTGAAGGAGCCAGCAGGAGAGATGGAGAGAGACTCTTTACAAGGGCCTGGGATGACAGGACAGGGGGAATAGCTTCAAATGGAAAGAGAGCAGGGTTAGATGAGATATTGGGAAGGAATCCCTCCCTTTGAGGGTGGGCAGGCCCTGGCACAGGGTGGGCAGAGAACCTGGGGCTGCCCCTGGATCCCTGGAAGTGTCCAAGGCCAGGTTGGACGGGGCTTGGAGCAGCCTGGGCTGGTGGGAGGTGTCCCTGCCCATGGCAGGGGCGGAATTAGAAGGTGTTTAAGGTCCCTTCCAAGCCATCCTATGATTCCATGGTACAGGACCCAGTGACTCTGCTGAAATCTCCCTCCCACCTTGCACGGAGCCTGGAAGGGAAGAGTCTCTGTGCTTAAGGAATGACCTGGGACACATCCCTGGGAGGGCTGAGCTCAGGCTGAGTGACAGCCTGTCAGTGCACAGAGCAAAATACTCTAATAAGCCACAGGAGTGTTAAAAATAGAGCCCAGGGAGCAAATGGCCTTGCAGGTGAGAGCACTGAGAGAGATGGGAATTGGTCCTAATGGGCTGGAGCTGGGCAGGGGATGGAGGGCTCTGAGCTGCAGGTGGGAGCACAGGCACTGCACTCTCCTGTCTCCCCTTAGCAGATTGATTTTTATTCTTAATTTGGACGATGAACTGCCTCAGGCTCGATCTTCTGCTTGTTTGGGTGTGGTGGGGGGCTGCTGGCACCAGGCTGGGGCTGCTTCCCCTGGGGGTGGTGGGGAACCAACTGCAAAACCACAGTTTTGGCCTCAGCTACGGCTTCTGACTGCCAGTATGGGACTAAAAATATGCAAATTATTGTAATGACAGTGTGTGAGGAGTGGCTTTTTAGCTGGAGGGAGTTTGTCAGCACAGTGGTTGCTCTTGCCCTGGGCTTAGGGTTTGGCTTGTGGCCTCTCAGAGATGAACAAAAATCTACCTAAAAATCACCAACCCGGCCTTTTCTTCCAGAGCTTTGAGAAGAGAAAACCCTGCCAAAAGTCTAACAGGCTAATAATGTGACTTGCCGTGCAGAAGAAAGTCCTGTCCCCTCTTAACATGGATTGATCTCTGGCTGCCAGGATTGCTGAGCTTTCAACAGCCGTGCCCTGGCTGGAGCATCCCAGTTGATGGGGAGAAGGTGCGTGTTATTTTGGAAATTAAGTGTTACTGGTTTTAGTCAGATGGGTGTGCTGGTTTTGTCCACAGCATCGATGCCATCGCAGATGGAAAGGTTTGTGGTGAAATCTGCTTTGTGCATTGGCACAATAACAGAATATCTGTGCTGGCGCTGGCCTTGGGCACAAACCAAAGGTGTGAGGATGGCACAGAGCTGTGAGAGTCCCACCCCCACCTGCCTGGGGATGAGTGCCTTTTCCTTGGCACTACAGAGGGAATCAATGACATCTTTAATGTCTGTCTAAGAAACCTGAGCCCTCGGTGTCAGCAGTAAAGCCTTGCTCTGGCAGCTTCAAAAGTGGTGGTGCTGGAGCCCTGTTAGGTCCAGCTCAGCTTGAACTGCTGAGTGAAAATCCAGCCTGTTGAGATTTTGGGCACTGCTGGGATGGATCCGAAGAGGAAGCGAATATATTCCAGTGTTATTGTTTTTTAATTTGTGTTAAAATTAATTTCTCAGCTTAATTACTCAATTTTTTTACTTTGCTTTGCACTTTATCATTTTGTATCTCCAAATGAGATTTTCAATTTGCACCTTGTTGACAGGAACATTATTCTGGGGATTAGTGATCCCAGGCTGGCTGGTAAGGGGTGACCAGCAGCATCTCCAAGGTCCTGGTGAGACAGGAGCAAAAAGCCACAAATAGACCTGTCTAGATAAAAGGAGGGATGTGACCATATGCTTGACTGAAGATGTGATCACACTCCTGGGACTTGGCATTTTTTAAAAAAAACCCTACCCTAGCAGGAAAAAACCACTTCAAAATACAGAGTTTTTTAAAACCTTGCAAACATAAGCCTGCCTCAAACCCCCTCAGGCCCCCAGAACTCAAAAACATTTAACAATTATTTCAATGAGGGCATAGGTTCTTATGGTAACTCCTGGCTGCAGGGGCTGAAATTATTAAATTCATGCAAATAAAATTGCAACAGCAGTAAATATGCTCTGAGATGCTCAGGACATTTCTCAGGTCTTTCTCCAGCTGAGGGAAGAACTTGTAAATTATAGGAAATTTTTTAATTTTCATTAATTTTGGCTTTTTGAGAATTGAAGGTAGACATGTTGAAAGTGAAGAGGCCTCCTGCTCTCCAGTGTAAAAATACTCATTAGTACAAAACTGCTATGAAATCTGATTAAAGTCTTATATGGTGAAAAATAATATTCCTGTGTTATGTAAGGGATAATTCCTGTGTGTTGGAGACCACTCAGAGACCTCAGTGGTGGGGCCATGTGGCCCCATCCCCGTGCTGGTTTGGCACTTTTCAACTCTCTCCTGTATTGAGGTCATTAGTCCAGGGCTTCAGATGGTTATTTTGGCTTCCCAAGTGCTTGATCCTCCTCAAAGAGCGACGTCCTCTCAGTGCATTAATTCCTCTCTGGCACGGTGATGATACGGTATTGATGAGAAAACTTGGAAGATTAGGACTTGAGTTGAGTGAGGGTCGGACTAACGTTAATTAATGCTGTGACTGCTCCTTGTGTATTGCTTTATCTGCTCTTAATTAATGTTGTTAAAAGGACATTCGAGGTATGTGATTACAGACTAACCTAGAGGAGCAGTGAGGGGGGCAGGGGCTGCCAGGGCCCCACAGCAGGCAGAGCAGCAGTGACAGTGTGGCCAGGCCACCTGGTGCAGGGACTGAGCTGACCCGACCTGTGCCTCCGCATCAAATACAAAGTGAACCCGTGTGGAAAAGTGAGTCTTTTCTCATTTTGCCCATTTTTATTGACTCCTGTAATTGTCCTAATGAGACACGGCATTTAAGTTGTCTCTCCCACCCACTATTTTTTCTTCAGCTTTTCTCAAAGTTGATTTTTTTAACAAGTGCTGTTCTCATACACGGTCCTTTACGTTAACAGCTTTGAAACGACAGTTCTTCTATATATTTTTTTAAAATGTTCTCTGGGGAATTATGCTTCAAACAGGGAAATTGTACGTTTCATTATCAGAAAGGTTTCAGGCTTTATCAGAGTCTTTTTGTTATAGTTGTCATGGAGGTTTTTATTATTATTGTTAAATTGAATAATGGGGAGGAACCTGTTCTTAAGCCTTTGCACAAGAACTAAAATTTAAATCCAGATAAATCTGCTCTGTTTGTAAAAGTGACTTTAAGGTTAACTGCATGCAGTTACAATCATTGGAAGTGCAGCTTTGTTACTTTATCTGAATTAGAAAGCAAGGGGGTTTGCAACTGTAATAAGGGAGATTGAACCCGACTTTTAAATGCAGATGGAATGTCTGGGAGTTGTTATTCAGGGACTGTTTTCTTAATAATCAGAAGAAACCCTCCCTCAGCCTCGCGGGGCTGCTCCAGGGGTGCAGCAGGGATGGAGCCTTTTGGTACCGACATGGAAAGAGATCTTGGAATCATAGGGTGGTTTGGGTTGGAAGGGACTTGAAAGCCCATCCCATCCCACCCCCTGCCATGGGCAGGGACACCTTCCACCAGCCCAGGTTGCTCCAAGCCCTGTCCAAGCTGGCCTTGGACACTTCCAGGGATCCAGGGGCAGCTACAGCTCTCTGAGATGTTTCAGTCAGACCTGAGGGTGGATTTGCTGTGTAGGAAGTACCAAACACTCCTGTTTGGGTGGGGACTGAGGTGCTCCCTGGGAGGAACAGCTCAGACGTGTCCCCATATCCATGGTCCTTAGCAGGGACAGGCTGAGCAGGTGTCACTGGCACTGCACATCCTCCTAAACTCGGGGGTTTGACCCGAATAACTGTGGATTCCTTTGCTCTGGAGTTGCCTGGTTGGTCCAGGCAGGGTGGGCAGAGCATCCCCTCTGCAGCGTTTCCAGCCAGCATCCCCTCCATGGCCTCGTGCTCTGCACCAGCAGCTCGGCCGCAGCATCTCCCTGTCCCGGAGACAGGATGCTCATTATTATTCTGTATTCAGTCAGGGGTACTCGTAGCCATCAAAGATCCCTGGGATGGCAGCAGCTCTCGAATTCTTGGGGCTGGGATGGAGTGTGAATAAGCAATAAGGAGATGAAAAGCTGGGATGTGAGCGAGCTCCTGCAGTGGGGAGTCACCACCGCGAGAGCAGCAGAGTGGAACCTCTTTGAAATGTGGGTCAGGTTCAGCAAACGGTTTCCAAATAGTTTTGTCTAAGGGGAAAAAAAAAAGTAGAGGAGTAGTTTGAAAATGTCAATAAAATAATAATTCATCTCAGCATATTCAGGCTTCCAGGCTTTGGGGAGCTCCCAGTTCAGAGAAAGCATGAAATGTAAATACTTTATACAATGTTGACTGTGACCATCAGCCTCATTATGCCTGTGAAATTCATCAGTTTTGCCTATGGATGCTGAAATTTGTTGACAATCAGGAGGAAGGAGAGTCCCCCGGATTGTTTTGGTGCGAGGCTGTGGGAACTTACTCCTTGTAATTTCCACAGGAAGGGAAATTGCAGGAGGCATTTTAAAATGACAAGTGCAGATACTGACCTTTTTACAAAGGCTTTGATAGAAGAAGTGAAAAAATGAAATTCATTAGAATATTTCTAATTTCCTGACATTCGAATAGGAAAGACTTTCTCAGCGTGCACCTTCTCAAGCAGTTATTGCCAGATGCTGTAGTTTAACAAAGGTCCCTGCACTCTCCACATGCCAGTGATCTCGACAGCTGAATTTAGAAATACGGCTCTACAAAAGGAAAGAATTTCGTTCTGGCTCTACATTGCTGTCCTACAATTCATTACTGTGGTGTAAATGCCTGAACGAGTTTAGTCTAAAGGTGCATAAATGCATTTAAATGGATTTAAAATTAGGACTATTAAAATAACTGAGGGAATCTCCTAAGAGCATTTTGGGGCCGAATTAAATTCAAGGCACACATATACTAAAAAAAAAAAATAAATACAGGAATAATTATATATTATTTCAACATTATAATTTTTTTCTGTTTTTATTTAAAGTCATAAGCAAGTACAGAAGTAATTCTTCAGGCAGTTTCCGAGAGCGCGGGGCGGGTACACAGGAGCATCTGGGGCTGTCTGTTGTTGAGGAGCGCTGGCAGAGCTGGGCTTGGCGCCAGGGCTTTGTTTTCTATGGGCGCGGGGCTTTGGGGCTTTACCAGCGGCTGCAAAGAGCCCAGCCCGACGTGTCCCTCGGGGCTTTGTTCGGGACACGATGGGCCATCCCCGCTCCAAAGAATTCACCCTCTAAGCGGCGAAAAAAACAAAGGGACTGGAGACGAGATGCGTTATCTCGCTCGCGCAGATGGAGAACCGGGAGGCAGAACAGATGAAGGGAATTGCGGCCGATCGCTCAGACACTCTGGGAAGGAACTTCCCGAGCGCGAATCCCCGGGAGAGCCGCGAGCATCCTTCCCGGCCGGACCTCCGCCCACGGGGCGCTCTGCCTCCTTCCCTCCCTCCTTCCCCCTTCCCAGGGCTCCCTATTCACGCCCTGTTGCCCTCGGCATCCCCGCGGCGCCTGTGCAGCGGGAGCTGCCCCGCTGGAGGGACCGCGGGGTGGGACGGCTGGGGCCGGGAGAGACGGCGCTTGGAGGGGCCCCAGGTGAGATGGCGCTTGGAGGGTCCCCAGGTGAGAGAGGCGGCGCTTGGAGGGTCCCCAGGTGAGATGGCGCTTGGAGGGGCCCCAGGTGGGAGAGGCGGCGCTTGGAGGGACCCAGGTGGGAGAGACGGCGCTTGGAGGGGCCCAGGTGGGAGAGACGGCGCTTGGAGGGTCCCCAGGTGAGAGAGACGGCGCTCGGAGGGTCCCCAGGTGAGAGAGAC
>VWZG01012793.1:976532-1084954 GCA_013396735.1 Grallaria varia | reverse complement strand
CCCCAGGTGGGAGAGACGGCGCTCGGAGGGACCCCGGAGCGCCCTCGCTGTTCGTGGAGGCAACGGCGCTCCAGACCGAACGGGCCCAATGGCCGGCCCCGGCGGAATGTAGCGCTGTTCCATTAGGAAAGACAAGGAAGGGGGAAAAAATCATGCCTAGAGCAGCAATACAGTGTGCAAGGAGCGAGCGAGGGTGAGGGAGGTGGGAATGGAGATGGATGCAGGAGCCGGTGACACAGGTGGGATCAATCCTGAGGGGAACAGAGCCAGTTCGGGAGGAGTGACACAGGTGGGATTAATTGGGAGGGGAACGGAGCCAGTTCAGGAGCCGGTGGCACAGGTGGGATCAATTGGGAGGGGAACGGAGCCGGTTCAGGAGCCGGTGGCACAGGTGGGATCAATCCTGAGGGGAACGGAGCCGGTTCAGGAGCCGGTGGCACAGGTGGGATCAATTGGGAGGCGCAGGAGGGAGATAAATGCGGGAGCAGAGGGGCGGTGTCCGCAGAGGGTCGGAGCAGCCGCAGCTCGGGGGACGGACGGCCCGTGTTTGGTGCAGGTAAGGGCATCCCAACTGGTTTGGCATTGTTGCTGGTGGTGCGGGGTGAATATTTGGCTGCTGCATTATCTGTGCTTTGAAAGTTTGTTCTTAAATATCAGCCGGTAGTCCTGGTGAAATAAAGCCCCTCAGCTGTTCTCTCTGGGGATACTTCCAGTGCTCTTATGTGGTTCAAGATTTCCAGAGAAAGTTGCTCTCTTGCTGTGAAGTATCTGAGACCTGAATTTCTCCCCAGTAATTCTCATCTGTCGCCTTCTGGTTCCCAAGAGCCTGTAAATCTGTATGTTAACCAGCCCCTTTTATTGGCAGGAGGGACTTTGAGTCATCTCCTGCACGCTGATGTGCAGCTTTGCCAGGCCCCTGCTCTGGGTCTCAGTAGCTGAGTGGAAGTTTTGCCATTAATGAGTCTAAATTTGTAGAAGCAACAGAAACCCAGTTCCTGGTTCCTTTATTAGAGGACTATGAAGTGTATCACGTACACATTAGAAAGGTTTTCACTTAAGAGGAGAAAAAGGAGCACTCTGGAGTTCATGCTGTGAATTTTCTACAGAGAATGACTTTAAATGCACTTTTTGTAATGCATTACTTTATTTATTTTAAAAAGGGCTATATTATTAAATTTGGTTTTGTCTGTGCAAACAAATGTGAATTATTTTGCCAGTTCAAGTGTTTTCTCAGTCACCCATACATACGGAAATGACTTGAATGTACAATTGATCAGAAATGATGCATTGAGCGTTTCCCTACAAGGAGTCCATTGAGTTAAGAGTTCTGTCAGGTCGTGGGTTCCTTCCTCACCCACAGAAAGCCTTTCTCCTCCAAATCTGCATTTCATACCAGTATCTTTGTTTTCTGTGAAGGATGCAATAATTCAGATCCATCTGTGCTGGTTGAGGAAAATAGGAATGAATTGTGTGTGTCACAGGGGGAATTTGCAGCCTGTTCTGAGAGTGGAGGTGAACAGGTCTGAGGTGGCCTCTCTCAGGTGGATGAGGGCCTGTCTGGTGGGTGTTGCACTGGGCGGGTGGGGAGTCTTTTTCCAAGTGCGTTAAAAATAAACTGAGGTGATCCAGGAGGGGAGCATCAGGAATGCCCTTGTCCCTTTCTTGGTGAATCCCCCAGAGAGGACTCCTGGCCATGGCTGGGGTGGTGCTGAGCTGTGTTCTCAGCTCCCCTCCAGCTTCTGCTTGTATGGGTGGGAAATGAGAAGGATGTTTTTCATGCTCAAGCACATCCAAGCAGCAGCTGGGGAAGGATGGGATGTGCATCCTTGCAGTTTTTGGGGTGTTTCTGTCTTCCAAGTGAGTTTGATTCAAATTTTGTTGGAAGTCACTTGTGTTTAGTTAAGAAATGGTGTGCGGTTATTATTTCCTGATATATTTTTGTTTTTTGATGGTAAGATGTGTAGGGAATGGGCTGGCCTGTGCTGACCAATGTGGCTGGCTATGCCTTGGGCCGGCATCTCTCAGTGCCAGGTGACTCTGGGATGCCCTGGCTCCCATGCCAGCCACATTTCTGGCTGGACTGCCCTGAGAAAACACTTCAGAGACATTGCCTTTTGCAGCAAATTATCCAAATGCTGCTGCAAATCCATTTCCCCTGGGAAGGGCAGATTTCCAGGCTGAACTGGAGCAGAGCCTGTTCCCAGCCCCTGTGCCTGCACCCCTGCCACAGCCTGTCCCTGCACTGTCTGAGGGTGCCCGAGGCCTGGAATCAGGAGCATCAAGGGAATTTTGACTCGATCAGGGATGCAGCGCTAAGTGGATTATGAAATGTTGGCTGCAAAAACTGAAGTTTGATAAGTGGGTTGAAGTTCTTCCAGTTCAGGGAGCAAAGGCATTCCCTTTGGAGAGCCTGGCATCCCTGTCACGTCACCTCTGTGGTCCTGGGGTGGGATGGATGCACCCAAATGAGTTGGATCTGTTTGACCTACATAGTTGCACAGGGAGGAAATAATAAGGAATAAACACAACGATGAGACTGCATTAGAGCAAGTCCTATTTTTGTCCTATTTTTCCCCTGCCTGGTGAATACTAATGTACAAATCAAAGGAGGTACACTTAAAAGTGTTTGAAATAACCATCCTTGTTAGAGGCTGGTGAGGAGGGGAAGGCTTGTCATTATGCAATGCAAAAGACAGAGATGATCTTTACACACAGAAAGGGAAAATAAGGGGGAAAAGAATCCAATGAACTTTCCTGAAGGAAGGAGCAAACAACCCTTTGGGCAGCTGCTCCAGCCCCAGAGCAGTTACAGACCTGCATAGCAGAAAAATGTCCTGGGGCTGGCTTTGAGCTGTGCTGGAAGAGGTGCTTACCCAGCTCTCACTTGTGCTTTAAAGTGGTGGGAAAGAGGAACAATTAAGCTAATGAACTGGGGATTCTTAAAAAAGACAAGTTAATTTGAAGTGTAGTTGGGTTTGTGTTTGTAACTGTAATATTTATTCTGTACAGGGTGGGGAGCTTCCCCCCAGGGGAAGGGGATGAGCTGGGCAATGTCCCCTCCTGCCTGGGGTGCTGCCAGGTGTGCCAGTGGGGTGGTCCATGGGCAGGTGGCTCCAGGGAGATGCTGGGGCAGGAGATGGAGGCTGGATTTAGAGATGAATTTGGGAAACTCAGAGAAAGGAAGGCAAATGCAATCATCTCTCTACTCCTGCATACAGGAAGGAACACACTTGGGTGAAGCAGGGAAAAAGGAATGTGTTCAGGGGGATGCTGTGTGGTCACCTGGGATGTCCCCAGTTATGTGCTGGCATGTATTGTGCTTTTTGTGAGTGGATGAGAGAGAGGAAGAGGAGGAATGTTCCATCTTCCTTGTCTAGATGGGAGTGGAGAGGGGGAGGATGAGCCAAAGGTCTGGCTCAGGTATCCCCACTGAAACAACCTATGAGGGCTCAGCTGCTGGCTTGAGGTTTTGGGGTTTGGTGGGTATTTTGTGAAGTTATAACTGTAATCTTGGGGATAGCAGGGAAATGATGACTGCAAAGTTGGTGTCTGAGGATGCTGTTCTGTAACTGAATTTTGGAGAGCTGCAGGGAGGAGGGATTAATGATGCTTTTGGAGTGTTACCTACCTTGGGTACTGGGGTTGAGAAACAAGAAGCTGAATGCAGGAATAGAGAGCTTTAATGGAAGGGTTTCGTTAAGTAAAAGCACTGAATCAGAAATATTAGGGCATTACAGATAATGGTAGGACAGAATCTTAGACATAAATTCTTGAGTCTGTGGTGGGCCGGTAACCAGAAGGGCCATGGTGAGTGAGTGAGGGGCTCCCAACATGTCACAGCACAGAGAAGCCCCTGCTCAGGAGTTGTTGTTCTGCTGCATGGAAAGGCGTCCCAGGCTTGGAGCACCTGTAGCATCTGATTTACTGAGTTCTGTAGCTCTCAGGGAGAAGAGTTAAAAATCCGCTTTCAGTGTTTCCAGATTTGTTTCTTTCTGAAGTTTCTCTGCCTTGCTCAGCATTACGGTTCCCATGGGGTGTGCCATGAGCTCACCCCCTTACACACCTTAGATTTCTTATTCCTTCCCTATTTCTGTGCTCAGGGATGTTCACTTCATTCCCTGAATTTCTGTCACTTTCTCCCATCAGTCCATTGCAATAAGGAGAGATTACCAAGATGTCTCTCAAGGATATCTGTTTATCCACTTTGAAGATAATTCTGCTGAAATGTTTTCCAGAGAATTCAGCATTTCTGACTTCACAATTTTCTCTGTACACAGAGAACCTCCACTGTTGGATCTTTCTAATCTCTTAGGTTTCAAAGCTAACGGCACCAGGCTAAAATTACCCCATTAAATATCAATTAACATAAATCATCACAAGATGCTGCTCAGATTAAATATGTTCCTACTGGGTCTTTCTGTCTGGAAATATAACTGAGTGAAGAAATGTTAAAATGAACTCAGTTGGATATTCCATGTGTTTTTTAGTGTTAACTTGGTCTCTTGGCTGAGTCTGAGACTGTCGATATTAAAATAAAATAAAAAAAACCCACTGTTGCTTGTTCTGGGGCACATCTCCCCTTTGGCACAGGGGAGGCCTGTTCCAGGGGGTTGGGCTCAGACATTCAGGCTCAAGGGGGCGAGTTAATTCTGGCTCAGATTATTAAACTGCATTTGCTCTTTGTGTTGAAGAACTGACTGTAGTTTGAGTTCAGTTCACACTGGAAGGGGATTGAACCTGCTCCAGCCTTGAAGGTTTGTACAAAAGGCTGAACTGAGGTGATTTCAGTTCCAAATTGATGGAATTAATATTTGAGTTTTTGCCATGTGAGTAAGTCCTAGATGGTTTTGGTGACTTCCAGACCACAACAGAAGAATTGATGATAGATGCGTATGTGTTTAACTTTGCAAAACAAGTCCTACTGCCTTAAAATGTGAAAGAAACTCATGTTAAGAGGTGGAGAGCAATGGAAGCAGACATTAATCTTTTTTCCTCTTTAGTGGTGGCTGTTTCGTCCTTGTCTGGCAGTAGCAGTGGTGATGAATACATGTAACATTTTCCAGCTAATTTCTGGGTCACTTCTCCCAATGCTTTTGGAAATGACTAAGCAGTATTTAAGCTGGTTTTACAGATAAGCAACCCAGAAGTGCTGCTCTCCCTGCAGCAAGGCTGGGCACATGTCCTGGGCTCTGGGGCTTCTCCACATGGGACCTGCTGAGGCCCCAGTGCTGGGAGGGCTCTGGGAGGGGAGGGCTGTGCTGGAACCTGCAGGCACATCGTTACGCTGCTGGCAGCTACCAGTGCTGGTATTGGTTTTAATCTAGTCAAAATTTATTGCTCCAGTCATGGGGTCATAGAATGGGTTGAGTTGGAAGGACCTCAGAGCCCATCCAGTGCCACCCCCTGCCATGGGCAAGGATACCTTCCATTGCCCCAGCTGGCTCTGAGCCCTGTCTGACCTGGGACACTCCCAGGGATCCAGGGGCAGCCACAGCTTCTCTGGGCACCTGTGCCAGGGCCTGCCCACCCTCACAGGGGAGGGTTCCTTCCCAATATCCCACCTAACCCTGCCCTCTGGCACTGGGAAGCCATTCCCCTTGTCCTGTCTCTCCAGACCCTTGTCCAAAGTTCCTCTCCAGCTCCCTTAGAGCCCCTTTAAGCACTGGAAGGTGCTCTGAGGTCACCCCAGAGCCTTCTCTTCTCTGTTCTTTTCCCACTAAATGTTGTCTCTAGGGAAGTGGATTCTGTCAGAGAATTCCTCCTTTATTTTTTTAACATCTTTGGCTGCAAACTGTGAAAAATGGGGATTGGCTTCCCCACCCCTTTGAAGGTGCTTGGAAATCTAGTGATGAAAAGATGTACTTTGGATCAGGAAGATTATTTTTTTAATATAATTTGCATGTACCTGTAGTGCAGAAAGTGATGCTTGTAGGGCAAGTTCAGAGTCAGCAGTTCAGCAGAAGCACAATGATTTTTCACTGGGGAGTGGTGTAAAATGCGATGCATTTTAATAACTATGGTGATGTTGGTACTTAGCAAACTGCAGAGTTTGCACTCAAGTTGTATCTGTACATGCTTGGAGAATGTGCAATGACCCTGTGTCTCACTTCCCTGACTGTGCCAGGGGGTTACCAGGCTTCTGGCACAGCACTGGGCTGGCAGCTGAGACCACAGGGAGCAAAGACTGCTTTTTTAGGTTGCTTTTTGTTTCAATAAGAATCTGTTCCAGCTGCTGCTCTGTGGAAGCTTCAGCAGCATCTGCTGCTTTGGCAGCCTCCTCAGCCAGTGGTGTCAGTGGGTTCTGGACAGCCTGTGCTCCACAATGGCTCATTGAGTCCACTGGGCACCACTTTTCATTCTGACTCATCTCTGAGAGACTTTGTGCCACTGTGGATTGATTGGAAACCTTTGTGCAGTTCATACCAACAAGTCTGGGCTGGGACAGGAGCAGGGCATGGACTGAAAGCGGGGTTGCTGTTCATGTCCTGCATTGAAGCTCTGCATCTCCTGGGTTACTGATGTCCTTCCAGTCCCAAGGTGTTTCTAAAACAGGTGTTACTCAGTGATTAAAAAGCAGCAGCAAATATATGTATAAAAGGAAGCTACCTATTCTTTTATTAATAATGCAGCACCACGTGTTGTTCAGAAGACATGGCTCTGATGTTCAAGTGGCTTCAGTGATAGTAGCACAGACGTGGCACTGAGCAGGATGGAGATTCAGACTTGAGACTGCAAAAAGAAGGGAATTGACCTCTGTGGCTGGAATTTTTCCTCTGCCTGAGTTTTATGGTCTTTATTTTGCATTCGGAGCTTACTGTTATTCCTCAGTGAAGCTGCCTTGGGCAGAGCTGTCTCATGGAGTGAGTGGGAGTTCAGCTGTTCCTCAGTTCAGATCTGTATCACTGTATCCTCAGTGCAGGTAGGGAGGGGGGGTGGGTGCTTGTAGGGTTGTATTTCTACTTGCCTGAAGTTGGTGAGTTTGTATGAGGTTGATGCAAATGCTGCTGAAAGCAGTAAGTGTCAGACTCCTGGGCTGGGCTTGGCTGTGCTCTTCTGTTCCAGTGACAGAACAAGGGCAGTGGGAGCTGAGCTCTCCATGTTAGGGCTGCTCTTTGTGTGACAAACCCCCGTTCTCTGGGGTGACTGTTCTGTGTGCAGATTGCCAGAGAACACAGAGTGCTTTAGGTTGGGAGGCACTATAAAGCCCATCCAGTGCCACCCCTGCCATGGGCAGGGACACCTTCCACCAGCCCAGGGTGCTCCAAGCCCCGTCCAACCTGGCCTTGGACACTCCCAGGGATCCAGGGGCAGCCACAGCTGCTCTGGGCACCCTGTGCCTGGGCAGCTGCATTGTAAGACACTTTTAATAATTGTGTGTAACCAGAAAAGAAAATGTGGTGAAAAACACACCAAACAAACCAGGTGAGTGAGGGGAGAAGACAATCTAACCCCTTTCACTTCTCCAGACCTTTAGTGAGAGGCCTTTTCTCATACTGGTTTTGAGCTGGTTGTATGTGAGAATGCTGTTTTCCTCTCCAGCAATCGTGTTCTGGCTGTTTAATTCATGAATGAGTCATTCCAGTATCTGAACTCTTCTGGAGGTAATAATTCAGGAAAATGAAGTGAATCCTTCATCTCAAATGATACCATTTCAGGCTCAGGTAGATGCAGGCTGGAGCTGGGAGGGTTATGAGCAGGTCTCTGAGCTGCTCCAGTGGTCTTGGCTGTGCTTTGCACATCAGTTTAAATAACCTTATCAGTTCTCAGTTTGGTGGTTTTGGGCGTGGGTGAAAGTTGCCTGTTCCTGCTGTGGAAGGTGGGCAGTGCAGGTGTTGGTAGGTCTGGGCAGGCAGGACACTCCTGGCAGGATGACACCAGCCCTCCAAGGGGGATCCATCTGCCCACAAAGAGCAATGTAGATGCAGCATTTCTCCTGCTGGTGTCCTGGAAAACAATTTTGCTTTAGTTTTTCCAAGGCAGAACTTGACCCAAACAGAAACAGAGTGGTATTTCGTGCTGAGACACCTTTTTTTCAGAGAGGCTGTAACTTTTATGAACTTCTGTGGATGATGCAGAGCATTATCACAGCTCAGTTATTTTCTTTCCTGAGTTATGTAGGAAACCAGGGTTTGTGATGTATTCCTGTTTTGTGGGTTTTTTTTTCTAAATCCTGTGAAATTTATATTGAAAGACTTATTGGTGAAATCTGCTGCATTACAAGCTCGATGCTGTGCAACAGGTCATGTTAGATAAGTGTAATATCTCCTGAAACTCAGTTTTTTTGCCCCTTAATATTTTCAGTCCTGTTTTTCATGCAGCCTGACACTTCTCTGTGGGTGAATCCACTCCTGGCATGAATACCCTTGTTTAATATGTGGGGGGGTGGATTTCTGATGTCTGATACGATGTCACAGAAACCCAACCAGCTGCCTCTTGCCTCCCATTTTTCTAACACACATGAGTGTTTAATTTCACAGCCATGCAAGATTAGGGCCTGTCTCAGTAATATCCTTTAATTCTTTCTTCTGATCAAGCTCATGCTCTGCTGTGATACAGATGCTGACTAATTTGCAATATTGTCTGAAGGAAAGCTGTGGCAGAACAGGCTCTAAAGGCATTCAGGAGTGTATACACACTGATTTGATTTTTGGTTCCCTCTTTCACGTTGGTGTAGATGACTTAAAAAAAAAATTAGGACATGTATTTTGCTTGCTGTAAATATAAATCCTCATCAGCAACTGTGTAATCCGGCAATGATCTCTCTTAAATTGAAACAAATAATAAATTTTGTGAATAGAGCTGAGGATTGATGGTGTCATCCTTGCAGGCAGTTTAGATGTAAAGAGTTTTATATTGACTATGCAAATCAACACTGAAATAACACCAGAAGGGAACCAAAGATAAAAGAGTTGTTAAACCTTCCTGTGAATCCTTGCAAATCAGCTCCCCAGCCTGCAGCAGCTCCTCTTGCTTTGCACCACGGAGAGATTGGGCTCTGCATGGTGGCTTGCCCTTTGCCTGGGCAGTTGGAAAGACTGGGGAGCCCCCAGTGCTGGCTCGGTGAGGCTGAAGTGTGGGTCAGTGCTGTCCTTGGTGCAAGGGTTGGTAACCCAGAGCATCCTGAAAGGCCGCCTGAGCTCGTAGGACACAGCCGGGCTCTGGCAGTGCTGCTCTGTGCAGCTGCTGCTCCAGACTATCAGGGCTGAGCAGCCCCTCTTCTGTCACATCCTGCTTGCAAAGACGTGGGATTCTCTCTTATCTGCAGCACAAGCAGCTCGCAGCCACCAGCCACCCACTGCACTTGTGCTCAGGGAAGGGAATACACGTGGCTGGCAGTTTAACTCTGATCCTCCCTGAGACTCCGTGCTTCACAGAGAAGACCCGAGACCCCCGAGCTGGTTTTGTGGTAGAAGGATTTCATCAACCCTCTGTACCTGTAAGAAAAGGGCCTGGGGGTCCTAGTTGATGGAGTCAGCAGTGCCCTCAGCCAGGAGGGCCATGGCTGTCCTGCTCCAGGGAGGGGACTGTTCCTCTCTGCTCTGCACTGGGGTGGCCTCACCACCAGTCCTGGGGCAGTTTGGGGGCCACAACATCAGAAAGATCTACAGCTGCTGGAAAGTGTCCAAAGGAGGGACACGGGGATGGGGAATGGTCTGCAGGGGCTGCACAAGGAGCAGCTGAGGGCACTTGGCCTGGCTAGCTGGAGCAGAGGAGACTGAGGGCAGAGCCCATCAGGGTCTGCAGCTCCAACCTCTGCCCTGGGTGAGCAGGGACAGGACCAGGGAACGGGCAGAGCTGTGCCAGGGCAGGGTTAGGCTGGAGATCAGGGAAAGGTCCTTCCCCCAGAGGGTGGTGGGCACTGCCCAGGCTGCCCAGGGCGGTGGGCACAGCACCAAGGCTGCCAGAGCTCCAGGAGCCTTTGGACAATGGGACAGGGTGGGATTGTTGGGGTGTCTGTGCAGGGCCAGGGGTTGGACTGATGATCCTTGGGGGTCCTTTCAAACTCAGGATATTCTGTGATTCTAACAGTAATTGGTAAATGCTTTGACTTGAAGATCAGTTGTTGACTTGGGATCCAACCCTTGCCTGCTACATCTATTGACATGGCTCAGCATGGAAAAAAATCCCTCAGTTTCATTTAAAAATCTTGCTTATGGTTGAAACTCAAATGATAGAGCATAAAAATGTTGGGTTAGTCCCCTGATGATCCATCAAGTAAATTAATCTGAAAAATAATGAAAAACACTTGAAAAAAGCCCCTCAAAACATCTACATCCCAGAGCACATTATAATGAGTCTTTCTCGAGCACAAACAGCAGAAATCAAACTCCACCCTCTGCTCTTGTTAGGAGAAAAGCAACATCAAAGCCAAGGAAAAATTGTCCCTGTAATTACCGACAGTGCAGTCCTTTGGGTGTGGGGCTGTTCTGCTCCTGGGGGAGTTCTGTGAGCTCTGAATTTTGGAGCAGGGTCCCACTGAGGTGTGTGTGTGTCTGTGGGTATGGGGCTCCCTGGAGGGGGCTGTGCTCCTAAATGAGTTGCTGAGATGAGCTTGGGGAGAAAAGGGATGCATTTGGTGCAAGGATTAGTCCTTTCCTTACTCGCTGGGCCCTGCTGTACCTGACCTGGAACTCCAGGTGTCCTCTGTGACCAACAGAGAGGAGCTGTTCTTTTGGGCAGGAGCTGGAAATGAAATCCAAGTGAACATTTCAGGTTGCAGAGCTCCTGAGTATGGAAATCTGGGTTACTGCACGCTCTGGTGTTGGGGGGAATTCTTTTATTGGCTCAGATATATTTTGACCACAATGCTACATCAGGGACCTCTTCTGGGTTCTTAGTGCTCTGTTTGGGGATGCAGTACGGGGTATTTAGGAGCAGATCCCCAGGGCAGTGGTAGAGTTCCCATCCCTGGAGGGATTTAAGAGCCCTGGGGATACGGGCATTGGGGACATGGGTTAGTGGTGGCCTTGGCAGTGCTTGGAGGGTGGTTGGGCTTGGTGGTCTTGGGAGGTTTTCCTGACTTAATGATTCTATGAGTTTATAAGATTAAGAAACTGCAATAGGTGATGTGTCTTCTCTGTATTGCCCTGTGGGCAGTGTCTTTGGTCCTGGTGCAACCAGGAGGGTGTTCAGCTGAGGAGGAGCTGAATGCAGGAGGGGCGTCTGCTTGTCCCACATGCCCTGACCCTCCTCTGGTAAGACCCAGCAGCAGGGAAGGTGTTTGGCATCCCCTGTGCCTGAGCAGCCTCTGGGTTTGATGCCTGAGCATTGTCTCCCAAGGAACCAATAATTGTGGGGGTCCTTGGGTACAGTGGTGGGCAGGCAGCATTAAACCCCCCAGGCTGTGTGTGCCAGGCTGAAATGGTGGCTTTTGGGTGAAAAAGGGGATGCTGGGCCCAACTGCTGCCCATTGGGGCATTGCTGGTGAAAAGCCTGTGCTGGAGCAGATAAATTGTCCCGTGGTACTGACCATGCCACCCCTCACCCCCTGGGTTTATGGTGGGAATAATCCTGGTGCAGTTGGCAGGGTTATTTGTGCAGTTAGCTGCTGTTCAGAGTAAATAACTTCTGAAATCTGGGCTGATGTTATCAAAGAGGATATTTCCGAGTCGTATTTATAGATTCACAAGTATTATCTGAACAAACGTGTCGCCTGCTACCCGCCCACACCGTGAGCCTCTGCCACTGCAGGGAGGAACACGGGGCAGGAGAGGCACCAAGCAGGGAATTCACAGGGAAAGGAGGATTTGTTAATAGAAGTGTGACTTTACAATAGCTGTTTTTGTACGTTGGAAATGTGCAACTAATGCTGGGATTGAAATGTCCCCCAGGGGAAAAGGTGATTTTAATGGAACAGAAATGACATGGTGAAACCTTTTCCCTGCCACGGTTCTGCAGTGCCCAGCAGCAGGATTTCACTTGTTTTGCTGTTCATTGCCTGCCTTCCTCCTCCTCCTCAAGTGGAGAGCTCTCAACTGAAGTGCAACTGCCAACACTAGGGTGGGTCACTCTACCCGGAGCGAGTAAATCAGATGTTAATCTGTTTCTCAGATGTTTTCACTCAAGAAGCATCATTAATCAGACCCAGCAGACTAAAAGGCAGTTTTCCGGGCTGAATAACTGGATTTCTGTGGTACAGGCCTCCAAAGTAAAATACTGACAAACCTGGTGACCTTAAGTGGGAAAGGCGCACCAAAAGCAGCAATATTTTAGCCTTAGTCCCACTTCTCCCTGCAGAATAGAGATGCTTGTATGTGCTTATCCATCAGCTGACAGCTCCTTGCTTACGGAAATGATGATTTGACATCAGACCACTTATATTTCCTTACTGCCTGTGTTGGAAGCCCTTTAACACTTTTCACTGCTCTCCTTCTTCCTGCCTCTGTTTTTAAACTACTCTTGAATCTCACTTTAGTGCATAAATGTGCACCAAGCTGGACATCACACAAGGTAAAATATATACTGATGCTTAGTAAGTGGGATGTGTGTTTGGGATGCAAGAAAAGTGAGTGGAATTGCAAATAGAAGTAGCTGTAACCCCAGAGAAACTCAAGTGGGAAGGTCTGGAGGTCTCTGTTCCAGAGGCCAGACCAGGTTGCTCAGTGGTGTATCCATCCTGGTCCCCAAAACCTCCAAGGACAGAGCCTGGAGAAAATGTTTTCCTTAATGCCTCTTTACAACTTTGCACATGAATATAAACTCATCCAGCATTTCTCTGGCACGCTCAGATATAGAGCTGTTCCCTTCAGGACTGAGAGCTGATGGAGGAGTTATTTTTAGGCTTAGGTGGATTTTTGCATCAAGCCTCTGTGCATTAGGCAGTTTCTTTACTGTGCATCACTGTGTGCCAACACTCAGAGGACAGACAGGGCTGCAGGGCCACCAGACCACCCTGAGGAAGCTGGAGAAAGAGCTGGCAATTAAAATGCTTCCCGGCAAAGGGCTAAATCATGGAGGAGCTCTGAATGGCTGTGGGAAAAATAAAAGTTAATGGAAAGTAATTTGGCAACTTAATCTGGAGCTTGGCAGGGATCCAAGTGGATAATAATTTGATTTCAGCTGCTTTTGTGTACTTAGTCATTCAGATACCCTGCGGAAAGTCACACTGAGCTGGCTGAAGATGAAGTGAGCAGCTCATGTCTGGAGCTGGTCAGTTGGAGGTGTTTTGTAAGGCCACTGTTTCAAGGTGCTCACTGGTGGGACAAAGGAAGGTTTGGTGGACTTTACCCTGATGGATGGGTGTACATTCTTGCTTTGTAGAGACATTTGATCTCCTGCCATCCTCTTGTACCAACTCCAGCTCAGGCAGTCTGGGTGTGAGTCTCCTCCCTGTCTCTGTTCCCAGTGGTTCCTTAGAGCCCTGGGACAGTTGGACAGGTGGCATCTCCCTGGGAGTGCCATCCCCATTAAGAGAATGAGGAAGGCCTGACCCAGCACTCAACATCTCTACCCATAACACGAACTTAATCAAAGTATCCTTGGGAATATGCTCAATTCTCTTGCAGTGTAATTAAGTTCCAAGGGTGCAATTGTTTTGGCCTTTCTTCAGGTTCATGTCAGCATCTCTGATCAACAGCTTGTTACTGAGTCACGTGGCTTTGCCTTGGTGATGCTGTGGGGTTTTTACCAGTGGTGGTGATGTTCTGATGCAGATCGTGCTGGTCTCCAGGTGTGAGGATGTGCACGTCACCTGGGCTGTTCAGCTAAACCTGCCTGTGGTGTCCGTCTGTGGAGTGTGTTGAGGTGTTATTCTTACCTGTCCAGAAACACCAGAGTGGGACGCTGGCAATGAAGGAAAATACCTTTTTTATACATAATTTTTGTTTTTTAGACGTATTTTTCAAATGCTATTGGAATTAAGGCTCTTGCCATATAGTTACTTTAGCATGTGTGGGCAGTTTATGGCTGGATTTATTTTTGTTATGTAATTGTTCATTCTAGTGAGTCCTGTGTACGTGGACTCTGAAGAATCCAGTTACACAAATAAATGGATGGAGATTGCTGTTCAGCTTCTAGCATAGGTTTTCTGTGTCAGGAATTTCTCCTCAGTATCTAAATTAAATCTGGTTGGGAGGGTGGGCAGGCCCTGGATCCCTGGAAATGCCCACGGCCAGGCTGGATGGGGCTTGGAGCAACCTGGGCTGATTCCTGATACAGTCAGGGCCACCTTCCATGTTGCTGTAGGCATTTAGCACAAAACTCTAGAAAAATGGCTAAGGAAGTCTTTGGTGCTCCTAATTGTTTATTAAATGTTTTATGGAGCCTCTGTCTGCCTGATCTAATGTCATTAACAAGATAAGAAGGAAGGGAATACTAAGAAATAGGCTCTCCCTTCCCCTAATGTGCCTCTCTCTCTTTCCTGATCTCCTTGGCATCAAATTGCCCTTCACCATGGTGAGTGATGCTCGGTAGCGAGGGGAACGTGGCAGTGGAGAGGGACAATAAAGTGTCAGTGGTGGAATACTCCCCCCTTGTAATGTATTACCCAATTAGTGGGAATGGCTGCAAACTTTTGCTGTCTCTGCTCTCCACCAGCCCAGGCTCAGCCCTGATCTCAGCAGTCAGCTTAGTTAATGTCACTGCACGGGGGGCTCTCGGGGTCTGTGTGTGACCCACGTGCCAGGCTGGGGCTGTGCCCTGCCTGTGCCCGTGTCTCCAGGCTGGTACACTGCAAAATGCTTCCATGCCACTATTTAATTTGGGAGGGGAAGAGTTTGCACAGTTCAAAGACTAATTGCTTGAGCTGGGCTAAATGACTAGCAGGAGGAGCTGCTGTTAGGACAGGAGCAGCAGATATAAATTACTTGCACCCTTCCAAGGCAGGATGTTTACCCGACGAGCCTGTGCAGCTTGGAAAAGTGCAGTTATTTTATTCTCTGGGATTCCACCTTCTGAAGCAAGAAGAGGGAGCGTGGCATTGCCTTTCTCGGGGGTCTGAAGATTAAACTTTCCCTAAGACCTGAGGCAGCTCTTGCAGAATGCAGGGCAGGGAAAAGCTCCTGGTAAGGAGCTTAGCCTTTAATACCAGATGGAGAATGATAAGGGACCCAGTGATTAAGGCACTACCACTCTCTCAGGGCTGTATTTACCAATCTCCCCTCACACCACTCAGAGTTTCCCCTTATATTATATTTCTGTGGAACTACTAAAATAGGGTGCACATCTTAAATATGAAATCTTAATGCCTCCCACACCCATCAGCTGAATGTGAGATTTTTACAGAGGTACATTTCTTGTCCCAAAAAGTGAATGCTCGAAGGTGGTGAGGTGTTTCCTGACATTTAATGCAGTTCCAGCAGCTGTTTGGAACATCCGTAGCATCCTTGGTGTTTGTACTGAGCTCTTTCAGTGGCAGAAAGAGTTCCCAGTGGCTCCCTGAGGAAAGGGAAAGAGGAATTATCTGGTTGCTGACATTTGTCAGTCCCAGGACTGTAAGACTTCACACAGTCCCATATGTTGCTGCTCTGTAACCTGCAAGCCCAAGACAGAACCCCAAAACAGTGCTAAGCCTGTCTGGCACCCTGTGTAAGGATGTAGATCCCAAGTGCTGGCAAGAGATACACTTGTTCTGCAGTGATTAAAAAAGACACACTGTGGAAAAGTGTTTTACTGTTGTATCAAGAAAAGTGTGAAGTCTAATGTAAAGTATCTATGAGAGATCAGTGAGGAGAAAAAAAGAAGTAGTTAAATTATCTTTTTTTGACTGAAACTCATCAAAGCCTATTTTACTGGGCTTCTTTGAAGATTTCTCTTCCTAACCAAGCTCATTTCCATCCCATGTTTCTTTTTCATTTTTTAAGAGAAGTTGAGAAAGGGCAAACCATGAAATAAAATAAGGAATGTGTGATTTAGAGTTCTTAAAACTTAATATAGGTTCTGTAGCTTGTTGACTAATCTCAAGGATGTTAAAAAGTTCTGGACACATTTTAGGTCAAGAGTTGCCAGTGAACAAGGTACATCATCTTCCCTGTCTCAGTCTCCACAGACGAGTAGTCTTGACTGCATTGTGGGCTGAGTGATTCTCTTGCTTGGCATTTTGCTTGAGAACTTTATTGTGTGTTTTACACTGAAGGAATTTTTGGGTGGGAACCATGAGCTGGCATTATGAGCCAGTTATTGTTATGGGTCACATCATCCGTTTAGGTTGTTGGACACAAACCCCCTTAAAACTTTGCTGACACATTAGGAATACGACCTCTGATGTGCCAAAAATGAAGTTGTGACAGTTCTTCACATCAGTGTTTGAGATGTTGGTCCTGCAGCCCCAGAGCTGCTGGGTCTCTCTGGCAGGAGCACAATTATCCCTGGGTCAGGCAGATGCTCACAGCAGCTTCTGTGAGGAAAAGCAGCTCAGATCTCTGGTCAAATAACTTTGCCAATATTATTGTTATAGATGGAGTAAAAAAAACCAAACCACTACTTGAAAATCAGGGGAAAGTCAGGTGGAGCAAGGGACTAAACAAAAGATGCAGCTCTTCAGGTGAAGTTTGAGAGGAAGGATGTTTCTGATCCAGAAAGCAAAAAGATTAAGAACCCATTCTTTCTGTGAACTGAGAAGCTGCATGAGAGTCAATGAACATCAAAAGTGATTGTGTTCTCCCTGGCTTCTCTGGCTCTTGAAGGGCTCGCTGATGAATGGGAGATGATTCTTTGGCCATGCTGAGTTTCCTGCACTGTGGAATCCATCCTGGTGATAAACTGTCCCATAACTCTTCCCTGCTTGTCGAGTGCTGGAGGCAATAGCCATAGATTCACATGATCCGTCATCCCTTGTAATCTGGAGATGCAGAAAGCTGCACATCCAGGCAGCAGGTGGAACCTGGACGGTCTCTTCCCACCTCTCCCTCTTTTTGGGTTGGATTTTCATTCCCTTGGCTGTCAAACGTGAGGGTTGCTGTGTTGTGCAGCTCAGCTGCCTCACCCTACACCACCTTCTTGGTTTGAGGGAAGTCTCTGTGTGTGTTTGAAATAAGTACAAACCATACGGTTCTGTGTTTGAGGACGTGAGAGGCCCCTGCCTCTGTTACCAGCGCAGTGTGGCTTGGCCCGTTCACGTGTGCGTGCTCTGGGGGAGGAGAGGGTGGCTCTCAAGTGAGGCAGCTCTTGTTATTTTTGTCATCCCTGCTTTGGATGGAGCGCTGGAATGTTCACAGTTGTGGTTCTGTGACTTCACATTTCTATAGCAAACCAACATAGCCAGAAAGTCTTTTAAAGCCCAGGTTTTTGCTGTAAGCTTTCATATGATCACAGGAGTCATTCCAGGCTCCTTGGCTGCTCTCTGAGGAGCAGATGTGTTTGCTGGAGTCTCAGCTCCAAGGAGCTAAAGTTATCTGCTGCACAGCATTTCCTCTGAACCAGGTATTTTTCTGTGTGTGTGTGTTAAGGTGAGTGTTATAAGTTGCTCTCCTTGGACTTCAGAATGAGGGAAGCTACTCTTTTAGTGTGGGGGAAGCAATCTTTGCATGTGAGTGTCCTCATATCCTCATTGTAGTTCTTTAGTGTTGGCAAAGCACTCTGAGATCCCTCTGCCGAAGAGACTATTAGATCTCAAATGCATTATTGCTCACTTTTATCACCAGCAAATCCAAAGTGCTGTTTTGGCAGGAAGAGCACTTTGAAATATTAGATTTATTGAGAATTGTTGTGTAGTCAGTCAGTTCTAGCAATGAAGTCTGAGGCCAGGGTTCTGTTTGCATTATCCCTTCTTCAGGCTGAGTGCTAAATGGGTCTGTCTTGCCTGGAAAAGCAATTTCCTGGTGGCTGAGCCTGACTGTGGGTCTTCTGCTGTGGTGGCAGCTCTCTGAGGAGAAGTTTTATTGTTGCTGATGACAAACCACACTGAGGAGCATCACTTAAGGAGGCTGGTCCAGCACTGTAGCCTCCCTTCTTGTCCCTCCTTTTGCTTCCTTGTTCTATCTCCAATTAGCCTCATTAAATAAAGCTTATAATAATTCTCCTTTTCAATAATATCTGTTCATAGTGGGCAGACACTCGTGGTTGGGTCTTACCAGCTGGTTTTGGATCCCAGGAACACTTTTAACACATGGAGCAATTTCAGTGTGATGCTGCCAAGTCTTTGTGAGAAGGATTTTAGGCAAGGAATTTTAATTTCAGTCAGGAAGCTTGTAATTATGTTTGTAGTGTGCTGGAGTTACATCTGAGAGTTGTGATATAAAATGCACAAAACTCTTGTCTATTGCATTCATCAGATTTTGGATTAGAGGTAATTTAGATCATCCTGAAAGATAATTTTTAAAAAGAACTTTATTGATTTAGAGTGATGTTACAAAGAAGTGACTTCTGTCTTTCTGGAGTGACTTACCCTATGCTCTGACTCCCAACACTGTATACTCTGTAATCTCTCTTATTTCTCTGTGTAATCAAAGACTAGAAAATAAAGAGTGGGGGGGGAAGCGTTGTCAGGCTTTTCTGCTGGAAGCTGGCTGGGAGCTGTTCAAGTATCAGGGCACGTGACTAACTGAGTTATTGTCATTTTGGAAGCTTAGGAGGGCTGGTGCCTGCTGGGGCTGGCGTTGCCCTGGCTGTCAGACGGCCGCGTGCGTGGGAGTGGGACACTGCGGGAGTGGGCAGCGATTCTCCAGGGAGGCTGACAGGAGCTGTTGTGTAACATGTCCTGATCTCCTGCGTGTCACAAGTCCCCGTGTCAGCTCCAGTTATTTTCAGTGCTGGTTGTTTCCCCAGTGAATTAACACACGCTGTGTTTTGGGTTTCCTTGAGTGTCCCCCCCATGCCTTGGAGCCTTTCAGTGGGAGCCTTGGCTGCTCTTCGGGGTTGGAAATGTCTCCTTTGTTTCTTCCGAAATCTGAGTGCACTTGGCAACACGTGTGGGTTTGTGAGCAAGGTGTTTGGGGGAGGAAAGACAATCCAGATCAGTGGCTGCAATTTGGGCAGGAGGACTGACAAGTTCTTGGCAGTGTTTGCCCATGTCCGTGTGTTGAAGGGCTGCAGAGCTGCCCCAGGTGCTCCTGCCTGGGGTGGGCTGTGCTGGTTTTCTCCCCTGGAAATGTTTGCTGGTGTTTCTTCCTCGGGGAGCTTGGTGTTCCACCCCACAGTGGCCAGGGGGCTGCTGTGGGATGTGGGCAGTGCCTGGTGTGGGGGGGACACATGGGGACCACACGTGCTGATGAGCAGCAGAGGAAGGTCTGCTGGACACCAACTGTGTCAGAAAACCTCATGTGGAACTGGAAGGATTACTCCAAACCATGTCAAGGGGAGGAGGAGGAGGAGGGAGGAATATATTCTGGGAGATGTATTAAAGCCTCCTTCTGCTAAATCTGTCAGGGACTTTCACATCAGGGACTCCAGTGTCCCAGTTGGGCTGGTGTCCTATATTTTTATATGTGCTGTGTCTCACAGTAAACTCCTCATCACCGTGAGCTTTGCCTTCTTCCAAACTATAACGAGATCACTGCTGGAGGTTGTTCACCACTGGAAGGGGCGGCACCTGGAGGTGCCCAAGGCAGGACTGGCCGTGGCACTCAGTGCTCTGGGCTGGGGCACAGGGTGGGCTCCATGGGCTGGGAGAGCTTTGCCAGCCTGGATGATTCTGTGATTGTGTGTCCAGCCTCTGCTCTTGCAGGATGCCAGGGGGCCTGGAGAGCCAGGCTGGAAGAGGTCTGAATGATGACAACGTGGTGTTCCACATTTATTCAGGTGCATATCTGGTTTGGAAGCTTGTCATGCACTCCCTAATGTCTTTTTCCTCATCATTCCTCCATTCCCAGTCCTTGATTTAAGGAGCCCATGGTCAGTGAGGGGACCAGGCCAGGCAGGTCTGCCTGTCAGGAGATGTACACACACCTCCTTCAGCAAGTTCATCCTCTGTGCCTGAGATGGAAAGAAACCTTCAGCAGGGCTTGGGTGTGAGCAGGGAAACTGGCATGGCCTGGGGCAGAGGGGGACTTGCCTGGCTGGTTCTCAGTTAACGAGTGCCCTTGAAGGCTGTGGGGTTTTCACTTCTTTATTGGCTTCAGTGGGAACAGACCAGATTTGAGCTGCTCACATATATTTGATTTAGTAATGTCATTTCCTAAGTCTGGTAGAGACCTTCCACCTTGAAGCTCAGCTTGCTCTGGCTGTCAACACTTGTGGCAGCTTCCTGTGCTAAAATCGTGCTGGAAGAATAAAATGAAATTTATTGCATGTTTAATTGGGATTTCACTGCTCTTGTCCACGTGGTAATGAATTGTCTTCAGCCCAGGAAAAAATTAAAACTAAAAGAGATTCTCTTGCAGAAACCAGTTATTGCTGATGGTAATTACAGACTGTATATCCAGCTAATGGGGATTTGAACTATGCTGGGAAGTTCTGTGCTTGATAAAAGTATTTTGCACACTCAGAGAAAGAGCCCTGAGTTAATTTTTCGCTTCAAGGGCTCCCAGGGTTCTGACTAGAAAACTGTGGTCAGTGCCTGGAGGTGTTGGGAGAGTTCTGGGTTTTGGAAGGAGCAGCTGCCCTCTTTGCAGCCAGGTGGGTGGTGTAGAAGGTCTGCTTAGTTGGGTGCTGGTTCTGTAGCAGTTGCAGCCACAGTAATCTGTGCTGAAGGCAACTCACTGTGAACCTTCAGCACAGCCTGTTTGCAATGAATTTATGGCCAGTGGTTGAACATTCAAGAAACATCTGAAATACAAACTTTAGGAGTATTAATGTGAATGATAAATCCCCTTGCATGGCAGTTTCGTCCCTGAAATTACCTGATTTTCCCAGAAAGCCTCTTTCTTGATTTCCATACATACAAAAACTTCACCTGGTGTGTTTGGAGAGCCCAGATTTTCCTGGTGGTGTCTGGATGATGTCCCATTTATCAGCTCAGCAGTGGGCATGCTGCTGACAAAGGATATGGAGAAATAGCATGGCAGGGACTGCCTGGGCTCTAATGAATCCTCTAATTCCTCTGCTCTTTGGGAAGAACAGGCAGCTTGTTCTTGCTGTCCTGTGCACAAGTGGGGAAGAGCAGGGGGAGCCTCAGGAAAGCAGATGGAGTTTGGTGCTGCTTCTCATGGTTTGTGTTCCTGTCCTCTCACCTCCCTCAGGAATGATCATCTTTCCCTGGAGTTTGATGGTTCACATCGGGTATCTCAGTATGTGTTTGTTAAAAGCTCATTGCTGAACGAGCCCTTGATGTCATGTTGTCCTTCTCAGATGGATGAGGAGCTTTTCTGTTGCTGCTCCTCCAGCACAACAGCCTGCACTCTGCAGGGGCAGGACAAAGCTGTCCCCTGGAAACTTTACTGATTAAAAAAAAAACCAGTTGCAGGGACAGAGGACCACTGGAAACAGATTATTCATGCCTTTGACAGAGCTGCTCTTGTTTAGGAGCAGTGGTACATCTGTGCACTGAAGGCATTGTCATCTCCAAGAATGGGGTTGTTTTTGTAACGCCCCAAAATAA
This sequence comes from Grallaria varia, assembly GCA_013396735.1. NCBI lineage: Eukaryota > Metazoa > Chordata > Aves > Passeriformes > Formicariidae > Grallaria > Grallaria varia. The sequence goes on along the minus strand of VWZG01012793.1, from coordinate 1,063,542 downwards.
ACAATTCCTGCAGAACAAATATGCCACACACACAATAAAGCAGTCCAGAAGGCCTTCCTTGGCCACATAAACATAGCTGAAATCCAGCAGTAATATTGTTTCTCTCTGGGGCTGGGGCTGGCTCAGGCTGGGAGGACGTGATGGGATGGGAGTGTGTGTCCCTATGCAGAGGTGAATGGGGTCTGTGGTGACAGAGTAGATGGGACCACTCCAGAACTGGGGCCACCTGCTTCTGAAGGGCCCCCTGGCTTTAGCTCAGGGCTCAAAATCTTTTCCAGCCTCTCAGTTGCTCTTTAATTTCCAGGAGCTGGGGCTTGTGTTCCAGGCTGGGCCATGGTGGGGATGAGGTTTGTGGCTATTCCTTAGAACGCTTGTGTCAGGAGGGTCCCTTCTCCCAGGTGATGGACAGGAGGAGAGGAAATGGCCTCAAGTTGTGCCAGGGGAGATTGAAGGCACTTGTCAGCCATTTTTGTAGCTAAATGTGGATACCTGTGTGTATTCCTGGTGGCTGTCACTGTTGCATGGGCTGTGAGTCCACTCCCAGCAGCAGAGGGTGGTAACTTCATGTTGGACTGACAGCAAAATGATTTGTAATGTTCTGATTCTGTAAGAGAAAGATTTATTTTTTTTTTTCCCCAGGCTTAGCTGGTAGCTTTGCATCATCTTTTCTGTAATCACAAAATAAGGGAAGGAGTAATTATGAGCAAGTCAGGGGCTTAGTTTGGTTTATCCTTGTGCGAGTTATATCAGGCAAGTATCTCTTTGGAAGCAGCTGACCAGCAATAACCCAAAGGAGGATAAAATATCTTGGATTATTTTTACAGAATAAGGGATGTAAAGAGTTGGGAAGTGCTTTCCCTCTGGCTGAAGCTGAATGCTGTGAGGTGGCTGGTGCTGGGGTCAGCCTGGAGGTGAGTGCTGTGGGGTGCCCTGTGGCTTCCCTGGGCAGAATTCCGTGGGTTCTCACGGCCACAGGTTGTCCCCGAGATGTTTAACAGGCACTGAGTGTCACTGAGGTTGGCACAGCCACTGTCACCTGGAGAAAAGCAATTTCTGCCCCTGTTGTGCCCTTCTCATCCATCTGAGAAACAGAAAAATAAGGATGTGAACAGGTTGGGCTTCATCTAATTAAACCCCACTTGCTCTGTCAGCCTCAGGACCTGAATCCAGGGTTTTTAGTCTGTTAAAACATGGAAAAGGGATGAGTTGGGGTATGTCCAGGGGTATGTGCTGTGATCACTCTGTCAAAGGCGATGTCTTAACTTGAAAAATCTACACCAATCTTGCCCATCATCCACTGATGTAAATTAATTTCCAGAGGAACATCTGCAAGAATTAAAGGATTATAAAAATGAATGAGTAATTTTTCTCAATCCACTGTTGGTATGACTGGAAAATGGGGATGATTTACTCCCTGGCAATCCATAATTCTGCTGATTAATAGGCCAGGTGAAATCCTTCCCATTTACGACAAGGGATTACAGGACTCTGCAGTGAATTAGCACAAACCCCAAACAAATCTGTGGCAGCATGGATGAGGATTTATAAGGATCTGATCAGGGAATTTTCTGGCAAGATTTGCAATGACACACTTAAGTTGAGGGAAATATGCACAAACTTATGTTTATAACAAAGATTATAGAAAGTGACAGCTGTTACAGCATAATCATGTGAAGAGTGTGGAAATACTAATACTATGGAGTTAAAACTTCAGAATGGTGCAACACCTTTTAGTAAATTAATAAGACCAGTGTATTAATTAAGGCCAACTTTACTGTAGTTATTTGTTCAGCAGACTCAAAGGAGGATACAGAAATTTCTCCAAGAGCTGGTTGTCACCAGCGAGTTAATTATGCATGGAGGCAGAAGGAGCACATCTTCCAAGAATGAGAGATCAGCAAGAGAGGCTTTGATATATGATTAAGAACATGAAAGAGTTGGAGGAAATTACCAGGTGCCTACGAAGGGAAATAAACAATGATCAAAAAGCAGAGGGTGGTAAAACCAGATTGCTCTGGGGAGGTCCACAGGCTTGATATGCTATGTGTCCCCCAAACAGGGAAAAACAACTAAAAGGTGGAAAAAAAGATACTTAGAGAAGTGAATGGAGACTGTGCAGTAACAACTTCACTGAGGTAAAGTGAAAAATCTTTTTAAAGAAGCATTTAGAGTGAGAGAGAAGAGAAAATGGTGATGAATTATTAGTTTGTGAAGGCAAAAATTTGGATGAATTTCTCTTATGTGCTAGTGACCTGTATTTGCTGGTAAGGAAATAGTCCTGATAGTCCCAACAGTTTCCCTGGAGTCTTGTTAGCTGGGTTTGTCTGGTGCAAGGCAAAGGGGGTGACCTGAAAACACTGAGAATGCATTGAGGTGGGTTCCCTTCCTGAAGAAGGACTGGATTGGTGCCAGAACTGGATTGGTGAGGGTGTCCACTGACACTGCCCAGAGACCCAAATCCTTGAACAGTTTGGGATGGAAGGGACATTAAGGTCCATCCCATCCCACACCTGCCATGGGCAGGGACACCTTCCACTAGCCCAGGTTGTTCCAAGCCCCATCCAACCTGGCCTTGGACATTCCAGGGCTGGGGCAGCCACAGCTTCTCTGGGCACCTGTGCCAGGGCCTGCCACCCTCACAGGGAGGAATTTCTTCCTGACATCTATTCAGAAGTGCAGCTGTGGAAATGTATCCCTTAAAAATGTGGCTGTGGTTCCTGTGCATATCACTTGGAAAGAGGGTAATTTAATTATCCAGCTGTAGAATGCGTAGGATGGAGAGTCTCCTCAGAAAATAACAATGGTTCTGTCAAGCAATTAGAGAATTTGCTGATGTCTTAAGCTGCACAGGCACAATTTGAGAGTTTTTATGAGTTGTAGGAAAAAAACCAGATTAAATTGTACACTGCTCATATTTAATTTGGGACCCTTTAGCTTTAGTTACAATGCACTCAGTGTTGTTTTTTTATCTTCATTGCCATCCTTGTCATAAGGGACAAAGATGGGAAGAATATATGGAGCTTTCAGGGAAGGGAGGAGAACAACAAATGGCATAGACTTGACTCAGTTTTGCTTAGAAATTCTTTATAATAGTTTTCCAGGACATTATTGCAGTATCCTGAACAGAATTTATTCCAAAGAAATGTTGCATCTGTCTGTGTCTTGCACATGCCCCTTTTCCCACTCTCTGTGAGGATAAAGGGAGGAGGTGGTGTCATCTGCTCAGGGATTTAAACACATAGGAATAAACACAGGGAGCATTTAAATACAGGGGAGATTTAGGTTAGAAATGTGGAAGACATTCTTCCCTGGGAGGGTGGGCAGGCCCTGGCACAGGTGCCCAGAGAAGCTGTGGCTGCCCCATCCCTGGGAGTGTCCAAGGCCAGGGTGGACAGGGCTTGGAACAACCTGGGCTGGTGGAAGGTGTCCCTGCCCATGGCAGGGGTGGGATGGGATGGACTTTAAGGTCCCTTCCCTCCCAAACCATTCTGGGGCTCCAGGAAGGTGTTTGCCTGCTCTGGTTTATTGATGCACTTTGTGCATGTTGTGCTCGATGAGCAGCAGTTCCTCTGGTTCCCTTCTGCATGTCTAAAAGTTGAGGACTGTCAGGGCATTTTGAAACCTGCTCTGGACCCACCACAGCACATGGAATAGGGTTGTTTTCCTTGTGCTATAAAGAACCTCTCCTTGTCCCAGGGGCAGGAGTGTGTGAGGCAGAGCAGATGGTGTGTGGCTTATTGTGTTATGGGCTCTACAAGGCACTGACAAACAGCTGGGCACCCCGGGGCTCTGTCACATGGAAAGCCATTAGCAAAGAAACCCCTGTGTTGACACGGGAATGCCTCTGGAATTACTGGGAATGCTTCTAGTGATTAAAAGAGTGGAGAGCTGAGGCCAGGAACTCCTCTGGGAGGTGCAGCTCCTTCAGCAGGATCCATGGGAGCTGCTGGAATTGGGCAGTTGTATTTCAGGTTGGTTTGTACCATCACACTGGGAAAGTTTGTTCCTAAAATTCCAGATAATACTGAAATCTGGAGGGTATCTTTCCCAGATGTCTCCAGTGAATCTGATGTTTGCTGATACCCACTAAGTGTTTTCACACCTAACTGAGGGGAGGGTGAAGGAGGGAAGGTACCTGGATTTCTATGTGGTTTGAGAACCTGAAGCCCCTTTGGTTAAAATGAAACCTTTTCCAAACCACTGCTGGGTTTGGCAGCACTGGCACTCACAGACTGAAGGGCTTTGTATGTTGGGGGCAAGAAATTCCTCTGGCTAAAGCAGAGGAAGGAGCCTGGTGCATCCCTGGCTCCTGCCTCCTCTCCCCACAAGTGGTCCAGGATGGCCCTGTGCTGGTGATGTGGGCTGGACTCCTCTGGTCTCTATTAACTTGTTATCCAAGTATCCTTTCCAAGCCCCAGTTATGAAGGCAAATTGTTGGAGCAGGACAATATTTGAAGTCCAGCTGGTCCCACGTGGCAGTCAGACTGGCAGTGCAAGCTCTGAGTCAGTGTGAACTGTGCAGGACCTGTTGTTACTCCTGGAGTTACAGCTGCACTTTCCAGAGCCCTGCAAGGCTTCCCTGCAGTGATGGATATTGATGTAAAACTGTTGTCTTAGACCAAGTGTGAAAACACAGCTTTCTGGAGGGGAAAAAATCATATTCTGGTTTCATGTTATTGCTTTTTATGGAAAAAGGAGTCCATAAACCTGGATGTATTCCTGGAACCAGCAGCATCTTTATGCTACTTTTTATTGGGTTTGATGCCAAGTGATGCTGTTTGGCAGGAGAAGAGCTGAGCCTTGTGGGAATGAAGCCACATTCCTGGGGTCGCTGGTTGAGTCATGGGATGCCTGAGCCTGGAGCATCCCAGGGAAACCTGGGATTCTTACAGGGGAAAGGCTGAGCCCAAGGCAGGGAGAGTCTTGCACGGGGACATTTCCAGCCAAGCCTGTGTGTCACCAAGGTGCCTTTCCTGGAAAGCATGGATGGTTCTGCCTGTGTGATTCATTCTGTCACAAATCTGCTCTGCCCTTCCTAAAACTGAAGCTTCCTGTTGGTAGATTAGTGCGGTGATGTTTTTTTTTTCTTTTAAGTGTTAGTTGGGATTTCCAGGATTGGCAGAGTGGAAGCTTAGCTCACTGTTTTTGTAAGGAAACTCAGATTTCTCCAGAAACTGTGGCTGCCCCATCCCTGGCAGTGTCCAAGGCCAGGTTGGATGGGGCTTGGAGTACCTTGGGCTGGTGGAAGGTGTCCTTGCCCATGGCAGGGGGTGGGATGGGATGGACTTTAAGGTCCCTTCCAACCCAAACCATTCTGTGATTCCATGACTGCAGACACAGCGCTGTTGGAGGGACACCAGAAACTGCCTCCACAGCACCCAGTTACTCCCCCTGGTAAAACACGGGTGTTCATGCACTGACTGCTGCTCTTAGTGAGAAGAGGACTTCATTGCTGGTTTCCTGTCAGTTGTGTTGTCTTTGCTGCGACCTGATTTGCTTGTCAGCATCTTATGGCCAGAGTATTTACAGTGCCTTACAAGGGTTTTATCTTAACTAAGTATAAGACATTTCATAACCTGTGGACTCTCCTGAATCGACAGAGCACCATTTTATGTCCTAATGAATAGTCCCTTAGGGTTTAAGATGATGTGAAGTGCATTTAATGCCTTCACCACCTTTGGGAGAGATGTGGGCTCCTTACAGGGAAAAACACCCCATAGAGATAAAGATGGGGCATTCTGGCAGAACACAGAATTGAGTAAAAGACAGAAATCAGGTTTTTGCACATCTATTGTGTGAATTGCAATCCATTATAAGAATGGGAGATAATAAAACACCAATGGTAATCACTGTGTGTAAATTCCCTGCCTTAATTTTGTGCATAATGGGCAATACATGGCAGTACCAATTATCCTGTATTCTCCATTTGCAGAGGTAGCACTAAAGATAATAGAATTTGCAATGAGGAACATTATCTCTAAAAAGAAACAGTTAATTAACCCCATAAAACCATTAGTAGATCATTCTTGGTACTTAAGAGACATCTGGGTTCTTGGAGAGAGACTTTTGCCAGTAGAAGCCAGAGACATGAGCTTCAGATTGCTGAAGAAGTTGGTTTTGTGTAGGCAAATAGTAAAATAGCAAGTAAATAATGTGTTAATGATCAACATTAGATGGGAAGGGGTCTCTGGCCATGGCTACACCTTTCCAAAAATCTCAAAGTGGAATCCAGCTCACTGGGTGATACTGGGTCTCTTCTGCAATATTGCTGGAAAATAGGAAATCTTAATGCAAATTGGTGTCCCTTTGAAATAACACATTCCTGTGGTGGAAGAACATCTGAGTCAACATAAATGATACAAGCACTGAATACTGAGTGTTTTCCAACAGTGTGGAGTGGGAAGGCTCCTTGTGCTTAATCACTCCCTGAAAGAAACATTTCATGTTCAATGTTATGCAAACAGATGCTTTGTCTCAAGGGTTAATTCACATCAGGCAACCAAAGAGGGTTTCGGTTATTTTCTTTTGGTGGGGAATAAAACTGCCCAAAAAACACTTATGTCAGAGCAGAGAAAGCCAGACTGTAAAAATACACTGGGCAATGATGACTTTAAGTAAACCAGATAGTGGCCGTTATCTATTTCTTTGAGGTTGCACTTTCAGCTCTTCCAAAGAGCAATTTGAAGATAATAGTGTTGTCTTGGTGCCTGTGCTGCCACACTGGTGCAGCAGCTCCTGGGTTTCTCAGGAAAGTGCCCCTGGATGCTCAATGGATGTCCAGTGAGCCCAGTTCCCTCAAAGAAATTGGGGGATTGACCCCAGAGGTTGGACTCTGACCTAGGAAGTCTTTTCCAAACTCACTGCTTCTGTGAAAACAACCTGCATCCCCCCAGCCCTGCAGCCCCAGGTGCCTCTCCACATCCCCAGCCCGTGTTGTGATCCCATTCAGTTTCTCTCCATGGGCAATAAGGCTTCAAAATGTCAATTTGAACTGATTTTCTTTTGTATCTTTTTATTTTCTAAAGCTGCCATCAACTATTTATAAATGATTACAGAGATGCTGGAGGAAATTAATCTGCTAACCAGATAAAGAGAGTAATATGTGGCTCATTTAGTCTTCCTTTCCCTGGCTTTCTCCAGAATCAGTTGGACTCTGCCTACTGATGGCTGCTTAATTCCCAGCCATTTCTGGGTGGATCAGATATGTCACTCAGAAGTTATTACAGTCCATCCGAAAAAAGATGCCATTTCTCAAGGTTAGATGATCACTAAGGCCTGACTCGACTCAAACTTTTTGTAGGAGAAAGTGATGTTTTTCTAAGGGATTTTACAAGTCACTGTTTTTAATGCATTATGGGGAAACAGGGTGGATTTCTGTAGAATAGATTTTAAATTTGTAAGTGAATCTTGCAGCTTGTGTGGGGAGAGTCTGCTCTGCTGAGAATTCTAATTCTGCAGGTTTTTAGAGCAACACAGAACAGGCTTGGATTTTTTTTTGTTGTTGTTTATCAACTACATCTCTTACAGTTTTTGAGGTTTTGCTCTTAGTGCTGCTGTTCCTTCTCCTGTTCCCCCTCCCTTTCCAGGCCCTGCATCTGCCACTAAACCTGTATTGCTGGGTCACTCTTGGTTTATTGCTTCTTGATATCATTGAGCAATTTAATTAAGTTTTAGTGTTAGTAACTTCTCCTTGGGGGAGAGTCGGGACTTGGCATGTTCAGCCCTGACCTCTGTGTGGATTCAATCTCTATTTCCATGAATAACCTGCCAGACTTAACAGAACAAGAGCTAAACACCCCAAAACAGCTGCTCCAGCAGATCCAGCCAACTGTCCCCTGCTCAAAGCAATTCAACAGCTTTTATTTATTTCCTGGTCTATCTTTCCACTGTTTCTTTGCCTTCAAGGGGCTTCTCAATGTAACTGTGGCCTGTTTTTGGCTGCTTCCAGTTTCCTTCTTGTAGTGCCCCATTTAGAAGTGTCTGTCCCCTCCAGTTTTCTCTGGATTGGGCCAAGTAATGTCAAATCCAGGGAAATGTAAGTTAAGATCTTCAAGTTCAGCAAACCACTATCCCAAGTGACTGGTAACTATCAGAAGTCACCAAAAAAAGTAAAAATCAGATTTTCATGGGCTTACAGGGAATGGCTCTGACCTGTGAGACAACAGGGTGATGCGAGAGAAAAGGGCACTGATGAGAACCTGAGAATATCTTGCAGGTCAGTATAAATCTGTTTCTTTAAATATCTGCTGTTTTCTACCCATGTGCACAGACAAATCTGAGTGCAGCTCGTAATAGGACGCACAGATCTTCCCCATCTGCTCCAAGCCATTATAAAACTGTTCCTCCTACTCAGGGAGGAGGAAAAAATTGATAAAGGACTGAAGGGGGTAAAAACCTGAGTGTGAGGGATCCAGAGGGTTCCACGGGCAGGTGAGCAGCTTCAGTGCTTGTCCCACCTACAGAGGGGACACTGGAGGGAGGAGCTGTCCCTGGGGGAGGCTCAGTGTGTGAGCAGTGTGAGAAGGACTGACCCTGATGTGAGCTGAGGATTTGATGTATTCAGAGCAAGAAGTGTTGTGGGGACTCTGAGCTGTAGATACCATCATGTTTTTATCAACAATAATAATGCTTATTTATTGAAAACCTGTCTTCTGTAGCCAAACTGGAGATTATTCCACTACATTTTGGAGAGAATTTTGACTTGACTAGGGCTTTGATCTACTGGCTTTTTCTTTAGGATGCGGACCTGTATATTCTATCCATTTTATGCTGAAAGAACTCTTTAAAATTGCAAATAATTCTAAAAAAAATGAGTATCAGAAGCAGTAGAAAAAGGAATTACTATCCCCAAGAAAGCATAACCATCTGGATGTTTCTGCTCTACCACCTGTGTCTGGTTTATATGGCCTGCTCAGTAGAAAAAGACCCTGTTTGTCTCTTTCCACTTCAGGATGATGGAAAAAACCCTGTTTGAATCCGATGTTTATTTTACTGCAGAAAGTTTATAAATAAATTACTGTTCTAGTATTTAGTAACATGCTCTGTGTGATAATCTCTAAGAAAGAAATATCCCTTTGGGGAAGGACTGTACTGAGCATCTGTTGAGCATCTCTGATTTGAAAAGCATTTGGAAATGCACTGGAGAAGAGGTCTTGAGTTCCATTTTTTTACTCCCTTGGAGGCCTTCTCCAAATACTGAATTCCTTTAGGGAGATATTTCTTCCTTTTTAAAGCCAGACTCTGGTTTTAACTTTCCACCATGTCATCTGGAAGGTAAAGAGTCACTTGGCTGGTGTTTGATCAGCAAAGAGGTTCCCCCAGGTTGTGCCTCCCTTTCAGCAGAGCTGCAAACGTGTTATGGAAATTTCAGGCAAAATCCTCCTCCTGATGGAATTGTCCCAAGCAGTGGAGTCCTATTGGTGTTGGTGGGTTTGGCTCAGCCCCAGAAATGGTTGAAATGCAAATCAGCTTTTAGGAGGGAAAAAATGTTTTCCCCTCCCTTTTTTTAATCAGGATGTCAGTTATGATGGGTCAGGTTTTGGAATGGGGGCAGAAGTCATGGCTGTTATTGGGTGCTGCTCTGCAGGCAATTGCAGCATTCAGTAGAGGTTTGCATCTCCAGCTGGGTTATGTCCCTGTCAAATTAGAGCCCAGAATGCTGATAGGCCATCGAGTCACCCAAGCCCATTTCAAATGGAGTCACTTCAAACGTATGGAAATAAATGGAAATGGATAATGGAAGTCATTGGCTTCAACAGAGATATAATGTGTTTAGTTTACACGTGTCTTAATGGAAATTGATGATCCTCATTTTGGATTTAATGGAATTCCTGCAGTCTTATTGCAATGTAATAGAAAATAATATTCTGTAATTGAAAATCAATTCAGATAATTCCTATTAATAATTAACACTCCTATCTTGGAATTGTCTAACATCTATAATTTAGTGCAAGGGCAAGAAGTACCTCTGACAGTGAGGGGAGGCTCAGTTTTGGGTTTCAGGTGTTCAACTTGCTGAGAGAAAGAGGAGTTGTGCTGGGAGGAGCAGCTCTGGCTGTGCCCTGAGCTGCTGGGGCTCTGTGGTGCTGCCCCTGGCCCTTGGAGTTGTTTTCCTGGGTACTCCTGGAGTTTTACCAGTGCTAAATAAAATGGAGTGTTTGCAGTTGATGTGCATTTGGGTGCTATGTGGAGGAAAACCCCTTGGAGGTGCTCTCAGTGCCCGCAGGGGCTGGGCACAGGTTCAGGAGCTGAACTGAATGTGATCCAAACTGAGGGCTGGGTTAAGGCACCTCTTTGTCCCCTCGCTCTGCACAAACCCCATCACCACCCCAGGCAGGCTCTTGCCTTGTGTCCAGCTCTGTCCTTGTCATTTTACCTTTCCTGGGTGGATTGGGGACCAGTCTCTGCTGGGGTACTGTGGGGGTCCCTGGTGTGACCAGGATCATGGCTCATCACCTTCCTAGTGCTCCAGAGCCAAGGATCAGGGAAGGGCAAGGACTTGCCCTTGTGTGTCCCTTTCCTGCGTCTAAAAGGATGGTGTTCATCCCCTTTGGTGGGTTGGTGGCTCCAGATCCTTGGAGGGCACAGGGTCCCCCTCAGCCAGACTCGTAACAGAGCCGTGCCCCTGGCTCCCCTCTCTCCCCATCAGCTCCTGGGGGAGGGCACTTGGGTCTGTGTGTCTGCACCAGACAAATTTACCACTCAAGAGAAAGCCTATCCCATCCGCTGTGTGTGCCCCTGCCTCTCCCACCAGCTGTTCTAAGTGTTAAAAGCAATTTGCTTTCTCCAGAGATGTGGAAGTGCCAACATGAGCTGCAAACCTTCCTGCCCACGATGAGCCAGGAGGATGGTGCAGCCTCACCACCCCTGCATCCCCGTGGGCTGCCTGCAAGGGCAGCTCTTACTTAAAATAGGATTTCCTTTTACACCCTCTGGAGGAAAAACCTTTCTGGCTGCGTGCCGAGGGCCACTGTTGTGCTTGGTTCCCATTCTGAAAACTGTATGTTATAAAATTACCAACTCTTGAACTTCCCACACCCTGTTTATTATTTTCAGGTAATATTGATGGGAATGGATATGGTGATCCCGATTAAGACTGCTTGGAGCATTGCACAAAGGGCAGTGAAGCCCTGGGAGTTTGTTCTGGAGGATGAGAAAGCCAGCACTTCATGGATCTGGCTCTCAATTTCCCAATTCAGTGAACGATTGTGTTCCTGAAGAGAATGGCAGCACAAAATGCATTTCAGCTGATAAGTAATGGCACTAGATTCTAATTGAGAAGCCTTTTTGTTCACGAGCCTTGTACATTAGCAACATTTAACAGCACAAGCACCCATTTTCCCTTTCATTTTCCAACTACCAATTCAAAATAATTAAAAAATAACTCCCCTGAATGCAACTTTTCTCTGTTTTACAATGAGATTATTAAGCAGTGTCACTTCAACAGTAGCTCCCTTCCTAATTATTCATTCAGGTCCACAGAAATCCTCCTTTCTTTTTAATTACTCTTTGACATTTGCTCTGCTGAATTTTATAGCTACCAGTCATTGGTTTGTTTTCTTTCCCATTTCCTCCATTAAGCTGATACACTGAACTGCTGCTCTCAGAAACTTTGTGTTCTTGACTTTGAGTGGCTGCAGAGCAAAGTCTGTGCTGTTACATTTGAGCTGGAGAGGGAGCTGGAATTCTGAGTGCAGATCTACTTGAGCAGCCAAGCCTGGTGGCAATTCGTTCTTCTGAAGATGGAGTTGGTTTGCATCATCTGGGCTGCTCTGCTCAAGGTGGGCTGGATCAGGGGATCATGGAATCAGACTGGTTTGGGTTGGAAGGGACCTCAAAGCCCATCCATTCCCACCCCTGCCATGGGCAGGGACACCTTCCACCAGCCCAGGTGGCTCCAAGCCCTGTCCAGCCTGGCCTTGGACACTTCCAGGGATCCAGGGGAAGCCACAGCTGGAACTTCTCTGTGGTATTTTAGGTATTTAGGTACTGAAGTTTTGCTTTGTATTTTTAAAGCACTTAAGAACTTAAGTTTAAAGGAATTTAAAGAGAGTTTTCTCTTGATCTTCCTGTATGAGGGAATGATGAATTCCAGGAGAAATATGTATTTCAGACACACTTTCCTCCCATTTCAAACAGCAAATGGCATTAATTTCATCTTGAAACCTCAATTGCAGCAGATACTACTTAGTAGAGTTGGTTGTTTTCAAATAAATAAGGTGTATTATCTGTTTGATCAGCAGGAAGAAGGATGTGATTTTAATCAATGAGATAATTCGAGGTTTCTTGCCCCAGCTGATGTGGATAATTTTGTCAGTGTGAAATGTGTGCCCTGTTTTGGATTGTTTTGCCACTTGTTTAATTCAAAGGCACCCAGACATTACAGAGAACATTTATTCATGTGTGAGCTTAATATAGTCCCTGCGTAAGACGTGTGGAGGAGCCTTAAAGTAGGACAGCATCAAACACTGGGGAGAGTGTGATGAGCCTGCTACAGACTAGCAGCTGTATAATATCTCTAAATGCTTATCTGAAACTAGAAAATAAACCATTCTGAGCGGAAAACTGACATTCCCTGAAAAACAGAGAGGGGAAAAAAAGAGAATAATTGAAATGAAAGCGTAATGTCTGCTTTGAAATGTTCAGCAGTGAAAGGAAGAGGGAACTTCAGAGGGAAGTGGTTCAGGAGGAAGTTTCAAAGACTCCATTAGGTGATGAAGTTATAAGCTCTTTCCCTTGAGGATGCTGTTGAGGTGTCAGCCCTGCCTGTTTCCCTGTTGGGAGCTGTAGCTGTCTGTGGTTACGTGCTCATCTTTGCACCCATCTGATGTTTTTGGTTGTAAATGTGGGCAGTGCAGCTCATCTGGGATAGATCTCTAATCTTTGTGCATCACCTATATTGCACTTCTAAGAATCCTGAAGGTGACTTCCAAAACCACATGTTCCTGCAGTGCCTGTCATGTCTGGTTGTCCCTGGAAATGGTCAAAACATGAGCTGACCTGGAGCTCCATAATTTGGTTTAGTGGACATGGTGGATGGTCAGAAGTCGGACTTGGAGTTCTTGGGGGTCTTTTCCAGCCTTTGTGATCCTGTGATCTCTTCCCCCAGCAGTGCATGCAGGCAGGGAATGAGGGTTTCTTGTCTTTTAAAACCCATTTCTCAGTGGTGGAAACAACACCCAGAAACAGGATCCAATGCACTGCAATGAACTGAAGTCAGGTCTCCTTCTTCCCCCACCCCACCAGGGAACTGCTTCTGTAGCAGGGTTAAATAATGTACAGAAGTGAACAGAAATGACTCAGAGAGCTGTTCTTAGAGCTTTGCAAGTATCAGCTGACAAGGGCCCTCCATAGGGACTGATTATTGCCCCTGGGGGGAGGCTGGACATGAGCCCTGTGGGGACAAGGCTCTGGTGTTCCCTGTCCTTTTAAAAACAAATTTGTGCCTTGGGCAAGGAGTACAGGAGAAAGCAACTGATTAATTTCAAGTAAGCTTGTTTTTATGAGGGCTTTGGGTGTATGTTTTCTGGCAAAACGCTGTTTAGATGAAAAGTGCCATTTTTGATTGTGTTCTTCCCGAAGTGGATTTAGGTAAAGAAAAGCCTTTCACTGTCATGGGAGTTGGTAATAACATTTCCTTTTCAGGCCAGGCTGAGCTGAAGTGAATAACAATCCTGTGCATGGGAATGGGTGTCCCTAGGTAGGGAAAATCAGTTATTTTCTTATTTATAATAACATTTTGTTATGTGCAAAGTGCAGTGAGGGGTCAGTGCTGCCCTGGTTTCTGTAGAATCACGGAATCATTAAGGTTGAAAAAGACCTCCAAGATTGAGTCCAACCTTTTGGTGCAAGAAGCAAGGAAGGAAGACCAGCATCTCCCCTGCATGGGACTTCTTTATGCTGGCAACAGGAGAGCTGGAGAGAGACTTCAGACAAGGGCTTGGAGGAACAGGACATAGGGAATGGCTTCCCACTGCCAGAGGGCAGGGTTAAGTGGGATATTGGGAAGGAATTCCTGGCTGGGAGGGTGGGCAGGCCCTGGCACAGGGTGGGCAGAGAAGCTGTGCCTGCCCCTGGATGCCAGGAAGGGTCCAAGGCCAGGTTGGACGGGGCGTGGAGCCACCTGGGCTGGTGGAAGGGGTCCCTGCCCATGGCAGGGGGTGGCACTGGATGGGCTTTGAGGGCCCTCCCAACCCAAAGCAGTGTGGGATTCTGTGAAGGGGGTAACAAACACCACGGAGTCACACTGGTGCTACCTGTGGGGGTCTCATGGGAAGAGAAGGGGCAGAACTCAACTCTTGGCTGTGTTTGCAGCTGCAGCAAAGCTCTGAGGTTAAAATAATTGTGAGAGTGATAATAATTCTAATCTGATAGGGTGACAGTAACCACAACCTCCTCTCCATCCTCCTGTTGTGTCCCCTGTTCCTGAGGTTCACTGGTGGTTTTCCATCCCAACCATAACAATGGACACCCAACTGGACAAATTGAAGTTGTTTTTTCTTACTAGAGACTTGTCTTTCCCTTTAATTGTAATGCTGGGTCTTTTCCACTCATGCTCAGAAATCCAGATGTGATGCACTAGAGATTTGTTGTCTGGAGGCAGTGATGGCTGCTTGGGAGGCACGTCTCAGTGCTGACACTGATGAGGCAGAGCACGGCAGAAAACCTGCCTGGAAGAGAAATGTCGGAGAAAAAAGGGTCTTTTGGAGCTGTTTTCTCTGAGGTATATCCATTTCCAAAACAGAATCAGCTAGAAGAAACTTATGATCAAAGTGTGTGTCTGAGGAGATACTGCAAGTGGAATGGGAGATTAAAGATCCCAGGAATGAGGGAGCAGCTTGAGGTGCTGACTGCCAGCATCGATGGACAGGGGGGTGGAGAGGAGCTATCCCTGAAGGACAGGAGTTGGAATAAATGGGCCCTTCCAGGGCTGTCGGACAGGTCCCAGGCTGGGGAGTGGCTCTGGGTTAGGATGGAGCACTGCAGTGTGCTGGCAGTTCTGCGGGTGCACGAGGGCCCAGCCTGGCACAGCCAAGGGGCATCTCAGTTGCACACGTCAGCAGGAGGTGGGAAACCCAAAACGCCAGCAATAATGAGCTTTGTCCTGGTGCTGGGGCACGGGGGGATGAAATGGATGCCGTATTGGGCCACGGTGCCAGGAACAATCTGCTGACCCCCAGAGTCACTCTGGTGATGGGCAGGGCACAACCACTTCACTGGGGGGAGCTTTTTCAATTTAATCTCAAAATGCGTATTTTATATGCATTTTTAAATTCCATTAATGAGGTGCCTCATCACTGATGTCTTGCTGTGGTTTTAGGCAGTTCCACACAGTCTTGCACTGCTATAACAAAGGTTGGAGGCAGCTCTTGTTAAAAATAGCATAAAACAGATGGAGAAAAGGGATTTATGAAGGGATGGGCAAGGGCCCAAGACCCTCCTGGGTGGGAGGGGGGTGCCCACAAGGCTCCCCCAAAGCATTTTTCTTCTACTGTGCATTATCCAGGCTTTTCTCTGTCCTTCAGACTTCAAATGATAACACAAATACTCTTCACAGCTATAAAAATGTGATTAAGCAAAGAAAAATCAGAAATAGTGACGTTTCAAACCATATAACTTCTCTGCCATGAAAGTATTTAAATTGCATTTTGTTGCCTATGATGGATCTGTCACCCCAGGAGCAGCAGATCTCTCGAGCTTGGCTCTGGGAATATTAAAAATGCTCTGCCACAGCTTCATATATTTCAGTCTTCTGGGACTTGCTAGGCTGGCACTGCCAGGGCTGGCAGCTAAGTGGGTAAAAAATTAGCTATTTGTTTATTCCCTCTCCCCTGCACACTCCCAGTAGGAGTATCACAGGCAGAGTGACTGGCACGGAATCTAATAAGAGATCCACTGATTGTATTAACTAACTTTCTCATTGGAGAAGTGTGAGGGGCTGAACTGACAGTTTTATTTGTTAACCCTGATCATGTCTTGGCCTCCTCCTTGTGCCCCCAGGCTCCAGTGGGCACCGTGGATGCACCTCACATGGCTGGAGAGGGCTGGTCCTCTGCTGACCCCTGTTCATGGAACCAGGGACTGGTCTGGGTTGGGAGGGACCTTAAAACCATCCAGTGCCACCCCTGCCATGGGCAGGGACACCTTCCATAGCCCCAGGTGGCTCCAAGCCCCGTCCAGCCTGGCCTTGGGCACTCCAGGGATCCAGGGGCAGCCACAGCTTCTCTGGGCGCCTGTGCCAGGGCTTCTGCCTCCTTCTTAGGGAAGAATTTCCCCAGTATCCCATCTAACCCTGCCCTCTGGCATTGAAAAGGCCATTCCCTTGTCCTATCACTGTCTGCAGATCCAGCAGTCCCGCCCCTCTCCATGGATTAACCCATAAAAGCATCAATGCAAAATGCTGTCGTTTTCTCAGTAATCTGTTTATTGATTGCTGTGGGTTTGCAACAGGATTAGAGATCTGTGGGTGAGCATGGAAGAGGAGCTGGGGCACAGGGAATGTCAGCCCAGGGACTTTCCAGTGGGGAGGAAAAATGCCCTGCTCTCATCTCCAGTGAAGCTGGTCCCTGATTTCACTCCATCTGTGAGATCTCCTTCGAGGGGCATGTGGCTGCATCCTGCATCTCCAAGTACGTAACCTTGGATTTTCCCTTTTAAAATTCAAATTAGTCATTCTTGAACATCTCCAAGTAGACTGATGATTCATCAGCTCTTGAACTGTTTAAAGCTGTCAGAAAAAACTGCACTTGCTGGGGTCTGGCTTTGAAGATGCATTCCATTCTTTCCAACATAATGCTCGTGTTGGAGATATTTTCCCCTTTCTGTGGAAAATGTCGTGCTATGCTAAACTAATCCGCTCTTATTTGAAAACTATGAAATATCATCAAAACGGGTACAAAAACCAGTGACAAAAAATCTCAGGTGTGTTCTGTTTTGTAAATCAAAAAGGCTTGGTAAGGGTTTATCATTTTATTGGCACAAAGTTATTGTGGGGAATGAAATGAGGAGAGGGTGCAAATTAGAGATATCTTGATCAAGTATGTTCATTTCCAAATGTCCTGTTTTTCCTGACTGTTTTTTTCCTGGTGCTCTGGGTAAGATTCACCCCAGGAGTAAAACTTACATTTGAGAACCTTTTCATATCTCTATTTTTTATCTTTGCAAGGGTAACTATTGATTTTGGTCTGAATAACATTTTAAAAAGGCTTCTAGGGATATAATAAACCAGGCAGGAGCTCTGCTGTGATATATCAACCTATAATCTGTAAATCAATGAAAAACTTTATTTAACAGTTCAGGAACAAAATTATTTCAATGTAATTAATGCTGTAAGTTGTAATAGATATTTATGAGAATGAAATCTTAATATGTATTTCCTGGAGGCATGGTAAAGCTCCTTCTCTCTTAAACCAAGGTGGCATCTCCTGTTTGCCCCCCAAATCAGACAATTTTTTGGGGGGGTACGGGAGAAGGAAGAGCAGATACAGTTTATTAAGAGACTTTGAGTCCAGCTTTTCTCTCTAGTCCAGTATTCTGGTGTTCTTAGGAGAATGATTTATACTACTTACATTCTAAATAAAGAGATCCTGATCTTTTAGGAAATATATTTGAATATATGCAGCTTCTTCTGTGCCCCTGGGATTTTGCCCATCCCTGGACCATCAGGGCAGGGTTTGCAGACATGGCCCGAAGCACCTGAAATTCCAAGGGCGTGGTTTTCAACTGTTTCCTTCTCCAGCTCATCTCAGTGACCTGTTGTACCAGGTCTGCTCTCCTGCTGCAGGTTCCCCCCACCCACCTCCGTGTCCCAGGTGCCCAGAGCAGGTGTGTGGGCTCAGGCACAGAGCAGGGCATTTCCTTACCTTTCCTCACCTCTTCCAAGGCTGGACCAGCTGGTGAGCCTGGGACAGCACCTGCTGACCAGGGATCCTGGGCACACCACGGGCACTGTGTCCTGCCTGCCCAGCATGGTCCCACCAACCCTGACATCAAACCTCAGCCAGGGACAGAGTGATTGTCAGGGAGTGGTTTGGGCTGGAAGGGACCTTCAAGTCCAAGCCCTGCCATGGACACCTTCCCCAAGCCCAGGTTCCTCCAAGCACTGTCCAACCTGACCTTGGATCAGGCCATGGTTGAGCAGCCCTGGCCACCTGTCTGGGTCAGGACTGGAGGGAGATGATGGTCCCCTCAAAGCTGTTCATTTTTCCTACTTTGGTTGCTCTCCTGCCCAGATTTCTCCTCCAGTCTGACCCTGCCTGTTTGGGGCTTGTGGGGGTTTGTTCAAAACACTTTTTTGATGTTGGAAAATGCTCTAATGAATTCTTTCAGTGCTGTGAGGGCTGTAAATGAGGAGCATTGCTCCACATCAGAATTATTTTTGTTGTCTGAGTTTCAGAGGAAGACTTCACTAGCAAAAAAATAAAAGATTGCATGAGTTGATGTAGTTAAATTTTTACTGTAAAATTGGTCAGGAAAAAAGCTCCCAATGTTTTAGATGGAGCTTTTCCTTTTGAGCCTGTGTGTTGCAGAGCAGTAAGGAGGGGAGGGAGGGCAGTGGATAGAGGGGACAGTGCCTGGCTCACCTGGCAGCTCCCTGGTGTGTCCTCAGGAGAACAGAGCCACAAGGGAAGAGTTGGAAAGCACCAGCAGGTCGAGTCTTTCTGGGCATAGCCATGGGAATTTCTCTGGACAGAGCAGTGAGTTGCATTGTCCCTCCTTCCCAAGGTCTGAGGGCTCGCAGAGGATCACAGCTGACCAGATAATCCCTGCCTGCCCCAACAGAAATTAAAGGAAGGACTGTAAAATACTGTGAGAGATGCACACTGGTCCGCTGTGCGCTCATAGAATCGTTAAGGTTGGAAAACACCTCCAAGATCCCAAAATTCCAGCCTTTGACTGAGGCTCCGCATGCCCATTAAACCGTACCATGGAGTGCCACGTCTGGGCGGGCTTTGAACAATTCCAGGGACTCCATCACTTTCTGGGCAGAGGGACTCTGGAGGGACTCTTTGCCAGAGCATGGAGTGACGGGACAAGGGGGAATGGCTTCAAACTGCCAGAGGGCAGGGTTGGATTGGATATTAAGAAGGTGTCCCTGCCTGTAGCAGGGGGTGGAACTGGATGGTCTTTAAGGTCCTTCCAACCCAAACCATTCTGTGATTAATTCTCTGATTCTCTGTGGCTTCAGGCTGAGCTGCGTCTTGCAACACATGATGCTCCCAATTCCATGTGTTTATATAATATGCAGACATAGTGTATTTATAGTTTTGTCACTGTACAGTCAAGCATCTGTTCTCAACTGTGACATAATTTATCCTTCGATGGAGATTTGGGTGGGTTTGTTCTGAGTCGGTGAGCAGGGCCCAGACCTTGGTGCTGTTCTGTGCCAGCAGATTTTGTCCCTCTGCCCTTTGGGGATGGGGGAGCAGCCCTGGTGAGCCCAGGCTGGCCCCGTGGCTCTGCTGCCCCCACGGGCTCAGGTTGGCTGTGTTTGCCTGGCACCAGCTGCAGTCCTGACGTGCTGCCTCTACTAAGGAAATTCCATTTCACATCCTGAGAGCGCAGTGTGGGAGCCGCTTTACAAATGGCTTCTTGTTCTTTATTAATTTGTTTGCTTTTCCTGACACACGTTGTTCCACACTCTGGTGAGCCACCGTACCGGTGCTGTGGGAGCATTTGTCCCTGTTCCCATTTGTCACCACAGGGCAGCAGGAAATCCTTCAGGGTGTTCCTTTGCTTTTGAAAACAGTTGGATCAGTTCTTAGTTAAGAGAAGTTTGCAGCATTGCTAGGTACCTGCACTCAGCAGTTCATGCCTCTCAGGGTATTCCAATGCCTTTGGAGGTGGAATGACCCTCTGCTTAACACAAGAGGAAAAGAAAGGGAGTTTGGATTTTGGCTCAGTACAGAGACCATCTGCTTCTGGAATCTGGAGGTGAAAAAGGTGGAGCAGGGCCAAGTGATAGTGTTCAACTCCCATTCCCACACTCAGGGCAAGTGGCTCATCCTGTCTTTGCTTTGGTTATCCATTGGCCCATACCATTGGTAGAAATACAGGATAAATGCCTGGAAAGGCTGTGCCTGTAGTGATGCCAAGGGGATGGGAACTGTGCAAGGAGCAGCGCCCAAGGGAGAGCCTGTGCATCATTTAGACATGCCACCTTTCAAGTGAGTTTAGAAACCAACTTTGCTGTCATGTGCTGAAGGATGAGACCCATGGTCGTCCCACTTTTAATACCAGTCTATTTTGAAGATAAATACCCCTCTGGTAAGGGTATTTTGTCTTGGGAACTGTGGATTGGCTTCACTGTAGAAGCACATCTGGCACATCTGTCATGCTCTAAGACAAACTAGGCAAGACTTTTCCCAGTTTTCCACTCACCAGCTCCTTCAGTGTCTGTCCCATCTCCTCCTGTGCATTGTTTGTCAGGAGCTGCTCTGGGCTGTGCTGCAGCACGAGCAGCTCAGAGAGGGCTGGTTCTGATGGATATCAAGGGGACACGTCCCAGGGGTGGAACCAGAGGGACCACGTTTCCTGTGGCACAGCAGCCGTGGTGCTGAGCTGCAGCTGGCCGAGGGGCAGTGCCCAGCTGCTGGGCACCAGGGGCAGCAGATGTGCTGTGGCAGTGCTGCTGGCACCTGGGCTGGCACTGTCTCTTCCATCAGGCTGTTCTTCTAGCAGGTCTCATGCAGGTAGAGATGACCTGGACTGAGTTTGCCTATTGGAGGGAAAAAAAAATGCTCTTCCTTTACTGAGTTAGAGATTAAAACCATAAGAAAATTCTCAGAAGAAGGGAAAAAAAAAAAAAGGAGGTTCAAGTTGGGTACTCAGGAACATGTCTTCATGGGAAGGACTGCCAGCCCTGGCAAAGCTGCCCAGAGCAGTGGTGGAATCCCCATCCCTGGAGGGATTTAAGACACGTGGATGTGGCACGTGGGGATGTGGGTTAGTGGTGGCCTTGGCAGTGCTGGGGGAGCAGCTGGACTTGATCTTGGAGGGCTTTGCCAATCTAAATGATTCTGTGATTCTAAACATTTCATAGACTATTTCTGGAAAATTGTGGCAATGAGATTGGCCTCCCAGATTCATGAATCCATCTAGCCCATTCACTGGTGCCAGAAATCTGTAGCTTATCTGTCTTTTTTCAGTTTTACTGCTGAATCCACCATGGCCTGTGGCTACTATAGATTGTCCCTTGAATCCTGAAAAGGAGGTACCATAATCGTTCAGCATTCCCACAAGTGGACCTGGGAAAAGCATTACCTTCCTGTGGCTCTGCTGCTGTGCTTCACTTTCTCTTTTATTTTCTTTTCTGTTTTATCTTTTTGTCTTGGTCTGCTTTGAAAACGTATGTGATGAACTGTACTGACCTTCTCCCAGTTGAGAAGACACTGAACTTCCAGGCCTCATACCTTGCCCAGGTCTGTCAGAGCCCTGAGCATCCCTTTCCACTTCAAACATGGAGCTGAAACCTTGGAAGTGTTGTCTGAAGGATTCAGGTGGGCAAAAATGTGCAGTTCTTGGCATTTTTTGGAGCTCTTGGAGCTGAATCTCTCATCTCAGTTATTCACCTCGGGTTACTTTTGGATTTTCTTTGAGTTTAGCAATTAAATATATATCAAAAGCCTCTTGGTGCTCTGACATCTCTGAAAGCTGGTGTGTTCAAGCATCCCTGCTTTCCCTGGGCGGCTGGAGTTCAGCCACTGGCTACGTAAACTAATTTGGTGCTTTGCTGGACAGCATAAATTTGATAACATAATACCTTTTGTCTATTGGAATTACTTTAAAGTTTGGACTCCATTTAAATCTGGGCTGACAATGACTGAAACCGGTGTCTGGTGCTGCTTCTGGGGAACCTCACACCTCACTGAGCTTGGAGGGAGACTGGAGTGTGAGTTTGTAATAAAAGAGCTTTATTGGCTTATAAAACCTACTGAGCAGAGAGAATTGGTACCAAACGGAGTCTTTTGGCAGGGCACCTTGTGAACTTTTTGTGTTCCTTTGTTTGTATAAGAGCAAATGATGCGTTGGCAAATGTAGCTGATTCCTTACCCTGCGGGGACAGTGTAGGGGACAGAATGTCCTCAGCCCTCAGGGCTGGGGGGGGAAGTTGCTGCTAAACTTGTGCAGTGTGTTTATTTCCCGTGAGCCGGGACATTGTGGGAAGGTGCAGGTCTCAGAATTGATGCAAAACAAATCAGGCTGTTCGTGGGCAGCTAAAGCTGACTTGCATTTTCTTTATATTGAAACCGTAAAGCTCTATGATGAGCTTCAGCTCCTGCCAGAGCCATTCCCTGAGCAGGGCAGATTCCTGGGAGACCTGAGCCCGCTCTGGGATGTCCCAGCCCCTGGGGCTGGGTTTACACAGGGATGGGAGCGGGAAGGTCCCACTGGGATCTCACACCTTCGGTCAAGGGCTTTGCTGTGGATTGAACCTGCCTGAAGTGGCCTCTGTGGGTGCCCTTTTGTTTGGTTCAGAAGTGCAGCCACTGCCTTCTCTTCCCTTCCCTGTGCTCTGAGTGCTGAGCTGCTGATGCCACCTGCCCTCTCTTGGGACATGGGAAGCCTGGAATGCAGCCTGCAAAACAAAACATCCTGCCTGAAACTTCCTTTCAGTCTGGTTTTTTGTGACTAACCCAGATTTTATGGTCTTTATATCAAAGATATATTTTGCTTTAAGTGGTGTCTTTGTTTAAAAAATGCAATTTAGCGATAAGCAAATTGTTCTCATTTTCTCCTAATGATAGAGTACAGTAATATTGTTAAATTTGCTTTCTCATTTATGCACCATCATTTTGAAATCAGATCTGAGAACATCTTTTACCTTCAAACCTTTATTTTCCCTTCCCTTTGATACTTGGTTTTTATTATCCATATAATTTAATTACACGTACGGCACTTCCCGGTAGGACTTTTGTGCGGGAGTGTTTTCACAGCAGCTTTGCTTTGTGCTGTAACTGAAATATGATTTTTCTCTCCTCAAAGCTTAATCCCGCATTTAAATGCTCAAGGCCTAGTTCTTCTCCTGCACAATTACCTGCTGCATGGAGATGCAAGTTTTATAGGAACAGTATCCGTGTGCCTCGGGGTGTGGATGCTGCTCCGTGAGGGATGTGCCTTCCCATTCCCTGTGCTCTCCTGGCAGTGCCCATGGTCCCCTTGGCACCTTGGTTGTTCAGGTGTCACATTTTACTCTATTTTCTTGTCAGACTCATGTCAGTGACCAGGACAGATGGCAAAGGGGTGGCTCTGTAAGACCAGCAAAACGTGGAACAAATTCCCAGTGTATTCTTGGACAGGGGGTTTGGCCCTGCCCTGTGAGAAGGATCAGCCCTGGATGTCCTGTTGGGTGTGGGGACTGGGCTCTGCCCAGTGCCACCCTCCAGTTGTCCCAAGGTGCCACGGTCCAGGGTGGGCTGGGCTGGCACAACTCCCACAGCCCCTGCACGCTCCGGGCTCCTGTGGCCACTAGAACCCCAGGATAAATAACAATTAACTTAATGAGAGTTGCTCCAGTGGCTGCACTGGGCTTGTCAGCAGCTGTGAGGGTGGTCAGGTCTGGGTGGATGCTGGAGGGAAGGAGGGTTTGACCTGCTGGTGCTCGGGGACATCCCTCTGGGGCGCTGCAGCTCCTGCATCCATCCAGCAGGTGAGAGGGACAGACTTGGGTGTGCAGAGGGAGGCAATCTCTCTGCAGCCTTTGACTGTTGTTAAATTTCCTGCTTATTTTACCCTCCAGATAGGGCTTTGCCAATCTAAAAAAGTCTTTGTGATCCTTTAAAAAAGAGAAAATGCCCTCCAATCCTTGCAGCAGTGCTGCTCCTCCCCATTATCCGAGTGGAGGGTGCTCAGAGCTGTTGGTATTCCACGTGGTGTCTGTGCTGGCAGAGCTCCCCACGGGGGCTCGTTGCCATAGGAGCCCTCACAGAGGGGCACGTTTATGGGGAGACTTGTAGGGTTCCTGATTGCCTGTGAAATCTCACCCAGCCAGGCCCTGGCTCAGCCTGGATGTCCCAGTTTGCACCAGCGTGCTCAGAGTGGAAGCAGCTCCGCTCCTGAGGTGCTCCAGGGTGGGTCGCTCCATCCCAGGGGCAGTCTGGAACCAGCTGCACATTCAGTGTGTCTAAGCTGTAGGGAAGATAAATAGTTTATACGTGTAGTTGAAAATTAGCAGCACTTTTAGTCTCATCTTCGGATCAGGTTGGCTCTTTGGTGAAAGGTTTCTGTTTAAAGTGGGAAGGATGGGGAGTTTGATTTATATTTATTGCAGCCCATGAGAAGGCAGATCAATGCTGCAGTACACCCTCATTACACCCCGGAGCCAGGTTTGGAGCTCTGGTTTGAATTACTGATGTGACTTCCTGGGAATGATCGGCAATAATCAGGAAGATGAAAAGAAAACAAAGAAGAGAACAGAGGTAGTTAAGTAAATGTGTGGTGTATCTGCTGAGTAGGCAGTGGGGAGTGTGAAGTCTGTGACTGATGCCTCTGATAGTTAAATATTCTTGGATCTGAGTGTCTGTTGCCTTTGATAATTAAATAGTTTGGGGTATGTGTGTTGTGCCAGGAGCTTTAGAGGTGGTTAAAGGTCTGTAAATCCAAGAGCTGCTTGGGGTTAAGCAGCATTGTTGGGAAGAGTCCAGGCAGGAATGGAGGTGGGTGGGTGAGGCTGAGGCTTGGGCTGAGCATCCACAGGGGTGCCACCACATGCTGGGGGTTCCCTGAGCTCCTCCTGCCCACTCTGCTGGGCATGGACTTGAGGTGGGCCACAGCCTTGCCCCTGCACTTCAGGGACACGTGGAAATTCAGAAGGGTCCCTGTACAACCCTGTCCGCAGCCCTGTCTGCAGCACCCAGAGGCTGCTCAGGGATGGGAACCCACCTGCTGGGTGGCATCCACGGGTGTGGTGGAGAAGACAGTAGTGGTGGAAAGAGATGGTGGCAGCAGATAACAGGAGAGCAGGTGGGATTTTGTTTGCAGGGAGGTGAGGATGTAGCCTGGTTTGGGAATGAGAATACCCAGGGAAAGGAGGAACTGCTCAGGACCACTTGATGCCTGTGCCCAGGGCCACCCTGGCAGCTGGAATTCCAATGCTCTGTCCTCCTGCAGAGCTGGGAGCCAGGAGCTCTGCTGTGCAGAGGAGAGGGCAGGAGGGTCTGGCATCTCCCTCCTTCTCCATCAGTGCAGAAGGTGGAAGAGCCATTGTTTAAAGCATCTGCTTCAGTATTTCTGAAGCTGTTGCTGGATTCCTTCCAGATGAATCTAAATTAGAAGGTGTTGCAAGTGCCAGATGGAGCAGGGATATGTAAGGGAGAAGTATGAAAGGCTTGGAAATACAGGCAATGTCTTTAAAGATAAAGCCAGAAAAAGAAAAGCTTAACAGGCCTTGAGGGGAAGAAACCACAGACCTGGTCCTTGGTGGGAAAGAGGGACATGAAAGGAGCTGTGACAAAGGAGACAGGCAGCTATAAAGCAGGTGAGAACAATTTCAGCACTGTTCTTTGGTCTAGATGTGGCTGGTTTATTGTTGTTGGGCACTTTTGTTCAATTTTAGCCTATTAGCTCTGCTGCAGCCCTGAATACAAAAAGTGAGAAGCAAATTCATTTTTCTGCCTCAGCCCTGGGCTGGGAAGCTCTGCTCCTCATCCTCTCCCCTTCCTGCACCACAAGCTGCTCCTCCCTGTTTGTCCCAAATAATGGAATTATTTAGGTTGGAGAAGTCCTCTGAGATAGAGTCCAACTATTCACCAGCACTGCCCAGGCCACCACTAACCAAGGGCCCCAAATGCCACATCCACATGGCTTTTAAATCCCTCCAGGGATGGGGACAGCTGTGCCAGGGCTGGATGACTCTTTCCATGAATAAATTTTTCCTTAGTATCCAATCTGAACCTCCCTTGGCACAACTTGAGGCTGTTTCCTCTTGTCCTGTTGGTCAGTTTAGGGCTTTGAGCATCCATGCAGTGCTTAACCTGCAGTTCCATCACTGCTCCCACTGCTGGGCTGGAAGTGTCTGTTTGAAAACTAGTACCTGGATAGAATTCCTCAGGAGAAGGATCTTTTGTTGCTGGATGATGGGAAAATGGCAACTTCTGTGAAAACCATCATTGGCCTTTACATGAGTGGCAGTAAATGGGACCTGCAGATGCCCCTTGGAGCTGGGGGTATAGACAACCTGAGTGAAACCCTGAGACAGCACAGCAGTCTATAAACAGTGTTTATAAATGGCTGCATCTTGGGCATCCACCTCTTTCCCTGGGTTTGCCAAAGCCACAGGAGCTCAGGCTCCAGCTCATCCTTATCCCTGGCTAGCACTGGCGCCGCCTCCACGGTGCTCCCACATGGTGCTGGTTTTGCTGGAAATGATGTCCTTTGGATCTGGGTGACATAAACAGTGCTTGTGAGAGGCACTTCATTTAATAAAAAAAGGGAAATAAAAAGCAGGACTCAAATGAAAGCTCCTGCTTGAAGAGTACAGCAGCTCATGTGCCACGCTTGTTTTGTTTGAAATAGCCCTTTGCAGTACTTTTGCTCCATTTCCACCGTGTATATCATGCCACAGTGTCGTTAAATTATTAATGCAGAGGCTGGGAGGGCCTGTGTGAGCAGCTGAAGTACATCACTCTGAGCCTTCACTGCTTTCCAGTCTCGTACAGGAGCACCTTTGGCACGGCACCTGTGTGCAGGGCTCCCCTCTGCGTGTGAGGCTGGTGGGTTTGGGGGCTCTGGGCCCCTCTCCGAGGGCTGAGTCAAGGCAGAGCCAAGTGGCTGCAGGGCTGGAGGGGCCTGGCTGGCCCCAGGCCCCAGCTGGGACACAGCTCCCTTCTCCAGGCACAGGGAAAGCTCTTCCATCCCCGGCCTCACCTGGCCAGGAGCAGCTCTTGTGGTGATGGTGCTGAACCTCACCAGGTCTGAGGCTGTGCTGGACACGAGAGCTCCAGGGTGTGGGGAGGGCTGGGATGCACAGGCATTTGAGGTGTTCAGCCTCATGGGGGACCTCGGCGTGGGCTGGTGACCCCCTGCAGCAGGTGGTTCAGGGAGGGCAAGGGTATGGTTGGTGGCTGCTCCACCCCTGGAAGTGTTCGAGGCAGGCTTGGAACAGCCTGCTCAAGTGGAAGCTGTCCCTGCTGCCTATGGCAGGGGGGAGAACTGGGTTATCTGTAAGGTCCTTTCCATCCCAAACCATTCTAGGATTCTATGTTCTGATTTTTCAGGAATTTTGAACTTGTATGAGAAAAGCAAAAGTGGCTGTGCAGATGCCCCAGCAAGAGCTGCCATGTGCAGGGGCTCTTATTCTTGGGTTTCCTCATTCTTTTCCAACACAGACCTTCAGATTTTTTTTTTTGTAGGGTGTTACTTGTTTATTGTGTGTGATAGGGCAAATGATGTTTGAAAGGATGCTGTACACTCAAAAAATAAGGTTTGTAGTTATTTGACATGAATGAGGTGGTCTCATTCCATACCTACACTTTGGGCAGCATCTCCAGAGTTTGTTATCCAGAAGCAGAAGGACAGAAATGGTTCCTGCAGTGGCTACTGTGATAGATAAAGCTGACTTCTAGCAAGTGCAGTAGATCTACATTAAAATTCTGATTTAGGTACTGGTGTGCACATCACAACAGAATTTGGTTCTAATTCGATATTCATCCTTGATGAAAGTCATTTATAGTAATTATCTCAAGGAATAATTTTAATGAGTCTTTTCCAATTTTGTCAGTTTCCCTCCTAGAAAAAAAAGTATCTCTTTCTGAAATGTATTGAGACTATTTTTCATCCCCCAAAATTATTCGTGAACTGCTTCTTCATTGGCATTTCCATAGAAATGATGGTGCTGCCATGAGGCTGCATTTCACTTTTATTTTCTGTTTGTATTATGTGTAATACAGTGTCCAGTATTTGCATATGAATTTGTCAGCACCACCAAAGGAATGAACGTGCTGTGAGTCAGAAAATAATTGTAAAGCATGATATTGTGGCTGCATTTACAGAAAGCAAAGAGCTACTTGATGTCCCATGTGCTGCTCTGCAATGTGCCAAAGCTCCAGTGCAGCCACTGGGCTTTGGCCATGGCCATGACAGGGAATTCCCAACCCATCCCTCGTTATTCCCATGGGTTTTAACTCCTCTGCAGGGCTCATCTCCAGTGAAAATGGTGATGTTCTGACCAGCAGGTGGAAGCAGAGAAAAAAAACCTCTTGGAGGCTCCTGCGTGTTTCCAGGCTGCTCACAGAGAAGCTGTTTTGTAAAACTGCAGCCCATTAGGGCATGGTCAAATCCTGTGTCCCTTCCTGGCTCTTGCACCTGGTCCCTCCCAGCCTGCTGTGGGTGATGTGTAACTGCTTCCTCTGGTGTTGATCGCTGCCAGGGACTTTGTGCTTTGCTTAATTCCTCCCCACTTTTCTGCATCATAAGCACCAGGAGGGCAAATTTGCACTTAGACCCTGTGCCAGTGCTGCTGTTCATTCTGTTGTTGCTGTTTCCCTGAAATATGAGAGATCTTGGTGAAGCATCAGGTACGGGGTCAGTACAGACACTCAATCGTCAGTCAAGTCTGCAGCAGTAAGACAAGTTGGTGCTATCAAGATCAGATTTGGTTGTTTTAGGAGCCTGTGATATCTCTCTAAAAGCTGTTTTTCAGTAGACACTTGTCTGCTGTAAAGTGCTGTTACCTTGTCCGGCCCACCGCTCTCCATCTTTCTCTGTAAATAAAGAAGAAAGATTAATATTTGCATTGGGGTGGGGTGGGGTGAGGGCTTGCAGAGCTTGTGGTCTCTGAGGTTAGGGTGACCTTTTTGCCATGGTTGTGGTGCCTGGTCAGTCAGAACTGGGAGTTCATTTCTATAACCATCATGTGTCTGTTTTCTTTGGCCAGAGTTAAGTTCTTGCTGCGCTAATTTGTATATCGGATGTCTGACAGTGCTGGGAACTGAGAAATTATGCATATCCATAGGTGCTGGTTAATTAAATTGTGGTGGACATCAAGTAGTGGTCATCTTCAGCTGGGAAGTAGAAATGACGTCTTACCCTTGTTCTGAATCAGTATAACTCAATCATGTAATATAAATGTATCTCATGGTTCTTTCCTCAGGAAATGGTTTAATTTCTTTATAATTGCAGTAGTTTTTAGCTTTATCATTTCCAAGTATTGGCAGTGTTTGCAGAGGGGTAAAAAAGCATTGCAAAAGGAAATAAATACAAAGATGTAATGCTTTATGCATAATAAAAGTGCATTTAAGCTCTAACATGTCATATAATCATTCAGCCATTTCATAGACTGATGGATTCCTGAGCTCAGCCACTTCAGAGGGGGAGTAGCAATGTGAAATCTGGAATAAAGATCCCAAACCAGGAAGCAGCTCATTGGTTTAATGGCTCTTTCTGTCTTGCTCTGTGCTCAATGCTCCGTGCCTGAGAGTTTAGGAGCAGGAGATGACAAACTGACAAAATTCCTGCTCCCGGTTGGTGATGAAGGAGCTCCGTGTGTGTTTATAACAGTATTTACCCCAGAGAGGCAGGTGGCACTGATGCTGGAGGTGCAGAGCCAGCAACCCCAGAGCAGGAGGGCAATGCCCCCTCCCTGTTCGAGCTGTAAGGAAACACCAGCCTGTAGATCGGAGTGTTCTGATTAATGGCTGTAAAGCATCTCTGAAAACTGGATGGCATGTTTTTGTTTGAGTAAATGATGAAGGCATCCTCTATCCTTAAAATATTTACAGATTTTTATTATTTCATACAGGGGGAAAAAATTCCCCTTGTTAGTGTCAGCTGAGGCATGATGGAGCTGTAGGAGCAGTTGTTCTCTCTCTTATTAGAGAGATCTTCATATCAATCCTCGCTTTATGGATTGTAATAGAGCTGCTGTAATTGGGAAAATTAGTTTGGACGGTTGCATTAATATTCATGCATTCCTGCAACAGCTCTGTGCTAATTAGTGTCTCTTCCTGCTCGATTATGGTGGCAAAATGGGGTGGAGTAAATCTCCAGGGTTAACTTGTGCGCTGAACGTGGTCACCAGGCTGAGATGGAAATGCCTGGGGTGGCTCGTGCTGCAACCATGCTGTTCTTGGGAAGGAGCTTTGCTGGTGCATCTCAGCCCAGGTCAGCTTCTGCAGGAGCCCCAAAGTTCATGGATATGAGGAGGATGGGGAAGTTTTGCTGCTGAGGAAAGCTATTGTTGGCTGTGATTATTCTGCAGTAAGCAGGAGAGATCCGGGTT
Source organism: Grallaria varia (assembly GCA_013396735.1). Classification (NCBI taxonomy): domain Eukaryota; kingdom Metazoa; phylum Chordata; class Aves; order Passeriformes; family Formicariidae; genus Grallaria; species Grallaria varia. Next base: position 1,033,328 of record VWZG01012793.1, on the reverse strand, counting down.
CTGGGGAATCCTCCTCTGCATTGGCCCAGATATGGGAGAGGTGGTTGGAGGGAGTTTTTTCCATCTCTAATTTCTATAGTCCTAAAAGGTACCAGTGGGAGAACTGAGATCTTCCTGCCTGATTTAATGAGTTTTGCTGTCATGTTTTCTTCCCTTTCTTATGGAGAACTCTGAAATGAACACAGTGAGGTTGGTGCCCTCAGTCTGGGGACAGCAAAGGGGTCAGTCCTCCCTCACTGCATCACCTGGGATGGTGTTGCTTTGTCTGGCTGTGTTTTGAGTGGCTCTGTAGGTGTGGAGCTCTGACAGAGGATTTGGGAACACACTTGTACCCAAAGCCTGTAGTCCCTGTGGGCTCAGATGGTTCCATGCAATAGTGTCTCATCTCAGAGCACTGAGCCCCAAAGCTGTTCTCTGTTGCCCTTGGCAGGACTTGTGTAGCTCTCCCAGGAACAGAACGGCCTCTCTGTCCCTGGGGCACAGCTTGGGACATGCTCCCCTTGGTCACCTCCCTTTCCTGGTGGGCTAGGGCTGTGTCTGGGGCACCTTCAGGAGGCTGTAGGGATGGAGAGAACCTCATCAGGAGATTTGCAAGGCTCTTGCCATCTTATTGAGCAAAAAAGCCCCCAAACTGTTGATAGGAGTGTGTGGTAAGAGATCAACTATAGGTAATTCCAATACCCCATAGTAGTACCCAATCTGTTTCTCTAACCTGGGGAAAGTGGAAGGTAGCAGAAGAGTGGGAAAAGGAGGGATCCAAAGCCCATTTGTCTCCTCTGTGATGTGCTGTGCCAGGCACCTTCCTGGGGAGTGCTAAATGGATGTGCCCTTGCCTGTGGTTGGATAGCAGGGGTGGCAGGGGCTGTCCCCTGCCCAGGTGTGCTGTGCCACACTCGCCCTCCTGAGTGTGCAGGCCATTACAGAAATGCAGTAGCATTGCAGTGACTGTTTCCTCGAGCCTGGATCTCTGCACTAATTAATCCAGGCTCTCTATAGGATTGCTCTCAATTATGCAGTGCTCCTTCCTCTCTCTCTCCTGCTTTCCCATCCCACCTGGCATATGGTGCTGCAGTCTGGGCTGCCACTGGAGCTGGATCAGCCTGGGAAAACAGTCCCCATGGATGTACGAGTGCTCACAGGTGCTGGGACTTGTACAGCAACACACATAATCCTTTTAAATTCTGTTTCTTTCACTCTTTTTCTTTCCTTTTCCTTGACAGGAAAGGGATTGTAATGTGCTTCACTCAGCGTCTCTCACAAACAAATGAATAAATAAAATAAAGCCATAAATGATTTGAGCATTTCTCTTGAAAGCATGAAAGGAAGAAATAAGGAGAAAATGCTATTAGTTCTATTTTTAAAGACTTGAGAGCTCTGGGATGCCATGGTGATGGAATTGGTGTAAGCACCTCGATAGATACAAATCTTCTGCATGTCTGGAATAATGGAGATGGACTGGGACAGTGTGCAAGTGCAGAGGATCCCTGTTTGTCTGGTTTCCCTGTCAGCTTTCTGTTATTAAACATGGTGATTTCCAAGCTGTCAGAATGGATGTCAAAATCTTCTGGCAGTCCTGGCTCTGAAGAGTCTGCAGGAAGACAAAGCCCCCAAGTGCTGCAGCTCCACACGTGCGTTCCCCTGTGCAGTGAGCACCAAGGGCTGCAGGTCTGGGGGGCACTGGGCAGGGGTGGGGGAACCCACCAGCCACCGACTGCCAGCCCAGGGCTTTGTGGCACCTGTGCCCACAGGTGTAAGAGCAGGAGTGGCTGTGGTAGTGGAGGGGCTGGCAACAATTTGAGGGGCTCCTCTGCAGCTCCAGGAGAGCCCTGTGAGCACCTTGGAGAGGGGTGTTTGGGGGCTCGCTGCAGTGCTGGAGCCCAGGGAGGTGAGGGGCACCCTTGGCACCAGAGGGTGGCCGCTGCCCCCCTCCCTGCCAGCTGTCACTGCCAGCCAGTGACAATAATGCTCCTGCTCCTTAGTGCTGCCAGGGAGCTGGCAGCAGTGCACAGCTAACCAAGGATACTCCCAGAGCACTGGTATTTAGGAGAGGAGGGGGAGCAGAAGAAAAGAAAGAGGCTTGAGTCACTCGGTTGTGACCATATAATGACTCTGTATACAAATTAGATGGATTCACATGGTGCTTATCTAAATGAGGTTGCCATTTTACAATGCTAATTTTCCTGTTGGTTGCTTGTGATACCAGAACACAGCGTTTCAAAAAAAAAAAAAAATTCCTGTGCTTCTGGGCTCTAAAACCGTGTTGTGGTGCAGTGCCTGGGTAAAGTGCAGGGTTAGCACAACCTGCCGAGCCCATCCTTGGGAGCTGCGTGTCAGGCTGATAACTGTGACTGCAGTAATTAGCGGCAAGTCTGCAGATCTTGATGAAGTATGCACAAGGGGCTTGTTCCTCTGTGCTGTGCTTTTACCCTCCAGAGGAATAAATAACTGCAGGGAAGGGAATTGTAAAAATAAGTAATGACAGAGAAGGAAATAAACTCCTGTGCTCATTTCTAAAGCTGACACGAGAGGTCTGATAGACACTTGTAAGATCCAAGTGTAGTAAGGAGGTGGCATTTCAAAAGCCACCAGCATCTTGATAAAATGCTGCTGTGCCACAGAGTTGGAGCAGGAGGTGCAACAAAGGAACAGGAGTCATGTGCTGAGCGTTTGGAAAAATATTTGGGCTTTTATTTGTCACTCATGTTTGATTAGGGCTTATCAGAGGGAGATGAGACAGTCCCAGTTTGCTCCTTGCCTGGGAAAGCTCCCACTGACATTTTAACATTTGTGTGGGTACTTTACTCGTTCAAAAGTGTCACTGTGTTTTCAAGGGAAGAATAAAGATCCCTTCTGCCTCTCCATCCTCCCTCTTCCCCCTGCTCTTGCCTTCTCTCCCCCTCTCCTGGCTTTGTGGAGTTGGGGCTGGAAGGGCCAAGCTGTTCCTGCAGTGAGCTCAGCCCCTGCCATGGCTTTGGGCTTCTGTAAACACGGGTCATGGGGCTTGTGTGACCCCTGTCAGCCCGGCTGCTGTGCTGAGCCTGATGGGGAAATCACAGCCCAGCAACCCCATCCCAGTCCCCACGGACCTGCCGGCCCTGCTGTGCTTGTTCAGCCCAGGGCGGCTCTGGACCCCTCACAGTCCCTTGTTCAGAAGGATCTGACACCCCACATTCTGCGTCAACTTTCCTTCAGAAACAGCTATCAGGGAGAAGTAAAAAATCTGCAGTGATTTAGGGTATAAACTGGCCATGCATAAACATGAGGTGATCTCCAGAGCCGTGGTGCTCATTTTAATGTGATAAATACAGATGCACAAGTGTTTGCAGAGCGCCATTCATGGCTGTGTTTATTTTGTGCATCAGATCTTCCAGCTGTGGGATGTTGTGGAGCTCCACTGAGGCCAATGGCAGTTTTCACCAGCTGTTGGATGTGATGCTCTATGTACAATTTTACTTCATAAAAGGGAAAATACATGATAGCACGTCATTCCTTCTTGCCTGCAGCTGTTCCTCAGCTCTGCCCCTGTTGTTCCCTCTCTTTGTGTGGCTCCTGACACTGAACAGGCTGCTCTGCTCCCTTGGCTCAGTGACCTGGTGCCTTGTAGGACCAACCCTCAGCAGTGCTGAGCACCAGGAACTCCCAGCAGCAGCAGCAGCTTTTCCACAGAGCAGGCATCTTGAAATATTTAGTGCTTTCCAGAAATGGGTTCTGTTCCTTTTATCTTCAGAGCTATCCAGGGTCAGAGCGATCTCTTTCATCTTGACAAAGCTCCCTCGCCCTGTGCGTGGATCAGCTGGAAAACCTTACACAGCTGCAAGTCAGGACTGCCAGCAAAATCCCCAGGACTGAGAGAGCCCAACATGGAAAGAAAGGTTAGGAAAATACAAGGGTGCCCTGGGAGCCCATTAGTTTGATCTCTCAGAGCTCAAGCCAAGTTGCAGGTGCTGCAATGAACAGGCAGAGAAAGCCCATCCAGTGCCAGAGAGCCCAAGGTGTCAGGCTGTTGAAGAAAAAGCTGTTCCAAGTTTTGATATGTGGGGTCCTCCAGGTACTGTTCACATTTCCAGAGTACCTGTGTTTTTCCTTCTAAAGGAGTTGCAAGAAGAAAACTATCAAGTTTGGTTTGAAAGTGTATTTTAGAATCTGAGTGAAAGTGGCTTTATTTGCACTTGATTTTCTTTTCCTTTCAATTCAAGCTATAAATAAGCCCAGCTCTATGCACCCATGGCAGGTATAACAGGTCGAGTCTACTGTAACAGTTCTGCTATAAGGAGAGAAAGGAAGTTACACTTGACTTTAGGGATACATTTACTTTAGGCTGTGTGCACAGGTTTTCCTTGATTCCCATCTATTGAACACTGACAACAATTTACACCAAATGTGCACATATAAAAATTCCCAAGGACACTTGCTGCAGAGAATTGAGATCCTTTTCTAATGGCTCAAAATTAAGGTAATGCTGAACTAACATTGGCCAGTTCAGCAAAAGTAAGAGCAGGGCAGGTGAGGACTAGGGGAGGGTGTTTCAGGCCCTGGAACGGGCTCTTGGTATGTTTTACTTGGGGTTCGTTCAGTCAAAGACATGGATTGTGGCCTGGGGTGGTGCCGTCAGTGCAATCAGCGCCTGGGCTGACAGGCTGACAGCAGGGCACTGCCTGGCCCTGCACCAGCAGCTTCGCCCTGACAGGGACTCGCAGTGAATGACCTGGAAGGAGGGGAGAGCCAGGTGGGGTCTGTCCCTTCTCCCAGGTAACAAGAGGCGAGAGCCTCGGTTGTGCCAGGGGAGGATTAGGTGGAATGTTGGAACAATTTCTTCATGGAAAGGACTGTCCAGCCCTGGCAGAGCTGCCCAGGGTGGGGTGGAGTCCCCATCCCTGCAGGGGTTTAAAGGACTTGGGGATGGGGGTTAGTGGCGGCCTTGGCAGCGCAGAGGGGGCTTTTCCAACCTCAACAGTTCTAAGCTTCAGACTGATCCTGCCCTTTTCTCTGTTTTGACCACGGTTTTATTTTCCAAAGATGATGCTGGTCCAAGCTGTGCAGCTTCTCCTGCAGGTTTCTTTTTGCACAGAGTTCACTGTGGCCTCCTCTCCCCTGCTCAGGGCAAGGGAAAGTGCTGCTGCTGCTCTGGGGTGTTCATCAGGGTGGTGAAAGGCTGAGCTGGTATTTGAAAAAATAACAATGTTTCTATATCTGCTTGCTCCTCCATGAGTCTAATAACATGGCCCTTAGAAAGTAATTTGGATTAATTAGAATGTCCGGGCACTTTTGTGATAAAGACATGCTGAGTAATTATCCAGTGTCCAGAATAATCTATTGAGCTTGTGAAGTTTAAGTCTGAAAATTATTCTCCCCTAAGTATTTGTCTTTCTAGCTGTATTTCTGTTATTAAATTTGTTTTCCCACAAGTTAGATAAGAAGAAATGTAATTATTTAGCTGGCAAGCTTAATGTTGAGGTGAAGAAAACCAGTGGAGGTAAAAGTGTGATTGCCTTGTGTTTTCCTGTAATAATGCATAAATATTTATGTATATGTAGAATTACATGGTGATGATGCACTTTGTAAAAGGCTAGAGATGAAATATAAGGAAATAAAAGGTATAGATAGTCAGTGAAACTTCATTATGCCCTATAACTCTTGTATATGTGGTTGAAGAAATGTCAAATGCAGATTTCTTCCAGAATTACAATCCACTCTCCCTTCCTTCTCTCCTTGCTGCATTTCCTCCCTCTCCTTTCTGCCTCAAGTCTGTGTCCTGAAGGACCTTGCTCGGTGTCTGATGCTCAGAGGACATAATAGGCCTTTTTACTCTTGATAATGTTTATTTTGGATTAAAAAAAGTATGAAATGAAAGGCAGTCTAAATATAACCCCTCCACGTCCTGGTGGAACCATCCCTACGCCCTGGCTCAGCCCAGGGCCCTGCAGCAGAGCCTCCTCTTTCTGCAGGAACATCAAATGACTGTGGTCCAAAGGAGGATGTTCTGGACCTTGTGGGCAGTGGAGGGAAGTGAACCCTTTGTCCTGCCTGAGCTCATCCCAGGGGTCCCTGCCTCTCCTCCATGCCAAGAAGGACATTGAGGGGCTGGAGCAGCTGGGAAGGTGCATTCACATGTTTGTAGTAAACTCTGTACCCTCAAGGTGCTCTTGGTGTGGTTTCACAGCCAGGATTTTCTCTGGTGGTTGGCATTGCTGCAGCAGTGGTAACTTCTAATACAGAGGCACAAACAGTTCATCAAGGATTTGGTTACAGAGGCAAACTCTGATATCCAGGGCTGGTTCTTTGCCCGACCAAAGGACTTGTGAGGGCTGTTCTCACTTAGAGCAAAATCTCCCTTTGTCTGACACTGAGAATGCATTTCTATCACGTATAGGAATTCCCTGTTGTCTGCAATGTCTGTAAGGGCTCTGACATGCCACAGTTGTGCTCTTCCCCACATTCCCCTGCTGTGGGAAGGAGCTCTGTGCTGTGTGTACAGGCTGAACCAAAACTTGGGGCATCTGAAATGATCCTGTGGGTTTCATAATGGAAAGGAAAATAATTCGTGCTGATGTAAAAAAAAAAAAAACAAAACAAAACAAACAAACAAACTTAGATTTTCCCCTTGAGTTCATTTAGGCTGTGCTTTGTCTCTGGCCATTGTTGGAAGCAGTTTCCAGCAGGCAGGAACGCTCACCTGTGCACGCAGACATGGGACAATCGGCTCCACGTGCTGTCTCCTCCTCGCCGATGAGAGCATCAGCCAGCAGTGCAATGCTCAGGATGCCAATAGCTGGGACAGGTTTCCTGCCTCCCCTTATCCCCACCCGGGGGCTGTGCAGGTCCTCACACACCCTGACAGCGTGTGGAGCATCACGGGCTCCTCAGGAGACCTTGGGCTTACAGGGGACTGATGTCCTTGATGTCACTGGGAGCGCTCCCAGCTCTGATGCTGTTCCCAAGACAGGCGGATGTGTCAGGGCAGGGAGGATTGTTGCTCTGCTCCTCAGTGGGGATCAGTTTTACAGATTCATCACCTCCATTGCAGTGATGACACCGCGGTCCCACCCTGGGCACTGCCTGCTGTCAGTGCAGGGAGACTGGGGGGGAAGGAAAAGGAGGAACAGCCTGTTGGGGAGAACTGAAGTGAGGTTCAAATAGGGGCTTACACATTCTTTTTAATCTAGTTTTCCTCCTGCATCAGCCTTTTAATAAGGTGCCAATCCACACTAAGACAGTTGGAGCTCAAGCAGGACCATTCAGTGAGGTACAGTGTGTGAGCAGGTTAAAAATGCAGGCTTTTGTATGATTTGACACATTTTTAATTTCAAAAACACTTCCAATATTAAACGGAGGGAAATAAAGAAAGGTGTGAGCTCCAGAAACTCTGTTTAAACATAATTTTACTGCAGCTGGTCCCCTTGAGGGTGTTTGTGGGGGATCCAGGGAGGGCAGCTGGAGGAGCTCACACTCTGCAAGACTCTCCTTTAATGTGAGCACTTGGAGGCATTTTAATAAGAACAAACTCTTACTTTTGCAGTATCTGATCAGTGAGAGTCATTCACAGGAACTCAGTTTTGTTTCTTATGGTATTCAGCTGTTTTTGCCCAAAGTTCAACTGTACAATAAAGTAAGAAATAACCACTTATATAGATAAAAGTACCTTGCTGAATTTTGGGTGTGTTACTCTACAAAGGCAAGACCACAGGCTTCATTCTCCTTGACTATCAGCCACTTGGCTATATTGAAAATTTAGGAATAAATATTCAAATCACAGCCTTATTTTCCACAACATAAACACGGATGCTCTCCTAGAAATGCAATTATGAGATATGCTCCAGCCTGAACTCGGCAGCTTTCATCCAGCCTGATAACTCTGCTCTGAGGCTGATTGTTTCCCCTTGTGCCACGCTGCAATTTGTTTCTGCCGGGGTGGGTTTCTGTGTCTGTTTGTGTATTGCTTTCAGAAAACTGTGCTCTGCTACTGAGCTCTTCTGTCTTTCAGCCTGTCTGCTGAATAAGTTGTTACTGGTGTTGTCTTTAGCGGGCTACTTTCAAAATCAATGAGATTTATACTTGCAGATTAAAAACCTTTTAAAGTATGCATAGACAATATAAGGTTCAATTATGTGTTTGGGATGAATGGAGCAGTGTGTACACATAAATAAAACATAAAAGCTGCTTCACTCTGTTTATCTTCTGGTTCTGATTTATTTTCAAAAGAATTAGAGTTGGTGAGTCCACATTTGGATGTGGGAGCTCCAATCACTGCAAACATGTTTGTGTTTGTGCTTGGTGTCCATCCCTCACTGCTCTGCCTGTGCACAGACTGGCCCCTTGGGTTCTGGCAGTGCAGACAGGGCATGGGAATGGTGTAATTGAAAAGGGATGAAAACACATCTACCTGCAGCTCTTGTGTCCCAGAACTGAGCACAGGGCATGGACAGGCGCTGGTTCTCTGCTCAGCACTTTGAATGGTTGAAATCACCTTTGAGAATATTCTTGTTGGAAATCTAAATGCCATAGGAATATTTTTTGCTATCTAGATGATCATGACTGTATTCACATTCTGTCTCCTGCTTCCTTGTGCATGGAATTGTTGTATAATCCCAGACTGATTTGAGTTGGAAAGGAACTTAAAGACCATCTTGTTCCACCCCCTGCCATGGGCAGGGACACCTTCCACCACCCCATGGTGCTCCAAGCCCCATCCAACCTGCCCTTGGACACTGCCAGGGATCCAGGGGCAGCCACAGCTTCTCTGGGCACCCTGTGCCAGGGCCTGCCTGCTCTCAGTGGGAACAATTCTTTCCCAATATCCCATCTAAATCCAGCAGCTTTCAGCTTGAAGCCATCCCCCTTGTCCTGTCATAGACAGGGCTGTGGCATTTAAGGGGCAGGCCATGGGTTCTTCCCTTTGAAATGCTGCTGTATCTGTTGGTTGTGTCTCTTGTGCTTCCTTAGGCTGTGGTAGAAGTAAACAACCCCAAAGCAGGTTCCAGGCTTGGTACACGCTCAGTGAGCACAGAGCAAATCTCTTCTGAACTTGTTCATTCTCTCTTTTTCATCCAGTGTCTTTGTAATTTTGTCTCAGACATTGAGGTGTGCCGTGGGACCGAAGTGTGACAGAATATCCATGTATGTTATTTGTAGCCTGAATTTGAATCCCAGCATGCGGCTGAACAGACTATTGCTGCATAAGCAGCTTTGTTGTACCATCTGATTACAGAAATGTGCCCATTAGAAGGGCTGGAGGGTCCCTCTGCTCCCATCACCCGGCGTGAGTTCAGCTAAAAATTGCCTGGAAGTATCAGCTCTTAATAGACCAGATCCTTTGAAGCTTTGTTAAGATTTCAAACTGCCTCTAGCAAAGCACCATCTATTAGTTTAATATCGCTCTCAGTCTAGCAGGGCTGGAGTTAAAATATGAAGAGCTGTGCATTCTTGCATTGCAATGGATGGGCCATCACCACTGATGTTCTAACAGATGTATCCTAGGAGGAATATTCCAGCTAGTGTTGTAAAATCCAGTGTTCTGTGCTGGTCAGAGCTGATCCACAAGACTTGCAAACCAGGCAAGCTTTATCCTCTTTCTAGTTTATGGGCAAGCCAGCTGAAATACTTAACTTTAAAATAGTCAACGTGGAAATGTCATCCTTGTAATGTGCCTTTGCCTCCAGTGTCAATAACCTCTGGTGCAGTAGATAAATATTCCTGTTTGGGGTTGGGAGCTGTGAGAGGTTCCCTGTACCTGGATGTGTTTGTTGTGTCACCCAGGGAAAATCTGTCTCTGGTCTGTATGTCAGGGAGGATGGACCCATCCTGCTTGAGGGAAGGAGCTTGGGCCAGCTCCTGCCTGGTCAGGGCTGAGCAGAGGAATCTCTGCCACAGGCAAAGGAGTGGGTTGGAGTTCCCCAGTATCACTGGCCATGGCACTGGCAGGGATCTGCAGCCTTTCCTCAAAATACAGAGGGATCTTGCACATCAAGGGTTTGAAAATACTAATTGAAAATTATAAATTAGATTTTGACTTTAATATTATCGATTCAAAATATAGATTAGCCAAGGGAAATTAAAATGTGAGTAATATAAATACAAGTTAATTTTACTTCTGAGGAGTGATCACTTGGAAAGGATCTTCTTCATGATTGCATAAACACAGCTTTATTCCCAAAGAGGAATTTGCACACACAAATCAGACAAGTGTGTATCTAAAAATCCTTTTCCATTTCAGTATAAATTCAAATACTGATTTCTGGCCTTTTTTTTTTTTTTTCAAGGAATAGTTTCAAACAAAGTCCTAAGGTATGACAATTTACTGGAGAAATTAGCAATTTGGATGATGAGGGTTGGTCCTGCAAACACAAATAATACCTGCAAACAAGAGGAACCTATTTTTGATGTTGCTGTGGGTGTGCTGGAACACAACAGCGAAGGGATGGGAAAGAACACGACGTCTTTTGCTGCACAGAGGAACATATTTTTGTCTCTTAAGGGAGGAGGATTCAATATGTATGAAGCTTTTGTGTCCAAGCTGCAGCAGAGACGGAGGGTTTTATTTAAGTAATTCTCTGAAGGCCACAAAGTGAGAGAACAGCTCAATTCCACTCGGGGCTCACCTATTTCTAAGACAATGTGCTGTATTGACAGTGGTGCTGAAACCCTGCTCTGCCTCCCTCAAAGGGCTTCTATTCCTGTCCTGGCAGTGCCGTGGGAGCTTCCTGGCACAGCTCAGCCTAAAGAGTTCAGTGGATTATTTTTAAGTATCAGAAACATTTTGCATTGGTTCATAGACCCAGCTCAGAGGAGCCAGGTTCTAAAGAGTACTTTTTGCCATTGGAATAGAATCCCAAAAATCCCAGAATGGTCTGGGTTGGAAGGGACCTTAAAGCCCATCCAGTTCCACCCCCTGCCATGGGCAGGGACACCTTCCACCAGCCCAACCCTGTCCCATTGGGCCTTGGACACTTCCAGGGATAGAAAGTAAAGACATTCCAGTAAAAAATTTATTCCTAATAAAGTGTAAATGGCCGATTCTTGACCCACAGTATGTAAACTGGTGTTATGTCCTTGTTTATGACAAAGACAATATTATTTACAGCTATGTAAGGTGTTTATTTTTGTGCTGTGACTAATTTACGTTAAAATTGTGGGTCCTGATTTCCAGTCATCTCGACAAGGATCTTTTAGCACTTAAAAGCTGTGAGATCACCTCCCATTTTTCATGTGTAACAACCCAAGCTATTCCAGAAGTTCATTGTTGTCACAAGCAGACCTTGTTCTAGGCACAGGTCACCAAGACGAAGTACAGGGATATCCCATATTTATGGACACCTCTCATATTACTGGGTGTTTATGAATTTTTTTCCCCTGCTTTCTGTCTGAGCTGATAAACTATTCCCATGAGCCATGTGGACAGTACTAATTGCTGCAATTATTGTTCCCTTAATTGCTACAATTATTTTTTCTGGAGTACTTTCTCACTCTAGAAAGGAAGCAGGAGAGACCTTGTAGATGTAGAAAATACTCCCAGCTTGCCAACATCATTCAGGATGTCTTCCTATTTAGTGCTATGACAGTTTTGGTGGGGAAGAAGATGGATTTATGTGCCTGGAAATGGGATTTTTCACGTGTTCTTTTCAGGTTTGAAATTAGTTTTTTAAAAAATGTGTTCAATTAGAAGACCAGTTGTTTGAGAAAACCAAAGTAGCATTGAAGGTGTTTGTTTCAGTGATGGATTCCATGTGTTATAATGATGTTAAGGAGGAGTAGTGAATTCTGCAGGACATTGTTTCGAAGGCTTTGTTTGGCTGCCCTGTGGCTCTGGAAGCTCTGCAGGGTCAGGATGTGGGGCCAGTGGGGCATTGCTGCAGCCCAGCCCAGGGAAGGTCTGTGTCTGCCCTGCTCGGCCCCTGTGAGTCCTTCAGCAGGACTGGCCTCCCCTCTGCATTTCCCCCCAGTGCTCTGCACCCAGCCTCGGGTGTTTATCCATCACGGATGGAAGGTGAAGTCTGAGCTGTACAGCAGGAAATTCCCCGAAAGGAGATTCAGACAACTTCTCCTGCAGCTCCCCGTGTTCTGTTCTGTCAGCCCATGGCCCTCCCTGACACTCCTTTATTCTCCTCTTAAATCACCTGCTGCTGAGAGGTCCACGGGCAGTGACCTGCTCCACTTTGCACTGATCATTTGTCAAGAACATCTGTAGTTCTCCTTAAGTGTGGAATTCTGCCATCCCACTTAATCACCCCCACAGAAACTGGAACTTACGTGAGGTTTGAGAGCTCTGATGTCGGTCCTTGACTGCAGGTGCTGAACACTTTGAAAATCTCCTTACTCTGATGGTTGTGTTAATAGACCTTGTGGTCCGTAAGGTCAGGCTGAGAGAAGAGCCTGTTGGCTGAAGTCCTAATACTGGACAGGGAGTGTGAGATGGAGCTCACCCAGCCTGGGGAGGTTTGCTGGAATGAGCCAATGTAGGTATAAGCAAAATTCATGTACCTGAATCATTTATTTGCTTTATTTTTTCGTATTTCTATTGTTGTTCTTGGAGGTATTTCTGTTTTATTAAATGTACTTTGTCTCCTCCCGGCTCAGCTTCTCATTTGTACTTAGTGTTGTACTTGGTGTTGTTCATGTTTGTATTTCTGTACCTTATGAAATATTGAGCCAAGTCCCTCCTGGGTGCTTGTGCTGGTCTCTAATACATCATTAGGAATTCACAGTGGGGTAACACAAGGGAGGTGCTGATGTGAATAAACAGGGCTCTGTTTGAACACTGGTGGCTTTAGTAATTGGTAAACAGAGAAACTGGGGTGAACTGTAAATAAATTAATGGTCTTGAAAATGCCATTCTCTAGATGTGGTGATTTTGTCCACTGCTCAGAATTTGCTCTTGTGGTGTAACTCTAACACTTAGCAATGGGTTTGGCACCTCTAAACTCCTCCTAGTGCTGTACAAAGGATTCTTTTTATTACTCTTAAAATTGGTTTACATGCAAACTTTCTTTGTTGTTTTACCTCATTTTGTCATTGTCAACATTTGACTCTTGAGTATAAAAACCAACTTGAAGTGCACTACGTATAAAATTTCATCCTGAAACTTAATGAGGAGGGATGATCCAAGTGCTTTAGAAGGATTTGTGCTCATCATTACTGGGTGATGGGATGTACTTTTAGCCATACTCTGATCTGATTTTGCATCTTGGATAAAATTTTCATAAAATCCCAGCATGGTTTGGGTTGCAAAGAACTTAAAGATTGTCTGATTCTACCCCTTACTGTGGACATGACACTTTCCATTGGTTTTCTAGATTTCTGGAACTTTCTAGCAGATTTTCTTCCTGTTCAGAAGGCAAAGTGAAAATGAAAATAGTGTAGAGGAGTTTTACCCAGAGAAAACAGCCAGTTAGAAACTTCAGATGCTTTGAGGTCAGGACGATGAACCCTGTTCTGTGCAGTTGGCAGGATCCTGGACCTGTTTGTCGTGCAATTTGAGATGTAGATGGTGAATGAGGAGTAGCTGCACTAAGGGATGGTTAAATCCTGCCATGATAAATTTGTGCATGAATAAAACCTGAGCCCTAACCAGACACAAGGCTGTTACTCATCCATTAGTTCACGCCAAGGAATTCTCAGCCGAGTGCAGAGTCTGCAGGAATCTCACTCTGGAAGAGTTGGGTGGTTTCCAGGCATTTGCAATTTGTGTGGCCTGACCCAAGGCGTTGCGTTCGAGAGGCTCTGTCACACCAGGAGGGGCTTTTCCTGTTCTCAGGAAATCATATCAATAAAACTTAATAGGAAATGGAAGGTAAGAATGCAGCAAGCTGTGAACTTAATGCTGCCCTGGTGGGAGCTCATTAATATCTCAATAGGTGCATTATCTTAATTGCACAAGGTCCTCAGGGAAATAGCCTCTTCTGAAGTTCTCTGACTGCTGTCACTTGGTGGGTTGGGTTCAGGTGCGCCACTTTATTCACTGTTTAATAAGTTACTGAGGAGATGGAGCTGATCTCAATCCCGTTCAAAGCAGCACAGTAGCAATGATTGTTTCTCTGTTCTCGGTGCTTTGTGAGGTCCTTGGCCATGGAAGTGGCTCTGCTGCAGCGTTGGCAGAGGTGGGGTGGGCAGCAAGCCTGGGGCTTCTGGCAGCTCTTGAAGCTTCAGGGAAAGCTGGTTTGTCTTCTGGCACTTGGGCTCTTGTGTATTCCCAGTTGAGACACTTGGCTGTTAACGAGGAACTTGCCAAATCTTGTTGTGCTTGAAAAAGGATGGTCTGTTGAACAGGGAGAGGAGAGGAGAATGATGTGGGATGAGAAGGTAACACAAAATAAGTTCGAAATTAAAACCTGGAACAGCAAGTTTGTGTTTCATTTGGGGTTTGCTCTGAAATATCCTGTTCCAAACCTGTTGCTGGGAGATGTTTGATGTTGGAGGGAGAGATTTAGGAGACGATTAGAGATGAGTAGATCCTTGGTGAATTTCTGCTGTGCCCTGGGTGCAGCTGCTCACAAACAGGACCTGCTTTTCAAGCAAGACAACAAGTGGGATCCAGAGACAGCTCTTCATTAGCAGAAGAAAATGAAATAAATGAAGAATAATGTTCAATGTTAAAAATAAATTAACATTAATTAATCACTGACTATTGCAATGTTCCCAGCATTAATCATTCACCCTCACTGTAATCAGAACATCAGCCAGGCAAACCACATGTGCAACTCCAGAGTGTGATGTTTGCCATGGCCCTGAACATGGAGACTTGAGGAAAATCTGCCCCCTCCTCTGCCAGCCCCTGGGTGTCCCTCGGGGACCTCCAGCTCCCTGTCCTGCAGTGGGGATGGAGGCCCAGGTGGAGCTCTGAGCACAGGGAGCAGCAGCAGAGACCTCCCTCGCTCAGCCATTGGGGTCCTCTGGGCTTTATGGATCACAGCTCCTCTGCCAAGATGTTGGAGCCGTTTGGAAAGCAGGCTGTGATTCCTTAGAGCTTTTGGATGTTTCAAACATGCTTCAGAACCAAAAATAGGAAAACTGTGATGAAAGAAAAAGCTGCTGTCTTTAAACTCCAGTTTTGAATGTGAGATATTGGTAATAAAGAGCATATTTTATCAAAAGTGAAAGAAAAACCAGTGAAGAGAAAATATTTTTCTGGTTAATTAAAAAAAAACCCTTGTAAACCAAAACAACCTCATTTAAAATCCTCCAGTTCTCCCTGAAATGGTGACATTGGCCAGCTTGGGGTTGGGTTTTGATGAACAATCCATTTTTATTTTCAAGGGCACTTCAGCTTTGACAGGAACTGAAGGAGCCATGTCTGGGAGCATCCCTGGTGAGAAGCTGGGCAGGATGACTTTTGGCTGTTGGTTTGGGTGAATGGCCACTGAGGTTTGACTGCAGTGAGCAGGATGTTGTGTTTTATCAACTAAAGTCACCCTCAGTAAAAACACAGTAATGGGGAGGATCCTGAAACACAGGAGAAAGGTTCCAGCTGATTCTGGGGAACATTTGTCCACATCTGTCTGTATGTGAACATCAAAAAAAAGAAAGGGAAGAAATGCTGAATTGTTGGATTTTGGCTGATGCAAATAGATGTTCACTTTGGACATCTGGGATGCTGTTTGGTGCATGGGAAGTTGGGCAGGAAGGGAAAATGTCTTTGGTAGGTGTCTGCAATATCCTCTGAGATAGTGAGCAAAGTGGAATTGTGATGGCTCCAGTCTATATCATCCCCATTGAAAGGTTTTCTCCTGTACTCACACAAAATGTTAGAGATTTTACTCCTCATACGTATAACTTTATATTGCTTTTAGATATCACGTAAGAAACATTGGTAAAACCTCCGATATATGCTTTTTATACTCCAAGTGATTGAAACAGCCAGAAGTAGTTTTCTGAACAGAGGAGAAAGGATTAAAATCCAAAAAGTCTCCTAAGGAATATGAGCAATGCAACAAATTCTGTAGCAGCTTTGGTTTTAGTAAAAATGCAGAATACGCGCCTTTTGATTTTTACTTGAATAACAGTTGTTGGCAAGTTGGAACACAAAGAGTTGCCATAGATAAAGTGATATTTCAGCCTCTCTTTTATTTATAACTGAAAAAAGCAGCATTTGGCTGTATCACGGGGAGTGACTGTAGGTGTGCATTGGTTGCTTGTCTAATTAATAGTGGGTTAAACAGGTTAAGTGTTCCACCTGAATGTCACCAGTCATTTCTTACAACAGCAGTTGTAGGCATGGACAAATTAGGAATTTAACTATTTTTTGGTGGCCAGGGTGCCCAGTACTTTCTGTGCACCCAGAGCAGTTGGTGTGAGCTGAATCCCTCAGGCAGATTAAAAACGAAGAACCCTGGTCACAGAATCCCGGAATGGTTTGGGTTGGAAGGGACCTCAAAGCCCATCCTGTCCCACCTCTGCCATGGGCAGGGACACCTTCCACCAGCCCAGGTGGCTCCAAGCCCCATCCAGCCTGGCCTTGGGCACTGCCAGGGATCCAGGGGCTTCTCTGGGCACCCTGTGCCAGGGCCTCAGGACTGGTAAACTGGTGTCATCACTGTTTGTCTCTGAGAGCTGCTCCAGGCTTTGCTGGCCCCTGGGCAGAGTGCTGAGCGAGGAAATCACGTGCCCACGGTCAGCACCTCTTGGGCTCTTCCCAGCGGCCTCAGTTTTAACTCCTTTAATCTCCTCTGACTGGAGCACTCTCAAGCCTTGCCGGCAACGTGCTGTCCACGAGCCCCAGCTGCAGAACAGACCTGGCAAGGCTTTGCAGAGAGCTGCTGTCTCGCAGCACAAACCTGGAGCAGCCCAGCCGTGAGCCTGACGAGCCCCCACTGCGGCTGCAGCACCAGCGAGGGGCAGAGCGGGGACATGGCCCTGCCGAGCGAGGGACGGGGACTCGGGTCTCCAACATCACAGTGACAGCCAGAGCTCTGCTCACTGTCAGCAGTGCCCTCAGCCAGGAGGGCCATGGCTGTCCTGGTCCACGGAGGGGACTGTTCCTCTCTGCTCTGCACTGGGGTGGCCTCACCACCAGTCCTGGGGCAGTTTGGGGGCCACAACATCAGAAAGATCTACAGCTGCTGGAAAGTGTCCAAAGGAGGGACACGGGGATGGGGAATGGTCTGCAGGGGCTGCACAAGGAGCAGCTGAGGGCACTTGGCCTGGCCAGCTGGAGCAGAGGAGACTGAGGGCAGAGCCCATCAGGGTCTGCAGCTCCAACCTCTGCCCTGGGTGAGCAGGGACAGGACCAGGGAACGGGCAGAGCTGTGCCAGGGCAGGGTTAGGCTGGAGATCAGGGAAAGGTCCTTCCCCCAGAGGGTGGTGGGCACTGCCCAGGCTGCCCAGGGCAGTGGGCACAGCACCAAGGCTGCCAGAGCTCCAGGAGCCTTTGGACAATGGGACAGGGTGGGATTGTTGGGGTGTCTGTGCAGGGCCAGGGGTTGGACTGATGGTCCTTGTGGGTCCCTCCCAGCTCAGGATATTCTGTGACTCTGTGCCAGTTTACGTGTTTAGGTTTGATACCCACAAGTGCTGGGGTAGTTAATAACTGTGCCTGGTTTCATGCAAAGTTCACTGTCTGTTCACTCTGCTGGGTCTGCAGCACCAATTTTGCTTTAGGCGGCTGCTTTTTCTCTGCTGTCGGAGCTGCAAATGTCTGTGTGGCTGTATGGATGTAATGTGCATCCTGGGGAAATTTGCTCTCCTCTGCTCCTGATCTCTGTGGAATCAAAGGTGCTGAGCCCTTTGCAGTGTTGATCCTGAGGAAATATGATGTTTATTTTTCTGAGAAGGCAGGAGACCTAATAAATAGTTGTCGAGTGCTCTGCAGAGGCAAAAATACGAGAATGTAGAATATACTTGTGCTAAGGCATGAAGTGCTGACCTTTCTCAGGCTGGAAGTCTCAGATCATTATATATGATCATATTTGTGTATATTGAAAATGTTTTTTTCCCTCCTTGGCATCTCAACTGAGAGTTATGGCAGGTTCCGTAATTTAAGAAGCAGTCCCAGACTGTTAGTCAAACAATTGCATAATGGCTTTGGGGATTAACATGCTGTCAGCTCAATAACTGCTCAGGGACTTGGTTGTCAGGGAGAAAATAGCCCTGAATGATATTCTGGTCTCTGTGTTACAAAAAGTCACTGTCAGGCTCCTTCACGCTGTGGTGGGAGGAGCAGAAGTGACGGCTGGTTTGTTGGGACAGAGCTGAAGGGTGACCAGGGTGTGTCGGTGGGACAGAGATGTCCATGCTCACAAACCTCCATGACTGGTTTTTGTCAGAAAGAACAAAAAGTAAACATGCTTTTGCTTAAGTCTGGACCCTTCTCCCAAAAGTTGGTGAAGGCTTTCAGCCAGCCATGGCAAGGGGAGATTTAACCTCAGTTACATTGAGGATCCCAATTCACCTGATGCTGGTAAAACCAGAACACCAACTAAAGGACATAGTGATTAAAATGGTTTGCGTGCTGTATTTGATTTAGATTGCCTGAAAGAAAGAAATTACGGATGTGCACTTATACAGTTGTCTTCAATTGATTAACAATTTTATTTGTGTGACTTGAAGTCAATGAAAAGATTGTTTCTTTGGCTTGTATATTGTAAGGGAACTTGGTGGAGAGCTAGAGATGGAGACAGCGAAGGCAAAGCTCAGCTGGAGCCAGCAGTTTCAGCTGACTACTGCAAGAAGTGCCACGAGTGTATGAATATGTATATTTATCAGAAATTATTTTTTTCTACAGATCCCACAAATCAGTTATGCCTCAACTGCACCAGAGTTGAGTGATGACAGGCGCTATGATTTCTTCTCACGTGTGGTTCCTCCAGATTCCTTCCAAGCACAAGCAATGGTGGACATTGTGAAAGCTTTGGGATGGAATTATGTATCCACTTTGGCATCTGAAGGGAATTATGGAGAAAAAGGAGTCGAGTCCTTCATGCAAATTTCCAGAGAGGCAGGTAGGCACCCCCCGTCCTCCCTCCAGAAAATGCTGTGGAAGTAATGAATGTTATTTTGTACCAAATGTGATATTACTTTTCTGGAACTTATATTTGATTCTAAGGTTGCTTCAGTTCTTTGCAATGCTCTGCAATGGGTCTTAGATGCTCTCATTCCTAAGTTGCTTACGGAGTTTCAGAGTTTGAAACCTCAACGATTTTCAATAATTTCTGGGCAAAATAGAAAACTTTCAGTGTTGCCAAGACTTACCTGTTGCCCTGGAAGGCCTCACGTTGTGTTGATGTGGGTAGCAGAGAGACTGGAAAACGCTGAGCTTTCCTCTCTCCGCAGCTCCAGGTTCTGCTGCAGCTGCTCATACAGACATGGGCTCGTGTCACACCTTCTGTTCAGCTCTCAGACCTCTGCCTCATTTGGGTTGCTTTGCTGGAGCATTCCTCTGCACCAGTTCAGTGGAGACAATTCCTAAACTTTGCCTTGATGGCTCAAAGATTCCTGGTGTGGGATGCGGAGCCAGCAGGCTCAGTGGGGTGCTGTGAGCAGGTCAGACCTTTGGTGGGATTCAGCAGGTTTTTCTTGTTACTCTCTTCATTAAGTGGCATTCCAAGAAGGCCAGACTGTGTTGGACAATGTTGCTTGGCAGTGAGAGATGTTCCAAGAGGACAAAAGTATCCTGTTCTCTCCTAGAATGGTTTGGGTTGGTTTGACCTCAAAGCCCATCCAGTGCCACCCCCTGCAGGGACAACTTCCACCAGCCCAGGGTGCTCCAAGCCTCGTCCAACCTGGCCTTGGACACTCTCAGGAATGGGAATTCCCAACCCTCTCACTAAATAATTTCATCCTGACATCCTAACCCTCCCCTCTCTATCAGACTGATGGTATCAAGTTAAACCGTTATAATTTTGTTGGCAGAAATCTCTGATTTTGCAGCTTGCTTTCCTCTTGTGCTACAAAACCTCCAGGAGGCCTGTCCTGAGACTGTGACTGCATCGTGCTCATACCCTTATCCCTGTAACTTGTTCTTCTGGGTAAATATCTCTAAATTTCCCCAGAGGCACTAGAACGTAGGAGGACTTTAAATGGCTCTTCGGGGAATAGAGGTATAAATCCTTGGCAAGCTGATTTGAAATCCAGTCATAAGGGTTTGGAAATTGAAATGTTTCAAGTTGAATCCTGTGCTGGGCAGGAAAAATAAGCCGATGATGTAATTCATTATTGGTGATATATGCAAGGTTCCAGAAGACTTCAGTGACAGAGGCTGATGGGGAACCCAACATGACTGTCCAAGGATAAGCTCTGTTGTATTCCCAGAACGAACTCACAGATCTCCCACCCTGTACCTGCCCTGGCACTGGCTTGATTAAAACCAGCAGAACACAATCCCCAGCTCACTGAATTGTGTCAATCCCTGCCAGATTAGCACAGGACAGGGTGGGAATTGCTCTGGAGCAGCCGCTGGAGGTTTCCATCCCCGCGGCTGTTCCAGGGCTGGAGCAGCAGCATCTCTGTCTGCAGGAGGAGCCCCAGCTCGCTCCCAAACTCTCCTGGGAGCTGATGGATCTCTCCTGGCAGCACCATCCCGGGAGCAAGCACCTGTGCTGGAAGAGAAAAGGGCTTTGGAGAGGGGTATCTGGAATTGTTTTCCTCTGCTGATAGCACAGGAGGAACCTGCATTTGCATAAATATGTCTGTTCATACGAATGCATATTTATGTGGTGTTAAAGAAAATGGGTTTGGATTTAATACAGCAGGAAGTGACAAATGCCAGAGTTCATTATAATTTAAAATTGACTTTATTTGCAAATATCCATTGTTGCGAAATCATACCCAAAGTGCGTTCTCTGTGTCAAGGAGAAACTCTAGTGAAGAATATTGTCCCATTTTATAGCCCTTCTGGAGAGTTACATTTATTATATGAGCTGTTCATGTAGTCAACACGTAATTCAGCATCCTTCATGAAAAATCAAGCATAAACCCAAAGCAAGCCCCTGCTTAAAGCAGCTCTGCATGCAGGGTGATATAGGTCATGCCTACAGGATTAAGGCACTAACAGGGATAGTGCCTGAACTTCCATGGAACAGGAATAATCCGATCCCCGGCGCTGCTGCCACTTCTTAGGGCTGTGCTGAACTTCTTGTGTCACACAGATAAAGCTCAGGTGAAGTTCTGAGGGGATTTAATACCTGTCTACAAGTTCCCTGGAGTTGTAAAATCCCGGGAATGTAAGAAGATGCTGTTGCCTGGAGGTTTAATGGGAATGGTGGAGCTGGGGATTATTTGCCTTTTCTTCCTAGCTTGGAGGGTGCATTTAGTGTGCCCTGAAGGGACAGGGGGAGGATGGAGGGCAGGAGAGGGGTTCACGTGGTGGTTTGCCTCATTGTCCAGTGACCAAAAGCTTGTGATGTTCTTCAGTTGCTCTCCACAACTCCCTGCCAGGAGAGGGGAGCCGGGGTGGGTGTCGGGCTCTGCTCCAGGGAACAGGGACAGGAGGGGAGGGAACAGCCTCAGGCTGGGACAAGGCAGGGGCAGGTGGGATATTTGTGAGAATTTCCTCACAGACAGTGTTGTCCAGCGCTGGCACAGCTGCCCAGGGCAGGGTGCAGTCAGCAGCCCTGGGAGTGTTCGGGAATGTCTGGATATGGCCCTTGAGACCAGCAGGAACAGAGCTGGGAGAGGTGTCGGGGCAGAGGTCCCTGTGTTGGTTCTCCCTGGCCCCTTAGGACCAGCTGCACCTGCCAGGGGCAGCCCAGGGGGCAGCTGTTTGGTCCCAGGTTTGGTCCCAGTTGCCATCAGCCCCCAGACAATTGTCTGGTATCTCATTATCAGTTTCTTATGGCAGAAAGGAAGATTCTCTCCATAGGTGCCAGCACATTTATTATCTCTGGCCTCAAGTCTGTAGCGAGTTAATTATCCTAAATTCAGTGTTTTATCCCAACTTGTTTCTGATCAGCCAGGATCTTAGGAAATCTAGGGATGAGTAGAAAGTGCTACCCCAGCTTAGCTTTCAAATATGCTTTAGCATATAAAGACTTTGCTTGATCCTCTGAGTTAATAATTCTTCACAAAGTGACTTTTATTATGAGCACTTCAAGTGAGTTTGAATATGTCATTGTGGCAGGAGATGAAGATTTGAAACATGCTCTGCAGTCTGTGGGATTAATAAATTAGGGGAATGGTCTAATTATGGAAAATCTAAAGGACAATTTCAGATTATTAATGAAACTACTGAATACTTGAATTTCAAAGATTAATTCATCTTTGATTTTTTAAAAAAGATTAATCTGTACCGGAAGGTTAATTGCTATCTGTAAGAAATATATATATTGAAGTCGTTAGCAAAAGACCACTTGGATGCCTCCTAACAGATAAATGAAAGATCTGGAGTGCATTTATTAATGCTCTTCTCTCCCCAGATGGCCCATTTTCACAGACGAGCACACTGGTGGTGTTCTCGTGGAGCCTTTGATGTTCGCTCACCCCACGGGCTGCAGCACACGGGGGAGGAAAAGAGGGGGGACACACCCGGGGCTGCAGGACCTGTCCCTGCCACCTTCCCCTCTTCCCTCTGCCTTCCCACACCTCCCCATGCAGCCGGATCTCAGCGATCAGCATTCCTGTCCAGCAGGGCTGCCTTTGAGCCCAGTTCTGTGAGTTTGCTCAGACCAGAGCTGGTGTTTGTGCAGGGCGGTGGAAGGGAATATCTTAATCTCCAAATTGAAATGATGTTCTCAGCCATTTGGAAAGGCTGGAGAAGAAAGATGCTGGAAAAGCTTGCCGCCTTCCTCTGAGTACTAAAGATGTGATAAAAGGGGATTACAGCTCTTGTGCCACTGTGCTGATGTGACTCCATGCACTGAAGTTTCTTCTGGAGACTTTGTCGCGGTGCTGTTTGTTAAAAGCCTCGGCAGAGTAGAAAGGAGAATCAGCTCTAAGCCACTTTAGCACAGAAAGCACAACACTTCCGACAGTCTCTTTATCTTCTTTTTCTCCTTCTTTCACTGAGGACTTTGGTGAAATATTCATTTCTGTAATTCCTCAGCATCCATGATCCTGCAGACATCTCTTACGTAAGGGCAGAACATCTGCATGAGCAGGGGCAGCATCACAGCAGGGGCAGCATCACTGCAGGGGCTGGGGATGCTGAGAGACAGAAACCCCAGAGCTGGGGGTGCTGAGAGACAGAAACCCCAGAGCTGGGGGTGCTGAGAGTCCAACTTCAAACCCCCGTCACTGGCAGAGCAGAGGAGGGACCCTTCTCATGGTTCCCTGCCCATGGCAGGGGCTTGGAAATGGGTGATCCTTAAGGTCTTTCCAACCTAAGCCATTCTTTGTTTCTGTGATTTTCCATCCTTCTTGCCCTCATAAGTAGATTTTTTTTCCCCAGCAGTGCTGCTGAACAATATTTCTTTACTATTTCTCAAAATAAACTTAAGTTTCTTGAACTTGTTCTTCCCAGTTTCCTCTTGGTACTGAAACCCACGTTTATCCACACGGGTACCTGCCTGTGGTTGTCCTTCTGTCTGTCGAGTGGAGCTGTGTCAGGGGAGGTTTTCAGGGCAGGGCAGGTGGGATCTCAGCAAAAGGCTCTTCCCCCAGAGGGTGGTGGGCACTGCCCAGGCTGCCCAGGGCAGTGGGCACAGCACCAAGGCTGCCAGAGCTCCAGGGGCCTGTGGACAACAGGACAGGGACAGGGGGGGATTGTTGGGGTGTCTGTGCAGGGCCAGGAGTTGGACTGATGATCCTTGGGGGTCCCTCCCAGCTCAGGATTTTCTGTGATATTCTGTGTGTCACTCCACCACAAGCAGATAAACCACTGTTTGGCAGTGCATTATAATCTGTGCATTAAAAATTAGCCTCTCCAATTCATTGGTTTCTTTACAAATTAATGACATACAATTAAGTAGCTCCTATAAAAATTATTTTCTGTGGGTTTGTTGTCTGTAGCAAAGACTGTTTTAAGTCTCTTTACCAGCTGAAAGTTGGCAATATGACAGCTTTTCCTAGAGCCTTGATATTTGTTTTCTGCGCTGACTTAACGTTTCTCAAAAGGTCTGACCGTTTTGATGCGGGCTTTTGGTGATCTGAGTCATCTCCTGGTGCTTTCTGTGACACCCTCAGCGTGGAGTATCATCATCCTCTGCTCTAATTCAGTTCCTCTCACTGATGGGGGCTGACACTGGTAAAAGCCAAGAGCTGCTCTGTCATCCCTCAGTGATTCACAGAGCGTTCTCGTGGGCTCCTGTAGGTCTGCTCAGCTGCCTGCTCTGATCCTGAATCTGCATTTTTGTAATAGAACTTAATTTTGATGCTGTCTGTTGGGAATTCCATTAGCACAAATTAGTGCTGGGTAACATGAGAGAGTGGAATCACTGCACGAGGGAGTTGTACAACTGTCTCTTTCAAGAGGGAGAGGAGACTCCTCCGTCTGTACATCTCCAATGGAGAACTGGTCCCTGATGCCAACTAGAAAATCCTGATCTGTTTTCTTTTTGTCTTACATTCTGATGCTAATGAAACATATCTTGATTTTTCTCTTGATCCATTAAAGCCCTACTCAAAGGCTTTAGAACACTCTGTACAAGGAGAAGTCACTTTATAGTATAACCCTGGGTTTTAACCCAAAAATGAGAAGGGAAGGTGAAAAAGTTAATGAATCACTGTGGTGGCAGAGATTGTGCTGGCCATGGTAATAAATAACAAATGGGATTTTTTAGTGAAGCTTCAGCACAGGATGCTGGCAATGGGTGATGCCCATCATGCAATGATGCCCCAAATTGTTGATCTCTATTCCTGGTGGCAGCTCCCAGAGCCCAGCTGTCAACAGTGTTCAAATATTCATTGGAATGAGTCATTGCTTGGCAGATGATGGGATAAGGTGTTGTGCTGTCCACCTGATGACTTTATTGAGCAGAAGGAGCAGCGATTGCAGACTGTGTTCCCTGGATCTGCCTCTGCCAGAACCCAAGGGGCAAGAAACCTGCTCAGCACTTCAGTGAGAGCAGGAGCTGAGCCTGGTGGTGACAGACTGGTCTATAAATGCAGGTTTGAAGTGCAGCCTAAGAAAACCACACATTCTGATGTGGTGTTTAACATGTCTTGGATCTTTGGAGGGTCATCGATCCCAGGGCATTCCAGGACTTCGAGGATAGAGGATGGTTTGAGGCTTAGGGAGTTTTTCCAGTGGATCCCTCCTGTGTGGGATCAGCGTTGGCAGGAGGGGATGGAGGGGCTGCAGTGCAGGACTAGCCCTTTGTCATGGTTGTGCTCAATGATTCTCCCTTCTGTTGGGAATGGCCTTTATTCATTCACCAGAGAGCCTGTTTTCTGGATCAAATACAGCAAAATCAAATATATAAACCACTCATAAAATCAAGTCATTTATATCCCAGCATTTCAAGTGTTTTCCATTTTTCTACTTTTCACAAATATTCATGCCTGTGTTCTTTTGGTGTACAGTGAAGATACGTTAAATAACAACTTTATGAAATCTATTGTTCTCTTTCCTATTGTTAAATAACAAATGTTTTGTCATTTCAAAAAAAAAAAATCACGAAAAACTGCTGTGTCAAGTTGCAGCAGCTTGTGTTGTGTGCTGCAGTCTGTCAGGGTTATTAGGGTTTCCTTTTAATTGTAACTGATCTGATAGAAGATGCAGTGGCCTTGATCCTCAGGGGTGGTTTGGGTTGCATTGAGAGTCTGATGGTACTTCTGAGAGTGGAAAAGCAGAGTGGATGTGTCACTGTGTGCATGGCCAGCGCTGCTGTCGCTTAGAGCAGCGGGTGGGGGATGCCCTTAAGGTGATGACTGGACTTCTGACTTGATATTGGGTGAAACTCATTATCTGCCTGGCTTAGGTGTTGAAAAACCCTCAAGGCACCAGGCTGTGTGTTTAGATTATCCAAACATTATGAATGCAATCTCCATCTCCTTAGCAAGGCATCTTCCTACCTAAGACATAACAGATGTCCTGGGCTGGCTGGCTCCGTTCCCTGCGCAGTAAAGAAGAGTGATGAGATCTGAGCTGCCCTTTGGAAACATCTCTTTCTCTCTCTTGCCTCTACAGAGAGTGTTGGCACCAAATATAGGTGTGTTGTTAAAGAATTTGAATTTTTAAAAAAATGCAATCATTGGCATCTGTGTGATACAGGTGTTTTCTTATCTCTTGTCATTGTGGGAATGTAAACACCTGGTGGAGGTTTATCGGGTGCTTATGATCTCCTTCAGGGCAGCAGTGAAGCTGCTGGGATTGGGAACTCTGGGTTTGGAGATGCCCCTGGTGGCACTGCAGCATCAGGACCCTCTGCCCAGTGTGGTAATTCTAGGATGGGACCAGCCAGGGTTTGAGTAATTCCTCCCTCTCCAATAGTCTCAGGAAAAATCAATCCAATAGTGTTGGGGAGAAGAAAAGAGGTAAAAATGTGAAGGGCTGATTGCCTTTGTGTCTGCCCAGGTGGAACCCTGAGCCCAGCCCCATCCTGGGCCTGAGAGTCCACTCTGCCCTCCCAGTGATCTCACCCAGCTGCTTTTGGAGAGCTTAACAGGCTGCTCTTCCTATTACAGCATCAGCCACTTTAAGGACAAATATCTGCCTTTTTATGGCATTTATTGACCGTGTGGAGATTGCATCTCAAGGACAGAATGAAATTGAAATAGGCAATTCTTGTTGCTGAACAAATAACCATCAGTGTCCTTTAAAAGTATTCCCCCAGATTTAATAAAGCATTGCCTTCGTGGTTACGTGAAATGTGTCATGTGGATCAGCTGCAATGAAGTGATTGGTGAAGTCCTTGTTAATTCAAAGCAGAAAGTGCATTGCTGAGCCTTTATCTGTCCCAGTGAAACTGGGCACCCTCCAGGGGTGCTCCTGTGCTTGGCCAAGCATGTCCCAGGATGCAGAAGGGAAGATGTTGCTGGATGCAGGTTCAGTAAGCTTTTCATCCCAGTCCAGGTGTTCTCATTTATGCCTTGGCAGGATTTCTGCGTCTCAAGGGTAATGGTTCCTCCTGGGAAGGACAGCAGGATGGTGCAGTTGGGGGAGCAGGAGTGCTGGTGCTTGTTCTGCAGCCAAGTTCTGCTGGAAAGGATAGAAACTGGGGAAGAAATGGGGGAAATATCAGGGAATGGGCAAAATGTTTGTTAATGGGCATCAGGAAGCTTGAGGGAGAAGGTCCCCTTGAAGAGCAGAAGGTGGTGTTTTGGGGAGGAGAAGGGAAAAGGAGAGAGTTTGGGTTTAGTGAACAACAAAAGGAGCAAGCCTGTAGAAAAAGCAAGAGAGGTTTGAGGATGAAGGAAGGAGAGATGACAAGCCATGAAATTAAAGGTGGATAGAAGGGATTTGGGTTGCAAAGACTGAGCCATGGCAGGGGAAAAAATATCCCTGAGTAAGGAAGATTTGCCAAGAGGGTGGGCTGGAACAGAATTGACTTTGATTGTGAAAACTTTAAATTTCTGGAAGATAAGATAGAAATTCTTCTCCAAGTCCCTTCTTTCTGCTGGTGGCAGGGGAACCAGGCTTCTTAGAGGTTTCCCTCTGGGTGCCTTTTCTCTCACTATGCTCTTCCCCTGCCTCCCAGCCTTCCCCAGGGGAAGGTGGAGCCTGTGAATCCTGGCTCCCATTCTGTCTCCCATCCTGTCTCCAGTGTGTGGTGCAAAGCATCCTGTCAGCTTTCCTGAAGGGATAAAATGAATTTCGTAAAACCCTTCTGCTGAGGAAGCCCCTGCTATCACTTTGACTTCCCCCGTGGAAAATAGAAATATTGTGATTACACTGAGATTTTCCCATGGGATATGTCTGTTGTGCAAAGCAGGATGAATTTGTTAGGACTTCACTTGGGACCAGCTCTAAATGTGTCTCTGCATCTGAAGGGTAATATATTATGGGATGCAGTAAGTTATTCCAGTTTCCGTCACTGAAATCCTGCATCCCAGGAGGAAATACAAAATATTGCCTCATCTTGTACCTTCCATACTTCACAGTCCCTTTTCACTTTGTGCTAATGCAAAGAACAGCTTTCACAGCCATGGGGGAGTAGCAGCACATAAATAATTCGGAGATGCCTCTTCCATCACGCGCCCTCCCCTGCCTCCTTCATTCCTTATCCTTCCTCAGACAACTGAGGATGATAAACGCCCTGAACCCTTCACACTCCTGCAAGATGGTTTTCAGGATGATCTGGGCATGCCAAAAATACTCCCTGGTCTGTCCCCGAAGAATCTGATCCTTCCCCAGCCCAGTTTCCTTGTGTAGGAAGAAAAGGTCAAGGAGAGGAGAAAATGCCTCTAATGGTGTGTCTGTTCCCCGCCTTGCAGAGTCACAGCGGGGAGGGAACGATGATCAGTGGAGTTTACAGTCCTTCCTCCATGTTCTTAGGAAAGTTATTTATCAAGGCAGTGTTTGAAATACTATTTGCTGTG
The DNA here is from genome assembly GCA_013396735.1 of Grallaria varia. Lineage (NCBI taxonomy): Eukaryota > Metazoa > Chordata > Aves > Passeriformes > Formicariidae > Grallaria > Grallaria varia. Next base: position 1,004,990 of record VWZG01012793.1, on the reverse strand, counting down.
CTGTATCCAACAAGGTACCTGAGCTGAAAAGATGAGCTGCAATACGGCATTTTAAGTGGTTTACATGTATAGGCAGGATGTTGGGAAGATGTATAGAGATGTATACAGGCAGTTTATAGCTCAGGTTGTTCTGTTCCTTTTCCCTTTGGTGTTTCAAGATTTATCTATTTTCTGTCTAAAGTGAATCTTATAGTGGAGACTATCAGCATTATTTCAACACGTTACCAGCGGCCCTTATTTAAACAAACCCCTCATGCTGATGGTACCCCTCCCTCTTTCCAGGCAGGTCCCTTGGCTGGTCCTGTGTTGTGTGGTGCTGAAATACACTGGTTTTTAGGTAGTCTCTCTTCACAGCAGTTTTGGGGTGTTAATATTGAAAAGTTGGTAAAAAAGCAAATTAATTATCATCAGAAAAGGACTTTGAATTTATTTCATTGTGTAAACATGGAGATGAAACAGGTTAAATTCTGGGTAATGGAAATGCAACTTAAACATTTGTCCTCAAAAAATGAGCAGATATTACACTTGGCAATGTGGTTTAGAGGGCATGGGGTGTTCACTTGGAGGCTGGGCTTGGTGGTCTTGGAGGTCTTTGCCAACCTTAGTGATTCTGTGTAGATGTTGGAGATTAGAGCTGGGTTTGTGCTGGCTCTGGATGTTGTCACATGCCCTAAAGACATTTCCTTACAATAAATGGCAATGCTTTGCTCAGTGCTGCCTGTTTGGGAGAGTGCAAGGACAACAAGGAGAGCTGGCATCCCTGGTCTAGATCAGAGTCTAAAATCCTGTGTTCCTCCTGAGGCTGGAGAAGGCGCTGCCCGTGCTGCCTGGGGAAGGTGCATCGCCCATGGGAGCAGCAGCAGCAGTGTGGGTCTCATGGGGTTTGGTGCCCACCCCGGCAGCCTTGAGGCACCCCCAGCCTGGTGTAGGGCTTGGCAGAGCCAAGGAGGAGCATCTCAGAGCTCCCCACACTGCTCTGCTCACCCACCCTGGGCTGGGGCTGGGGGATCAGCCACTCCTGATGGTGCCACATCCTGGTGGTGATGGGTGAGCTGGTCCTCTGGGCACCAACACGTTCCTCCTGGTGGCCCCACTGTGGGATCAGGGAAAGTGGCTTCCTCATCAGAATAGAAAGCAGAAATATTTCAGGGAGCTGCCTTAGTTGATCCAGACTTGATCCAGATGCGAGAAGCCTGGAAGGGGCTATCTCAGGCTGTGATCAAGAAAATACTCCTTAAGCTTTGATTAAAGATACATCCAGGGAATTAAATTACAGTGTATTTTATTTCTCCCCTTAATTCACTAATCCACAACGTCTAATCAACACTTTCATTGTCTCTCCGTTTATCTTATATCTATATTTTGTTCCTTTTCCAGCCTGATATTTTTCCCCTCAGATGACTTGGCTCTCTTGGCTCTTTCTCCTTCTTGACAAGACTGTTGTCCTCTGGTCCCACCCCTGTTCTGCTTATTTGCAGCAGGCAGGGCCGAGCCCTGTTGCTCTCCAGACATGGCTGTACTCAATTATCTTTATTTATAATGACTTGTCTTCCTCAAGACAAAGGCCTGTGTTGAGCTGTGTGATCAGAGCTTTCTAGGAGAGATGTCCTGGGGTTAACTTCTGTACCAGCCAGTCATGAAGCTGACTGGGAGCTTGTAGTGCAGCGATCCCAAATATAGAAGCTTTTTCACTTAAAAAATGAAAGATTCCACTTAAATGCCCATGTTTTAAGAAGAGCAGGGTGCAGATGCAGAACAGCAGGGAGCTTTTCTTGACAGCTCTTCATTGACTTTTCATTGCTGTTTATATATTTCTTTTAAAGCCAATTTTATATCCAGGCGAAAGCAAGTCTAGACAGATTGTCTAAAAACTTTTATTGGCTAATTAAGATTATACTGCTAGTATAGCACTGCTGGATAGCATGGACTCTGCTTAAGAAATGGCCTTTATCTTTTTTTGTAGCATGTACCTTTTGCCAAGTTTTCTTCTATTATTGCTTTGGAGGGCTTTTTCATATCTATTTCAATGTCAAAACAAATGCCACTTAGAGTCTGATGTTTGGACATCTGAGTCTCTACAAAGGACCCAGAGAACCTTGATTTTTTCCCATAGTACTGAGTGTTTGTGGTTTCTCTTCAGATTGATTGGAGCTGCAATTGCTCTGCATTCACAGAAATCAATTGAGCCTTAAGTAGTTGTGTCTCAGGGCTGTGGCTTCAGCACTTGTGGAAGGTGGGAGATGGCAGTCCTGGAAAACACATCTCTGATGCTGTTGTGCAGTGACCTGGGATGTGTCTGATCAGAGGAGTTGTGCTCCCAGGGGTGATGCTGTTTGCTTTGTGATTAACTCAATTCTGGTCCAAGCTGGCTGGTTCATCTAAGAGGAGGAGTGTTTATTTGGAGGTTGGGGTGAAGCAAGTGGCTTTGGATACTTGGGTATCAAAAATGGTTCTATTTGGCTAATTCAGCAGACTGGTTTGGATTGGAAGGGACCTTAACGTTCATCCCATTCCACCCCCTGCCATGGGCAGGGACACCTTCCACCAGCCCAGGGTGCTCCAAGCCCCGTCCAACCTGGCCTTGGACACTGCCAGGGATCCAGGGGCAGCCACAGCTGCTCTGGGCACCTGTGCCAGGACCAGCTCAAACTGTGTCATAAGAACAGTGTCCTGCTTACACCGAGAATGTATTGGAACTTGGATATTCCCACTTTGGAATTTTTACCTCTTAATAATCCCTGAACCAGTTCATTTCTTGTGCTGTTCATTCTCGTGGAAGCACAGCACATTCATTACAGCCCAAACTGATCTCAAACCTCCAATTGCTGTAATCAAATAACTTTTATTTATTAACATCAGGAGGGAAGGCAGAGAAGCAGCCCCATAAAATGCAGCCAAAGTCTGTAATGCCCACACTGTTCCTTGAAAGAAACATTTCCTTCTGAAAAATCTCTGCAGAAGCTCTGAGGACCTCCAGCCCCTCTGCAGGTCCTTCATGCTCAGATACCCCACAGTGTCCCTGCTCTGTGCAATGCACTAAAAAAGCAATTAACAATTTGAGGGCTTTGCAAAATTTTATTAGTCTTGTGCCTGTTGAGGCTCTGGCCAATAATGCTGCTTTGCTCGAGGTTCCTTTGATGCAGTGTTTTCCCTCAGACTTTTCCAAGAACAAATGCAAGATCTGGAGCTCCAGTGCAATCAAGCCAGCAAATTACAGCCTTACTTCTTGAGAATGTCCCAACTCATTAAAAGCACCATCTCTTTTTAAAGCCACACCCTGTTCTCTCTCTGCTTCCTTCGTCTTCCTTTCCCTGTGTTTGTGTTTCTGCCTCCAAGATCCTGAATGAAGGGCAGCAGGAGCTGTGGTGTCCAAGGTAGTTGTTCATTTCACTTAAGAGCAGGTACATCATCTGGGGCCTCTTAGCCATGTCCTCAGATATTTCCCAGCTGCCCCTGGATCCCTGGAATGTCCCAGGCCAGGTTGGACGGGGATTGGGGCACCCTGGGCTGGTGGGAGGTGTCCCTGCCCATGGCAGGGAGGGCACTGGGTGGGCTTTAAAGTCCCTTCCAACCCAAACTATTCCATGATTTCACTGGGAAAGATGCCCTCTAGGACTTAAAAGACCCTCAAAACACCCCAATGAAACAAACCCCAGTCTCTAGCAGTGGGACAGACCGTGCAGTTGCTGCAGCTTGGGGCTGTGCCAACCCCTCTTGTGTAGAAATTCTGCTTGGGGAAAATGCAGTTATTTTATTTCTAATTTTTTTTTCTCCAGAGCTAATCACCCATTAAAGGACATTTTTATTGGTGCCAGGCCTTTGCTGTTGCTGAGTTGCAATGCCTAGAGCTGAGGGTCACAGGGGACAGCTGGGAGCAGAATGAACGCTTTGGAGCATGTGGGGCACTCGGGGGGTGATGAATCACTGGTTAGTATTTATGTCTTGCACAAGTAACCTGTTGGCCAGCAACTGCCACCTCCTGCGTGGGGACGGTGACCAAGGTGGCCTTGGCAGCCCCAGGCAGGTGCTGGCACTTCCCACCAGACAGACCCTCAGACCCGAATTGTGCCACCCTGTTAGTGGTGAGCAGCCCAGCCTTGGGTGGCACAGGCGTTGGCCCCGCGTCAGTGAGTGGGACCAGAGCCTGGCTCTGAGCAACGTCATGACTGAATCCAAAGGCAATCACCTTCCCCCTTCTTTGTGGAATATATTGGATTTTATTTTATTAATCTCTGGCTTCTGAGCACTTCCAGGCTCTGCAGTGAGCACGGAGCTGCTTCCCCAGTCACATATCCAGCTCTCCTCCCTGACTCCAGCCCTGCGCCGCGTGTCAGCGGAGCGAGATAATGTCGTGTTTGGAGTTGTGTTTGATTTCCCAAGGATTTTCAACAGCCTCCTCAGCATGAAAAGTGAAGCACATTCTTTCCATCATTTTTCAAACTGAAGCAGGTTTCAAAGCAAAACCTGGGTAGTTTTGTCAGCCTCAGAAGGCCTTTCTCAGAGCAGAATGCTATTGATTAGGCTCCAACGACAGCTCTTACTTAGAAAGGAACCAAGAATCATAAACATTAAAGTTAGGAAAGATATCATTTGGATGTCATTAGTATTTAAGCAGCTTTTCTCTTTAGTATGTGAATGTGCACAGGTGGATTAGCAGCTGGCTTTGGATATATCAAAAGCCCTATATCCTATATCAAAAATGGGTGAAAATATATGGTATTTGGAGCTGATTTGCAGATCTGTCTTTGCTCATCCAAGCAGTTGTGTCATGAATTGATGTCATCCCAGAGGAGCGCTCTCTGTCTTTGTTTTAACCAACCAATCTATAAATATCATGTTACTTGCAGTGGCAAATCCATACATGAAAATCCTTTCCTGGCTCAGGTCTCCATTCCAGTGTCCAGGGCTGTGGCTGGATGGTGTGGCCAGACCATCCGAGAGCAGGGGGCAGCCTGGGGGACCCCCAGACAGATCTGGGACTGCTCAGGCACTGGAGGGTTTAAATCCCTGTTCTCCACTCCTGCTGCCCCAGTAGGTCTGGGACTGGCTTAGTGATACTGGCCGTGGTCTTCAGAGACTCTTTAGAGGATTTGCCTCCAACCCACCATTCATTTTTCAGTAGAAAGTATGCAATTATCCAGGTTTAAAGCTTCCCTTCCTCTCTGCTCCAGAGGTAAAGATTTGTCTTGGGGAGTGGATGATGTTATCCTGTGCTTGAGGAGCATCTCTGCAGGGTAGTATGTGTTGGGTATGTCTTGGTGCTCTTGCAGGAGACCCCAAAATGTGTTTATGTGGGACAGGTGAGATTCACGTAGGATGCATTTCTCAGCCCTGGTGTGGAATAGATGGAAGAAGCTAAAAAACAAATCCCATTTTTTCCTTGGAATGTTGATCAGTGAAGCACAGCTGGTTCCCAGTTTCAAGGTGAGCAGGTGTGTGTCATCTGTAGGTGTGTCTGCCGTGGTGCAGAATTCCATTGTGTGCTGAATTACAGGGAAGAGCATTACTGGGGAATCAATACTGCAAAAATGATTGATAGCTCCAAATACGCAAAAGAAAAAGTCATATAAAGGAAACTAAAGCTTTACAGACAGGATCAGAAAAGTGCAAAATCTGAAATATTCAAAGGCAAAGTATATGACAATGACATGATGAGACAAAGAGTCACATTATTTTAAATAAGAGCCAGATTTAGAACAGCCTGGGAGAATGTTTTCTGGATAGCTAAGTCTTCCTAAGTGAGACAAATGAATTATCCTCTCAATTTCTGCTCTTCATGATTCAACACATGGACTTGAAAATGGTGTAGAACAAAGATCAGTCCTGTCGTTCCATCAGTATGACTTACTGTGAATGTTGGGCACTGTGGCTGGGGACAGAAAGGTTGCCAGGCTAAATTAATTACAGGAAAAGCATGAAGAATAATTGGCAAACAGCGCGTCTCGCTGTGGTCGCTGGCGCTGGGCAGAGGAAGAGCTCGCTGTCGAAGTGCCTTGGTACTTGGGAAGGACACCTCGGCTCTGTGGGCAACCTCTGAACTTGGGCACTGAGCCTTTTGTGAGTACGGAGGCTGTGGCTCCTGGAAATGCTGGGGCTTCCTGTGGCATTGCAGCAGCTGGTGGGTCACTGCAGGGTTCGTGTTGGGTTGTCCCCGAGAGCCCCCTCGGCTGCAGCGTCCCTGTGACTTACAGGAAGGTATTTTTAAATGGCTCTTACACACCTAAGTAACTTAACCGTGGAAATTGAACCCACTCGCTCTTCCTCGTGGTCTGGGGGCATCTCTTCTTTTGTTCAGGGCAAAATTCCAGCTCTTGGAGCCGTGTGAGAGATTTCTAATCCTGTTAGAGGAGAATGGTGAAAGTTTTCTTGGTGAGTCTTTGAACATCCTTATCAAGTGTAAATGTCTCTTTGCTTTGGCAGCTGATGTTTTTCTTGAAAAATTAACTCTTCTCTAAAAATTACACCCTTGCAGTAAGATAAGCCGTTGGATTCTATTCATTCTTTCTCTCAGCTCCCAGCCCCAAATCAAAGGTGTTTAAAAATCATCAGTTAAGTTACTATCCTACATTAATTTCCACATTGTTTAAAATGATACCATTCTCCTTTGCATTGATGCCAACACTTAAGGAGTCCTGTTTTTTGTGAAGATAAAACAAGGAAACATGCTGGCAGTGAAATGGAACCTGGTCAGGAGGACACAGGAAAGGGAACAAGACTAAAATGTGAAGTTTGGGCTTTTCATGTCCCCTTTGGTATTTCCTCAGAGTCTCCATAGGAAGCCTCTTGTTTTTATAACTACATCTTCTCTGTCCTTTGATCCAAATCTTCAGGTTGGATGGGGTTTGGAGTGAGCTGGTCTAGTGGAAAGTGTCCCTACCCATGGCAGGGGGATGGAATTGGATCATCTTTTGAGTCCCATACAACCCAAACCATTGCATGGTTCTGTGGTGATTCTGTGCCTGTCAAAGCACCCCAGCCACTGGGAGAAGGATTGTGGCAGATACATGGAGATATATATGTGTGATTTTTCTTGGTATTTAATGGCTTTTTTTATTTGATATGTGATCATTTCTGGTTTGACTGTCACAGGGGCCCTGGGTATAAACCCAAACTGCTTATACAGGACCTTGGTGGGGACCATCAGTGTAACTGTGCATGTCTTGTCTTCTTAAGAGGCTGAGGAATGGGAAAATTGATGCAAAAAGTGCTATTTCTTTCCTGATTTCCTGTGTATGGGTAGGAGCCCCTGTGCTCAGGATGGGAATGAGCCTGGCCAGGGAGAGAGGGAGGGAATGTCATTACTCAGCACAGGACAAGCCCTGAGGTTGCTTAGGGAGACATAATCCTTCCCAGAGAGGCACAAGTGTTGAAAGAGCACATTGCAGTTAAACTTGGTTAGAGAGAGCAGCTCAGTATTTCTGATAAAATCTTTAATCTAATTTTGGTCTAATTTCTTTATCCTTTGTGCACTATTACAACCGTCCCACATCACTTCCAGGCTGATGTCGGGGCTGTGGAGGCTGATTAAATTGGAAAGCAGACTTTTAAATGAAAGGATCCATATCTTGCTGCACTCATTATCAGCTCCAAGAAATTAAATCTCCCATCAATGATTTACTCTAAACCAAATCAAATAGGCATTGGAAAAACAAGGGGCAGAGTGGCCTCGGAGGCTGCAGCTGGATGGAGGGGAGCAGTGAGGGAAAAGGGAGCAGACAAACCCTGGAGCAGCCAGGAGGGCTCCAGCTCTCCCAGCTTTCAGCTGGGCACAGCGAGTGCATCCTTGTGCTGCCTGGAATGCTGTGCGAGAGTCGTGCACGACGTTCAGCCCGAGGGGTAGAAGATGTTTTCCCGTGAGCTTTTATTCCTGCTGGTTACATAAGGTGCTCTCACACTTAGGTTAGGCTGTACAGATTGCTGCTCCTCTCTGCAGGTTGCTGTGTTCATTATTCCCTGGAGGATGTGATTAAAAAAAGCTCTTAGAAACTCACTCCCCTTTGCTCTGACTGAGCCCAGCCATGAAGGTGCAAACCTGGGGTGGAGCCCTGCAGGTGTCTGTGTGTGCCCATGGCAGTGCAAACCCCTCTGTCAATATACAGTGATTTATATTTTGACATCTATTTATAGTCATATGATATGTCTTAAAGATCAGCACCTCAGCAACCTGGTCTAGTGAAAGGCGTCCCTGTGCATGGCAGGGGGTTTGAAACAAGATGATCTTTAAGGTCCCTTCCAACCCAACCCATTCTGTGATTCCACGATCTTCAGCTTGATCCCTGCTCGTCCATGTCTCTCAAACCTCATGGATTAATGGCTTTGTTGTACCGATTTCCGCCTGGCTCCATCAGGGAGGACAAGGGTGGGGGATATTCTTCCTGCCCGTGGCTGGTGGGGTGAGAGAGGCACACTGGCTGCCCTGGGCTGGGAAATCCTGTGCCATGTCTGGCCCCTGTTGTGTTTCTCCTTTGGAAGGAGGATGGCAGGGACAAGGAGTGGTGGTTGTCACAGTCCTGCAGTTGTATTTAGAAAAGCCCCAAACCCAGTGTTTTTCTGCGGGAATAATCAGAATCATTTAAGTTGGAAAAGCCCTCTAAGACAGTCGAGGCCAACCATTCCCACAGCACTGCCAAGGCCACCACTAATCCATGTCCCCAAGTGCCACATCCACGTGGCTTTTGCAGCCCTCCAGTCGTGGGGACTCCACCAGTGCCCCGGGCAGCCCATTGAGTAGATGTGTGTTGTTCTGCTGCCATCGCTGATTTATTCAGATTATCAAATCTTTAGAAATGAGCTTCTGAGTCAGAATGTCCGTGAGCAACAAGAATATGCTGTTACTCTGTCAAAATTATATGCCCAGTGGCCTCAGTTGTGTGCTGGCCACCCAGCCTGGCAGGCTGCCTGGAGCAGATGTTACCCTTACATTTAAAATAATCATTTAAAATGTTTAAACAAAGGGGCAGCTCCCCCCACTTCCACTATATATTTAAAATGACGTGGTGGGTGTTGTTCTGAACTTCCCTGGGTTTGCTCCAGTCACCCAGTGACAGTCACGTGTGGTCAGACACCCAGGGCTGGGGAGGACAGAGGCTGAATCTGCAGTGCTGCCATCATTGGGTGTGATTTAGGGCTTTGGGTTTCGTGGAATATTCCGAGGCTGGTCGAGGTCAGAATTCATCAATGAGATTTTTCACCACAGTGTTTCACCTCCTTGAGGACAACAGCAGAGCGATGGAAGTTTACTGCAGGTTTAGACTTCTAAATGCTCTCAGTTAATGGCCTTGAGATCCCCCTGGCAGAACAGTCAAGGTCTCGTTGTTCCGTGGCACCAGTAGACCCAAGATATGGTCAAACTGGGCAGGTCTGTGTGGAATCTCTGCAGTTGGATGTGCTGGTCCTTGCCTTGTATTGCAGGACCTACCCAGCTGGCTGCTTAACTAACATTTTATTTTGGCTTTTTAAGTTTTAGTTAGCCCTAATTCACACCTTTATAAAAAGTACATAATTTTTACTGTAAGTTCACTTTTCAGGCAAAAATGACGTGAATGTGGAACGTCATCTTATCTCAGTGTGTGCTAATGGAAAAAGTTCAGCTTTGCTCTGGCTGGAGTTTTAAACAGGCCTGATGGAAAACTCAAGGCAGAAAAAGTTTTAGGCTTTTCACAGGAATGAAAAGATGAGACTTCTTATGAAAATTTTTCATATTCTTAGACCTATCCAGCTAGGAAAGTCATGCTGCCTCTGGTGCCCAGTTTGTCAGGATGGGTTCTGGTTCTGGAACAAAACCAGGCAGATCAGCTGTACTGGCTGACTCCAGAATTCACATCCATTTCATTTCAATTCACATTGTCCACTTTCAGTTAGTGTCCAAATGGCCAAAGGGTTTCTTTGGTCTGTTGGTTGGGGTTTTTAACCTTTGGTTTTTGAGTCAAAAAGAAAAAAATAAAATCACAAGGAAGTGTTTTCAGACTCATAGTTGGCTTAATTGTGCTCTGGGTTTGTGAACTCTTCAGAAAAGTCTTTCAAGGGCAATCCTGAATTCTCTCCTTGCATGGGTGATCCCACAGGACAAGCTCCTTTCCACTTCCTTGGTTTTCTAGTGGGTTTTTTATGAGTTTTATTGAGAGTTTGAAATAGTACAGAGGAAAAAGAAGGGTAAAGGGGGCTTTGGCACTTGTGTGGTCACTGGTGGACTAAGACAACTCTGCCATAACAGCTAACAATGATTTGAATAAAGAAAAGGTAATAAAAAGACCATGATTCTAGAATTTTATTTTCACGTACATCTGAAAGTTTGAAAGTATGTTCTAGAGTCAAACTGGCAATAAAAATGACAGAGCAGAGAAAGGTAAGGAGTGCTCCCATGAGACATGGAATTCATTAACCCAGACTAATCAAGCATTTAAGCACCAAATAGTGCTGATAATTTTGGGGGAGGCAGCTTAGTGAAAGGGGCAGGATTTGGGTTTTGCCCCCTGGGGCCTTACTATTGGCACCTTCCTCTGTAAAGTACCACCTGTACCCCAGGAGGAATCACCAGAGTGGGCTCCATTTTCCAAAGCCCTGCTCTGTGCAGGACATGCTCTGTACTTGCTATAGAATTTTTGACCCAAACAGATTTGCAGATAAAATGTAAAAATTAAGATGTAATTACCTTCATCACTACCTTGAGCTCCTGTAATGTTTCCCATCCCAAGTGCTTATTTTCTTCCAAAACCAGAGCACAAACCTTTCCTTCCCTGCTGCACATCCCTGCCCCAGTTCCTGCTGGTGGAGCTGTGGTAGGTCATGTTCCTGATGGAAACTTCTGTGCTGGAGTTGGCACCTGCAGTTTGAGTTAAAACACTAACTCTTTCTTTAGGTGAAGGTGTCCCTGAGAAGTGTGTATGTCTTGGAGCTCACGAAAATTGGGTGTGTCTGGAAAAGGTCTCTGGCCACAGTCAGGCTCATACCAATAACTGCAGTACAAGTACAAACCATACAGGTCTCACCTGCATTCCTTAACAAGTAATTTTTATTTATTCTATACATATATAGATGTATAACTTCATAGCTTTACATAATCTTCTGGTGGTTGGCGTTAATTGAATTAGTCACGCTTTCGGAATACTAAAAAGATTTGCCTGTGGGAATTTCCCCTCAGTTGTGAGTCAACAGTCGATTCTCAGGATTTTGTTTCAGTCAGTGATTCTTTATTAGAATAAACAAGATTACTGATGGGGAGAAATGTTTCCTCTGTGGGTATTAAAAGGAGGGATGGGAAATGCCAAGGTGAGGGGATGGAGCTGAGCAGGGCTGGATTAAAGTTTCGGTACTGCAATAAATAGACATGTTATCTTGGCAGGTGTAGCCTTCTGACAGGTTTGTTTCTGGACGGTTTTATCCTCTTTGGCTGTTCTCCTCCTGAGCAGCAGAGTGGTTGGGTGATGGCAGGGGACAGTTTTCTCCTGTTCTCCTAATCCTTTGACTCTGATCACCCATAGTTTGGTGTCTGGCACCATTTCCTGCTCCCCCAGTGAGGGAATATATTAATTTATGGAGCCTCAAGACTGTAGGAAGTCAGGAGAAGTGCAGAATACCAGGTTTTAAGCTCATCAGTAATTTATTTTTTAAGATTCCTTTTGCTGTTGTGTCTTACATCTCTGGTAAGTAGTTGCATGGCCAGTTTATAGGGTTTGGTTTGCCTAGAACAGCATTTTCCTTAATGTCCTGATCTACATGAGCCCTCTGAACTCTGAAATGTCCACTGATTCATGAACAGAATATCAATAACTTGGGCAGAGTGCTGGAAGCCAGGGATGAGCTCCTGGCTCGTCATTCCCATCTTGTGTTTGTAACTCCAGAGCATTATCTCCTGTGACATTTTTTAATCTCTTTTCCGCTCCTGGAGTGTGGACACTGAAAGGGATGGATGGCTGGAGCAGCTTTGGGGGACACCCCGTGGCTCATCCACGGGGAGATGACCTTCTCTATGATGTCTTGCTGTTTCCAGCAGCTCCTCTCCCCATCCCTTTGCTGTCCCACAGGGGCTGGCTTTGCGAAGCCTGCCAGGGCAGAGAGGGCTCCACGTCGTTGTGTCCTTCGCAAGGCGATGTGACACTCGTGGTGTCCCTGCGGGAAGGATGCCCCAGAATGAAGCTGTGGAAGTGGCAGTGTGGGAGCAGCCTCTGCTGGGACCTGCTTGAACTCTGATGTGAGTCAGCCAAATAACCCGGGCTTGGCTCCTGTGCCTGACCCGCAGAGGGAAAGGCTGGCCCTGCGAGCAGGGGCTGTTTGCTGGCAGGGAGGGGAGGCTGCTGGTACAGCTCAGGGAAACAGACTGAGACAGCCAGGAAGGAAAACAAGAGGTCTGTCATGTGGCAGGCTAATTTAGCACAATTAGAGGGGAACAGAATAACAGCAAAAAGGCTGGAAATTCTTCTGATGCATCTGTTGTCCTGTCTCACCACGTTGGCTTTTCCTGCTGAATTGCCAAACCTTGACAGTGAGAGGAGGAGGAGTTCCATCTCCTCCTCCCCATGGGCCAGCGATGGCTGACCCTGTAAGTGAAGTTCTTCAGTGTCCCATGGGAGTAAAGCAGTAAGATTTATGCCTCCATATGTATTAATAGGTCTATTTTTCATGGCTGTGTCGGGGTGTTGAAAGACGAATAAGTCTGTGAGTTTAGCTGGTGAATTGGACAAGTCTGGGACATTTATTCCAACTGGGCTTTTATGGCTCCAGAGGGACACAATAACTAAGCAAACTATACACATTTCCATTTATGTTCTCCAAAAACAGTGAAAAGCAATGTGTGCTTTCTGTGCTACAAGGATTATTATATAGGTCAGCCTGGACATGGGACTGTTATAACAAGTGATATTGCCAAAGAAAAACCAACAGAAAATCCAGGAAGCCTTGAGAAAGAATATCCCAACTCCACATCTTATCCAGAAATGATTCTTAGGGCACTGTTCAGCACTGTGCTTTCCTCACCTCTCCTTCAGACTCTCTACCAAATAATGGTGGTAGAATTGCCAATTGTAGTTCACCTGAAACAAATAGATGTGTAAAAGTAACATAAAAATAGATAACTGCCATAATGCTGATAATTTACAGAAAATTCAGGGTGATTTTTCTAGATTGTCTCTCATTTTCCTGGGTGGTTGGACTTGGGAGACCTTCATGGCCTCTGGGAAATGATCTACCTTTTCTGAAACCCATCACGAAACTGGAGACATGACTGAGCTCTGGAAGGACAAACCAGGGATCTGCGGCGTGAGGAGTGCTGTGAGGGCAGTGTGGGTGTCACGTGGGAAGGATGGAGCAGCTCGGCTGCTGTGTAAGAAATGCCAGCTAATAACAGGAGCTACTAGGAGAAAAACTAGCTAAGGACATGGTTGAAACATTAAAGGAACTGTCAGAAATTCCTCATTTTTTCAGTGTATCATGTTTTGAACCTGATAAGTGCTCACATGCCACACTGTCTGCAGAGCCTGGAAAAAATGTCCTGTCTTCAGTGTTGAGATTTGGGTGTTTGGGGAGCTGCTTAGCTGGTGCTGCCTCAGGTGGGTTTAGAGACAGCAATGACATGTTTCTAGAACTGAATTTCAGGTGCGAATATCAAGAGTATTTAACTTTTTAACCTTACTGGGAAGTAAACTGGTTCTCTATTTGAGCCTCTATAAGCCTGGATTTGGCTTCTGGAGAGGCAGAAGCAGAGCCTCCTTGATATTTGTCATTTCAGACCATTTCTGAGTGGTTTTCTAGGGTTTTTCCAATGTGCCAGATGCTCCAGCTGCTATCAGCCACCCCTTCCAGAAGGCTGACGTGCAGATCTTTAATGAAGCCACAGAAATGTCCAATTCCATGTTTCTGTTGTGCATGGTCTGATTCTTTTCCTTTTGGGGAATGTAGTGTTGGGAGAACTACAGTAAATTCTCAATAAACAGCTTTTTCTGTAATGGACATCCTTTTGGATTTAACCACATTCGAAAGCCACCTGTGGCCTCCTCATCCTTTGTCCTGATTATTGTTTCTTATGTTTTATTTAGAAATTCGGAAAAACAGTTCTTGGAGTAGATTAAAACTCCCATCAATGGCCCTTTGTGAAGTGTGATCCGTTCCATACATCATAAACGTGGGTCTGTATTCTCTGTGCAGGCTGGGCAGTCAGTGCTACCTGAAGGGCTTTGCCACCCTCTTTCATGGACTAGAACACTCCTTTACAGGTTCCTAATTCTGAACTTCTAAAAGTTTTCCTCTGTGTCATCATTATGCAGGGAGACTTGAGGGAGAGGTTTCTAATGAGCACCAGGTTCCTGTGGAGTGGTGTAAACCTTTTATTTGCCTTCTGTGGGCTGTGCTGGTGCCAGCAGAGCTGTAAAGCTGAAGTGCTGAGCTGCTGCTCCGTGACCGTGGGTGGGCTCAGCGCGGGGCACGTGGAGCTCCAGGTGCTGAGGTGACTCATGGTGTGATGGGAGCCCGGCTGGGAAACCCAACTAATTGACTTTGTAGGATGACTGGTAATTATAAAATTGATCATGAATGTGATGACAGCCTCAGTGTTTGCAGTATCTGAGTTAAGCTGGCCCCTGCTGAGTTCTAGGGTGTGTTGCAGAGCCTCGGTGGTCCGGGAGGTGCTCCTGGCAGCAGCCCAGAACACTCACCCGCCTCCACACTGACCACTGCTCCAAACACTTACTCGTGGGGCAGATGTGCTGACCAGAGCCAGATTACTGGCATCTCATCCATCTGCACAAACTTATCTCTAGTGAGGACAGTTTCTGTCAAGGCCACAGAAGAACTATGTCTAAAAAAGTGAAGTTTTGAAGTTTTCTTTCCTTGCTCTCCATGTGTGACAGACTTCTCGTGAGTTGTCTGAGATGAAGGAGTTGCCTACCTGAAAACTGAGTTTAGACCTGAATAGAATCATAGTCATTAAGGCTGGAAAGACCTCCAAGAGCATCAAGTCCAACCTTCAACCAAAGCCCCCATGCCCACTAAATCATATCATGTATGATGGACAAAACTCTTCCATAGGGTGCCTCTCTGGTCTCAGCTAATTTCCATCCCTAGGTGAGTCCTCTGCTCAGAAGGTGGGTTAGAGGATGAGTTTGAGGAAGGAGGGACTTTAGAGCTGTAACAATTCAATGGCCTACAAGATGCTGAGGAGCATCTTGGGACCGCCCAGAGGTCTGATCATTGTTACCCACATTCACAGCTTAATGAGGATCATTCTGTGCAGTGCCTGTTCCTTTCACCATAGTGGTGTTTTTCCGTAGATTTAACCCTCTCAACTTCCCATTGTTCATCCTGATTTGCCAGAGAAACAGGTGATCCCTGAATTCTATTTCCAGCACATCTTCTGTCCACAGTCTGACAGGGTTTGAACTGGCTGGATCAACCACCACTTTTAAGATGATTGGAGAACCTTGATACAAAACTGTGGGAATTTTGTTGTTTAAGTTTGAGTTCTGTTTCTGCCAAATAAAGGAAGAAAAGGCCACCAGAGAGAAAATTTGTCTGCAGAAAATGCACAGCAGTGAAGCTGAAATCTTGCCTGGATTGTAAGTAGGCACGAGTGGCCACGGGCAGTAAAACCTTGGTGAAGTTACCCCATCAAACCACTCCAGGAGCACCAGGCTGACTCCTGGGAGTCCTTCTGAGCTGTAATTTCACTTTAGCTCCTATTCCAGCTGGCAGGCAAAAATCCAAATGCCATCCACTAGAATTTCAAAGTTACGGTCAGTGCCACTGATTTAACCTTTTCACCTTTGACAGTCTCATGATAAATTGAATGTGATTCAAGACTATTCAGGCACTGAGCCTGGAGCATCAGAGCTGCAGGAGGTTGGAGCCTTGGATTTTATGTATTTTAATGAATTTATCATTTTTTTAAAAAGCTTTTATGGTTTTTATCCAATCCAAGGAAATTATTTCTGCTGGATGCAAGAATGTGGAAAACACTGTGTAGCAGTGAATTTGTAATTCCAAGCAGAAGCAGCCACTGGCAGTATTAATTGTCCTTTCTTGTGTTTCCCCCTGGAACAGAAGCGGTAGAAGTGACTTTCTGAGAGCTGAGCTCTGCTCTGTGTGCCCAGCTTTCCTTTTCCCACAGCACCTGGTTCCTCGAAGCACTTCCAGACAGCTCATCCCGTTGAGTTACAGCAAAGAGAACAAAGATTGATGGCAGGCAGGTTTAATGCAGCTCTTCCCAACGATGTGCGGAGATTAGGAGGTGGTTTTGTTGGACATTTATCACGGGAAGCTTGGGAACTGCTTTGTGGAGTGGTTCTGAGCTGGCGAGGAATGGATAGTTTTGTGTGATGGCTCTTTTATGTGCAGGTACAGCTGAGAGAAGCTCAGGCACAGCAGGGAGGGCTCCGGGTGGTGTTAGTTTTGAATTTCTTTAGTGTTGTGTTTCACTGCTCCCATGGCAGAGCAGAGCCAGAGGCATCCATGGGTGGTGCACGGGGACCCCCAGGGCTCCTGGAACCACACAGGGGATGGAGAGAGCCATGATGTTTTGCTGCATTCTGCAGCTGCACTTCACTGCATCTGGCTTTACCCCAGTCCCTCGGGCATTATTCTTACTGAAGGTAGATCTCGTTTGCAAAGGATTGTGAGTTGTTGGGAGGAACAGTATAAAAAAGGAGCAAATCAACCAGGAAATGAGATATAATCTGTCTCAGAAAGTATTGATTAGCACGTGGTTTTGCCTGACTAACTTCAGAGCAGAGTTACAGCCTCAAACAAGTCTTGGTTGTGCTTTTCCCCCCCTGGATGTCACTGTCACCCTCAGTTTGTGTCCCGATCTAGTTTAGTTTTTTCTGTGTAGTTTAGTTTCTTTCCCTATCCAGTTTTAGTAGAAATTTCAAGCTATTCTGAGTGTCTGCTTGGAAAAAAAGCCACATCAAACAAGGTGTTGTTTTAAAGCAGATCCTGTGTCATCTGCTTTGGAAGTGTGATTACATGAGCGCATCTCAAACGCAGTCAGAAGGCAGAGCTGATAAAAGGGCTGTGTGAGGCACACAGAGGAGCTGGGGTGGGTTTGCTCAGTGGAGCTGCAGGCAGGCAGCCCTTCACCAGCCTCGCTGGGCACCCTCGGCTGGGGGGTCAGAGCTGGTCTGTGCTGAAAGAGATATTTGCTTGTTTTGTTCTTCCCACTTCTGCATTTCTCCTGGTTTGTTTGGGTTCCTGCATCTTACAGTCTCTGAGATATATAAAGAATATGTCCTGTAGACTTTAACTGTGTGCTGTGACTGATGTGGGGTATGAGATGCTGGAGTCCCATGGAGCCCCCACAGTCCCTCTGCGACACAGGGGGATCAGTGCTCAGGTCTGGGGTTGATGGTTTCTTGGGAACCAGGCGCCTTCCCTGTTCCATGGAGCGTTGCTCAGGAGCTGGGTGTGGAGCAGGGGAGGATGTGCTGCAGCCCCTTCTCCACCACGGAAGTCACAGGCTCTCCCACTGGTTTTGTAGACAGTCATAGTTCAACTGATGTTGAACAGCTTTGATTTTGCCTGGGCTTGGGGTAAAACTGCTGTGGAAATGTGAATTTGTGGCAGAGAGGGGATTGCCTGTAGGATGTCAGTGTCCTCAGTGGTGCAGTCACCAGAGGTTTCAGTGGGCTGTCACCTGCCCATTACAATCCCCCAGTGACTTGGGTTGGAAGGGGCCTTAAAGACTGTCCAGTTCCAGCTCATGCCATGGGCAGGGGCACATTCCACTAGACCAGGTTGCTCCAACCCGGCCTTGGGCACTTCCAGGGTTGGGGCAGCCCAACCTGTGCCAGGGCCTCCCCACCCTCACAGGGAAGGATTCCTTCCCAATATCCCGACTAACCCAGCCCTCTGGCAGTGGGAAGCCATTCCCCTTGTCCTGTCCCTCCATCCCTTGTCCAAAGTGCCTCTCCAGTGCCTGAGGTGTGGCAGTGGGAGGGTTCATTCCCAGGAGGATGCTGGTGGAGCCCAGAGGACTTTGGCCCCCAGCTCTGTACCCCGACACTCAGCACTGAGCCCCTGATTCCCAGGCCTTCTGTTTCCCTTCTCCCTAAGAAATGTTTGCCCCACACTTACTTATTTGGTATGGAAGAGTGATTTTCCTTGGGTTGGAGTTTTGTCCTTGCTTTGGAATGCATTTGTGGAGCGGTGATATAACGTGCACTGCTCTCTGCACCTTGTCTTTAGACATTTAATATGCAAGTGCAGCTCTTTGCTCTGTTTTAGGTGTTAGTGATGTCTTCAGCTGTGGCAGGGGAATCACACAGCAGTGAACTCCAGGTTTTGGTAGGTAAAAAGTGCTACCCTTTCTCTTTTAATCATTGGTGAAATGTTTTTATTTCAATTTAAAAGAGAATCCCGTCACGTTCACATGCTGGGACTCAAATCAGGTGGCAGCTCACGGTGCATTTCTGTCTGTAAGCTGCTCTGAGGCATTTCCCTTCCCTCTAAAGGAGTACGAATTTTTACATTTTAAGGCAATTCTTCTATTGTTGGGGTGGATGAATTGACTACTTGATGAATTTAGTCAGAGGCCTCTGGACTCTCTCACGTTCCCAGTGCAGGTCTGGCATCAAGTGTCATGGAATTGTTCTTGTTGCTGTTTGCTCTTGATTTTTATCTCCTGTCAGCGGCCAGGCAGCTCCTCTGCAGAGGAGGAGCTTTTCTGGCAGGGCTTGGGAAGATGCAGGTGGTGCCTGCCCTGGCACCAGGGTGTGGGTACCTGCTCAGAACAGATCAGGAGCGTTGTGCAAAGTGGGTGCCCAGGAGCCCAGGAGAAAGGCTGATCAGCATCCAGCCTGCGGGGCCAGTGGGCACCTCACATCCCTACATGCATAAAGAGAGACAGGGCTGGAGCAGGAGGGCCTGGCTGGCTCCTGGCTCTGGATGCCCAGGCACTCTCCCCAAGGTCCTGAAGTGCAGCTGGAATTTTTCTGCAGAGGTGGTCTAATTACAAGGACTAATTCTTTAATTCTACTCTGTTGATGCAATGGACAGTTGTAAGTTTGGACTTGCACTGCTGGAAATTAGAATTAAACATGTTGGCTTATTGTAGAATATCTGGGCCCAAATTTGCCCCAGTGCTGGGACTGAGCACTCACTCCCAGCAGCATCCTGGCTCTTCACAGCTGCCTGTGGAGCCTTGGAACCAAAGGAAGGGAGGTTGACGTGAGATGTCCGTAGGGAATTCTTTTTTCATGGTGTCCCATGTGGAATCTTGAGCGATGAGGTTGTCCTGTGAAATGTGACATCACCTGAGCCGTGTCTCTGCTCCTGCTCCTCCCTCTTCAGTCCTTGTCCTCTGTGGGTTCTGCTTCCAGAGGGTGATGGAGGGAAAGGACCATCAGAATGTGTTTTGAGCTGATCTCGCCTTGCCTGGCATTAAATCCTTGCTGGTTTTCTGATATCCCATGTGGACACTGTGTTGTGAAGCCCTGCACCAGCTGCATTGTGCATGTCCCTCTCACTGTTATCCCAGGATTTCACAGACAGGGTTGGGAAGTTATAATAGCACAAAGTCTCCAATTTTGATTTTTATCTGATTTTTTTCAACCCCAAGCTTACAAATATGACAAGTCAATTCAGTATCTGCTACATTGCTAGACAAATGGTCATTGGTGTTGTGCAGTAATCATTTTATTGGTCTTCTATGTGCAAGTATAAATGATTTCTTTTGGATCTCTTCCATTCAGCTTGCGTGTTCCCACACCAACGTTTGCTATTAGACCATAAAATCCTCCCACTATTCTACTTTTTTATCCTTCAATTAGAAGGAAAAATGAGCCAAAAGAAGCTCCTGCTGTCTGAAATGTTCTACCTGATGTCAAGTGCTGGTAGCTGAGATGTGAAGTTTGTGTGGCCACAGTGGTGCCAATTAGGTTATAAACTGTGGATGAACACACACTTGTTTATCTTCTCCAAGTGCATTTCCCGCCCTGGCAGTGTCCAGGTAAGAGCCTTTAAGTAGCTTCTGTTCTGAATTGAAACACTATCATAAACTGCAATACCTTTTTAATGAACTTGAATGAAATTATTGAGGACATCTGATACGTGAGATTTGATGAAGCTTTAAAAGCTGTTTTTATCAGGGGATATTAAGAAATATGAGACTGAGTATTGTGACATAATGTCCTTTTTTTTGTGCTCATTTGACTGACTTACAGGGAGTCCTTTGAACCACCATTATGAGAATTCCAGTTATTTATTTAAAGAGAAGGAAGTAAACATTTGAAGCACGTTCCTCCCGCAGGGTGGAGGGGAACTGGTACTTCAGCAGAAGTTCTCTCTGAGGAGAAAGCAGAATGGGTCATAAACCAGTGTAAAGGATCAAACCTATCCTGTCCTTTCTTTGTCCTGGCACCACACTTCATCAAATTCATGGGAGCATCTCACATGATGGGGAGATAACGATGTGCAGGTTCAGAAATGGGATTGGCAATGTCAGTTTTTCTCCTGGTTTCAGGAGCATCCACGCGTTGTTTTGGGAAGGAAAGCGTATTTTGAAAAGATTTCATACTGTGTCTCAGTTTGTGAGCATTGACTTAATGGAAAGTTCTTATACTTGTTTAAAAAGTTGTGGGAACCTTCATTATATAGTGGCAACATGACAAAAAAGGCTTTGTCTCCACCATGCTGTGCTACAGGAGCTCAGTGTCCTGAAACAGAGATTGCATTTGCATTCCCCGACCCCAGCCAGAGAATCCTTGAACTCCGTGTTTGCTGGAGGGAGCAAACAGTGCATTGTGTTTGTAAACTACTGAACACAGTGGAATAATGACCAGAGAATAAACCAGCTCCTTCCCAGGAGTCTGGGCCGAGGGAAAGGCTCCAATGTCAATGATCTTGAGAGTTCAAAAGGAATTTTGTAAAAATTGTGGGTTTGGGAGTTATTGCTTTGACTTTGTCAAGGAGGTGATCATGCACTGGGTGATGATGAGCATCCTCTGCTGTCCATGGGGTGGGACCATCTGCTGTTCATTTGAATGTCCCTTTCTCCCTCGTTTCCCAGCTGTCGTGGCGTCCCTCTGGGAAGGTCTCTGGGGACACGGAGCTGGAGGGTTGGTGGGGTCACAGGGTTGGTGGGGTCACGGAGCTGGAGGGTTGGTGGGGTCACGGAGCTGGAGGGTTGGTGGGGACACGGAGCTGGAGGGTTGGTGGGGACACGGAGCAGCCCCTGCCTTGGGGCTTGGTCAGGCTCATGCCAGGGGCCGACAGAGTGATGGTGTGTGCAGTGTGTGCAGTAATTAGCCGTCACCTCAGCCCTGGGGCTCCTGGGCCTCGATAGTGACCATGTGGTGATAAAGGATGGGCAGAGCGGTCACTTTTCAGGTGCCAAAGCAGCAGCAGTTGGGGATCCATGGGGGAGGTGGAATGTTTTGTGTGGGAAGGGACCTTAAAGCCCATGGCTGGGGACGCCTTCTACTAGTGCAGGTTGCTTCAAGGTTCATTTTTTTCTTGTAGGAAATGACTGTGGAATTTTTAATGAAGGAGCTCAGAATTAGGTATTACTGGTGTGATATTGGGAGACAAAAGTGTCCAGTGACAGTGACCTTAACCCTAATGAAATGCATATGCAAATCAGCCAGTGCTGGTAATTAAAAAGGATCAATAAAAACAATAAAGGTATTCTTGGCAGCATAACTTTTTAAAAGAAAAATAAATTGCATGAGTGGCTGAAGGAACTGCTCCTGATTTGCTTCCAATATCTGTAAATCAGGCAGAGGATTTACACGTTCTGCTGTTTCAGCTGGAATTCTCCTTCTCCATCAGATTATTTTAGTATTTTGGGGATATTACTAATTAAAATTCATCAGGGTAATTTTAGTTTTAATAAGAATCTTTTTGCAGCATAACAGGAATCAAGTTTGTATTTATAGGCTTTGCTGAGACACGGGGTGGGGTCAGGGCTCCTCCACGCCTTTGTATCTTGGAACGCACAGAGTTTTCTTCCAAGGGCAGAGGGCTGGGTTATGCTTTGGGAATTTAGGGGTGTTGGCAACGGTGATGCTGTTCAGGCAGGAGACAGCCCCCGTGTCCCCCAGTGCATCCCCCACACCAGCATCCTCCGGGCAGAACTTGGGACCGGGGGGTGCCAGCCCAGCCCCGCAGCCCCCAGGGACAGCAGCTCCCTGCCTTCCTTTGAGGTGACTGGGAATGACCATCCGAGGGGCATTCCACTGAAGCAAAAGCAGGCAAATACCTCTGTGGGAAGGATTTTCCAAGGGATTTGAGTGAGTGCCTGGATTTCGGTGGGGCAGCTGCTGCTGGAAGGTTCTGTGTTGTTGGACATTGTTTGTGTGTCCTATGGTCTCCCCAAGCAAGGGAAACCAACAGCTTGGTGGTTCTTTTTGAGTTTTGTGTTTCTGAAGTGGAGGGATTTGAGGACCTTTTGTGTCCCCACCTGTGAGAGCAGAGCTCCTTCCCTGCTCGCTGGCTTCGAGGAGTGGTGTTTTTACAGATCCTTATCTGACACTCACCAGCTGCTGTCTTGCCTTCAGTGCTCTTTTATCCTTAGCCTTGTTTCTCCCCAGGCTTCATCTGACATCCCATCTCCACACAATAATCACCTGGCCTTGAACCTCCTGGTCTCCAGTAGCAGCTTCTTCATTAATATTTGAAGTGTGTGATTTTTGCTTGTTATCAGCAATATCCCAGGAGACAGCAAGGAAGACTGTGTAGGAGGGCGTTTTAAAAGCTTATCTTTAAAGCCATGATGTTTTGTGATTTAAAAATTAAATATGGATTAACAAATGGAGAACTGACACTGTCTGGGGAATCAAGATTGGATAGAGGGAAAAAGAGCATGACTCAACAAACTGCTTTATCACAATAAACTGGAGCTGTCGGTCGGATATGCGGCGTGGGGAAGGGGGGCTGCTCGAGATAGTTGACAGTCAGCTCTTGCCTAAGTGGCTATGCAGGCAACTTAATTAAAAACATTCATTTCCCCAAAATAAGGAGTTTGTAGAACAAATGAAATCAAGCAGATTAAACAAGACTCACTGGAATTATGTGGATATGCCTCTTTTATATTTTTTTTTTAAAGCAGAGAACATTGCCTTGTTCTCAGAAAGGCACAAGGAAGTACGAAATTCACAGTAATGACTTTTGAAAGGGGCTAATTTTTCAGGAAGTTCACTGGCAGGGTCTGTTCCATGCCAGGCATGGCTGTTTCTCCAGGTCTGCAGGTTGTACAGGGGCCTGGAGGTTGGATGTTCCTGCACGGGGAAGGGGCTGGAGCACCAGGAGCTCAGGGAGCTGGGGGGGCTCAGCCTGGAGAAAAGGAGGCTCAGGGGGGACCTTCTGGCTCTGCAAGTCCCTGCCAGGAGGGGGGAGCCCAGAAGAGCCTCAGGTTTCTCCAGGGGAGGTTCAGGTTGGGTATTGGGAAAATTGCTCCACTGAAGAGGCTGCCCAGCCCTGGCACTGCTGCCCAGGGCAGGGGGGGATCCCCATCCCTGGGGGGATGTCAAAGCCGTAGGGATGTGGCACTTGGGGACGTGGGTTAGTGGTGGCCCTGGCAGTGCTGACATAATGGTTGGGCTCGATGATCTCAGAGGGCTTTTCCAACCCAGACAATTCCACGATTCTGAGTTGACAGAGTCACCAACCAACTGTGGTGTCTTTGCCTCTGGAAGAGCCCTGTGAGTGCCCCAGCCCCGAGATGCGAGCCATGAGATGAGGTGCTGTGTCTCAGCTCCCAGAAGGGAGTCTGACCCAGCAAACTCGGTGCTCAGTGCCCAGAGGTGTGATGGGACAGCAGCTCCTCTGCGGCGCTGCCACGAGCGTGCCGAGAGTGGGAAGGCGTGAAATGCCACAGGAGTCTGATCGCGGTGGTGGGGAGCTGTCTCTCCCATCAGTGTTTGGAATCAAGCTAATCAAGCTCTCTCAATATGCCATAATATTGGGAGGAATGATTAATATAAACCTTTGAAAAGGAGAGGAAGATTGAAAATTAATTTAAAATATTAAAAGTGTTAATCAAAGTGTTAATTTCTCCCACACACGTTGCAGTGGGTTTTGCCCAGTAAAGATAACTTCGGTCATCTTTCTGGCCACAAAGTGAATAAAAAGTAAAGAAAGTGGATGTCTTATGGGAAGTAACAGTTTACATCTCTTTTCTTGCAAGTTACATCGATTTAATGATTTTTAATTTATGTAATGCTCAGAACATCATTTAAATTCCTTCATACAAGTCAGACTAATTTCAAGAGAAAATTTATTGGTTCTTATCGCTCGTTCCAGATTGAAAGTGTTGAAACTTCCAAGGCCAGGCCTCTGGCAGGACGAGGCCACGTGGAAGAGCTGGTGTGGTTTGGGAGAATTCCTTAGTGGAGTCACATCCTGATGCACCGGGGTGTACAGTGCAAGCAGAAATTCCTCATCGTACTAATTAGTTCCATGGGTGGGTTTGCAGCTCTCCAGGGAGTTCTGTCTCCCTGAAACTCCCCTGAGATACAGAAAATGTCAGCTGGAATAATGGGCTGCACATGGAGCTGCAGGTGCATGTCAGGAAGGGCAGGTGGGAGGGCATGAAATTTGATCTGCAAATAATAGGACATTGAATTAACTTTAGACTAATATCATGAGAGCCTCACGGTAAGGGAAAGGGGCATATTCAGTATATTAATTCTTTCTTATTCTTCTTTGGCATCTCTCTTTGGTCTTCTGAATCCCAGATTTCCTAGTGTTGCCTAGTGTTGTATTAGTGAATTTTTAAAAGATTTACTTCATTTCTGAATTAGTGAGATATTCACTATATATTTTTTTATATACATACTTGAAAAATTAGACTTTAAGGGGCTTTAAAATGCACAGTGTACTCATTCCAGTCAGGAAAATAAAAGTCTTTTTCCATTTCTTGCCACTGGTGCTTAAATAGTCTTTGGAAAAGAAGTGTTACCCCAAAACCCACAAGATTTTGGCTTATGTGTTTGCTGCTGTATTGTGACCATTTTCACTTGGTTTCGCTCCTTTCAATACGCCCCAGTTTTGAGCTGCAAGTCACAAGTTGTCAGAACATCCCTGTGAAGTCACCCAGACCCCTTGGCTGGTCCTTCCAGCATCTCTCAAGGTCCCTCCCCTGCAGCGTGAAAAGGTTTGATTTGTGTGTTTAATTCCCAGAAGTCCCAATGCTCGGGGTTGGGCTTTTTCTTGTAGGCAGCAAAAGGGAAAACAAAAGTCTGTTTTTCCTTTGTTCTTCCTTGTGTGGGGAAAAGGCTGTTTTCCTGAGAATTGTCTTGCCAGAGATCTGGGTGTCCTATTGCCAGAACTCTGTTTGTTGAAAGGGAAATGGAGGCTTTACAGGTTGTGAGAATGTTTTTGGAAGCTTTGCAGGGCAGTGTGGGCTGTGCTGGAGGGATGATTTCTGCAGCAGTGCCTTTGTGTTCCAGTAAACGTGTCGGGCACTCCGAATATTGGCAAATATTTCACGGGCCTCTCCAATTCAGCATCAAATTGAGAGAATTGCGTGTCCGGCTGTGAGCGGCAGTGTCCGGCTGTGAGCGGCAGTGTCCGGCTGTGAGCGGCAGTGTCCGGCTGTGAGCGTGCGTGCGTGTCCGGCTGTGAGCGAGCGTGCGTGTCCGGCTGTGAGCGTGCGTGTCCGGCTGTGAGCGAGCGTGTCCGGCTGTGAGCGAGTGTGTCCAGCTGTGGCAGGACCTCCACCACAACAGGGGTTCAAAGCCTCAAGGGCAAAGCTTTGCTTTCCAAGGCAGCGGGTGGTCTTTGCTCCCCGTCCTTTGGGTGTGCTGTGCGTGGTGTGGAGCAGAACCTCCTGAGCTCGTGGTGTCCACAGGCGCTGCTGCAGCAGGTCAGGGCTCTGTGTAGCTCAGCGCCACCAGCAGGGAGCACTAAGGAAGGCCCCGAGGGAGTGGGAAGGTGCAGGGGTGCCCCTCTGAGCACACCCCAGCCCTGTCCCTGGTCACTCAGTGCAGCTGCTGGTGGAGCTGAAGTTGCTCAGTTCTGTTTCACAGAGCAAGGAGGTGTTCCCTGTTCTCCTCTGCTCGTCCTCCATGGCTCAGCTGCCACCTCCTCACCTCTTCAGGCACCTCATTTCCAGGCACCAGGGCCACCCCTCTGCCAGCCCCTTCCTTCCCCAGGTCCCTCCTGTCCTGGTGTTTTCCTGTGGGTCCATATTCCAGGCTGCAACCTTCCCTTCCCTACCCAAACCTTCCCTTCCCAGGGGTATTCATAGAATGGTTTGGGTAGGAAGGGTCCTTAAAGCTCATCCCATTCCACCCCCTGCCATGGGCAGGGACACCTTCCACCAGCCCAGGCTGCCCCAAGCCCTGTCCAACCTGGCCTGACCGTATGGCTGAGTGTCACCTCCCCGTCCCCTGGCTGAGGTCCCTCTCTCGGTCACAGCCCCCAGAGCACCCCGCTGGGTGCTGGGCTCTGACTGTGATGTAACAGCAATAATTTTCCATGGGATGAGGCACTGCTGGGATGAATCCTGGACTGCCTTCCCAGAGCTTCTCCTGCCTTTCCCACTTTTTACAGCATCTCGTGGCAGAGCTCCACTGACTTGCCCGGGTCATCCCCAGGCAGTGCAGAGGGTGGTTTTTGCAAGGCTGCAATAGTGGTTTTATTGGACTATATTGCATTTTTTAGTACTCATTTGAGAGAGGGTCATTAAGGCTCAGTCTAGTGCATTAAGAACATTACTCCAGTGTGAAGGAGATGATGATTATGAGAAAGACAAGAAAAGACCGAGGAATGACAGAGTTCTGTTGGTTTTATCTTTCCCCATCCAAGGTCTGGGAATGAAACCTATTGGAATAATTCCTGGCTTTGCTGGATGTACATTTGCAGTCCCAGAGGGCAGTGCAGGAGCTCTGGGTCAGGGGTGTGTCCAGCTTTCAGTGACATGCTGTGAACACACAGAATGGAGTGGCATCTCTTGGTGATGAGCCCCAGGGAAGTCTCCTCTCAGTACTGTGAGGCCTCTGGTGTGATCTCTGCACGACAGGGACCTGTGGTGTGAGGGTGAGTCCTGAGGGAGCAGCAGCATTTCAAGGTCCACGTGAAGCTGGGAAGCAGCAGCAGAACAGTGTGTGGGAATGAGAGAGCAGTGCCTGGGAAGAGGGTGGGAGTGGCTGCTGGAGGAGACCCTCATCCTGCTGGAAGTGTGAGGAGCAGTGGGCAGGAATCTGCTGCCTTCCTTTGGGTGAGACGTGAGGGACGGGCACAGGGTGCCCTGAAGTTATGGATGGCCCCATCCCTGGAAGTGTTTTAGGCCACCTTGGATGGAGCTCTGAGCAGCCTGGTCTAGTGGAAGGTATCTGTGTTCGTGGCAGGGGGTTGGAACTGGATGATCTTTAAGGTGCTTTCCAACCCAGGCCATTCTATGAACTGAAGGTGAAACAAAATGTCACAGAATCATCAAGGTTGGAAGAGACCTTCAGCATCACTGAGACCAACCATCAACACAGCACCACCTTAACCACCCCTAAAGCGTGTCCCCAAGTGCCATGATGTCATGGAAGCCACCTCCTTTTCCTTTAACTCTCCATGTCCCCCAGCCTGACACCCTGTTTTCCTACCAGAACGTTAGTTGATACAGGTTAGTGGGCATGGGGGGCATGGTTGAAGGTCAGGCTTGGCCTTGAAAGTCTTTTCCAACTCTAATGACTCAATGATCTTTCTAAGATGAGTGAATGCCAAACCCCCATTTCCTTTAGGGTGCCTTCCTTGGAGTTCTGTGCTCGGTGTCACTTTGTGTCCCCACGAACTCAGATCCCAGGAGTCCCTCTGAGCCCCATTCCATGGACCTGCTCTATTGCAGAGCTTTTTCAAGCCTGACACTGTGTTCAGGAAAGGAGCTTTTTTCATGCTGTAAATGCTGGCCTTCTCTTTGGTGGAAAAATTAGGAAACAGGTTTCCTTCCAAAATTATACTTCAAAGGTTTCTTCTCCTCCCTCCTTTCCCACTGAGATCTCTCATTGTGTCGTTGCCACTCTCTGGATTTCTCATTCTTTGAAGAATTGACAAGTCTTTACTTGCCCTCACAGATACATAACAGCCTCAAAAACACCATTAACTGAGAGCAGGCTGAAACGCCACGTTACCTCTCCAAGAAAAATTGAATCAGGAACAGGGGAACATTCCAAATTGTAGTTAGAAAAGCTTCATCATTACAGATCATTTCGTGCTTGTGGTTTATAATGATTCATTACCCCGAGGTGGCATCGTTATCGCTGGGGGGGGACATGCCCTGCAGGAGCAGCACAGCCCCAAATTACAGAGTGGAGCTCCCAAGGCAGCTCGCACAAACAGCCCCGCGCTGGGGATCCGGGGCCGGCCGGGAGGGGCTCCCTGCGAGGCAGCCAGGGCGGCCAGGGCAGCCTCCAGGCTCCTGCTGGGCAGCATCGCTGCCGCCAGGCCCTCTGGGGAGCGAACAGAGGGCAGGGCTGTGTGCCCCCTGCCCCAGGGGGGTGTGCCCCCTGTGTGCCCCCTGTGTGCCCCCTGTGTGCCCCCTGCCCC
>VWZG01012793.1:876883-976164 GCA_013396735.1 Grallaria varia | reverse complement strand
GCCCCCTGTGTGCCCCCTGTGTGCCCCCTGCCCCAGGGGTGCGCCCCCTGTGTGCCCCCTGTGTGCCCCCTGTGTGCCCCCTGCCCCAGGGGGGTGCGCCCCCTGTGTGCCCCCTGTGTGCCCCCTGCCCCAGGGGTGCGCCCCCTGTGTGCCCCCTGTGTGCCCCCTGTGTGCCCCCTGCCCCAGGGGGGTGCGCCCCCTGTGTGCCCCCTGTGTGCCCCCTGCCCCAGGGGTGCGCCCCCTGTGTGCCCCCTGTGTGCCCCCTGTGTGCCCCCTGCCCCAGGGGGGTGCGCCCCCTGTGTGCCCCCTGTGTGCCCCCTGCCCCAGGGGTGCGCCCCCTGTGTGCCCCCTGTGTGCCCCCTGTGTGCCCCCTGCCCCAGGGGGGTGCGCCCCCTGTGTGCCCCCTGTGTGCCCCCTGCCCCAGGGGTGCGCCCCCTGTGTGCCCCCTGTGTGCCCCCTGTGTGCCCCCTGCCCCAGGGGGGTGCGCCCCCTGTGTGCCCCCTGTGTGCCCCCTGCCCCAGGGGTGCGCCCCCTGTGTGCCCCCTGTGTGCCCCCTGTGTGCCCCCTGCCCCAGGGGGGTGCGCCCCCTGTGTGCCCCCTGTGTGCCCCCTGCCCCAGGGGTGCGCCCCCTGTGTGCCCCCTGTGTGCCCCCTGTGTGCCCCCTGCCCCAGGGGGGTGCGCCCCCTGTGTGCCCCCTGTGTGCCCCCTGCCCCAGGGGTGCGCCCCCTGTGTGCCCCCTGTGTGCCCCCTGTGTGCCCCCTGCCCCAGGGGGGTGCGCCCCCTGTGTGCCCCCTGTGTGCCCCCTGTGTGCCCCCTGCGCCCGGGGTGTGCTGGGGGCAGAGCAGCAGAAGGTTCCCTGGCAGGACCCGGGGCTGGCTGTCACAGCCACTGCTGAGGGGGCTCAGGTGGGACTCTTGGACCGTGTGTGCATTTCTGGAGCGTGTCCAGGGATGAGGAGGGGCTGGGGGGGCTCAGCCTGGACAAAAGGAGGCTCGGGGGGACCTTCTGGCTCTCCGAAATCCCTGCCAAGAAGGGGGTCGGGAACAGGGACAGGAGCAGAGGGAATGGCCTCAGGATGTGCCAGGGCAGGGTCAGGTTGGATATTGGGAACAATTCCTCCATGCAGGGAGTTGTCCAGCCCTGGCACAGCTGCCCAGGGCACTGGTGGAGTGCCCACCCCTGGAGGGATCTGAAAGCCACGGGGATGTGGCACTTGGGGACATGGATTAGGGGTGGCCTTGGCAGAACGGCTGGATGGTTGAACTTGATGATCCCAGAGGGCTTTTCCAACCCAAGCAACTATGATGCCATGATTCTGTCTGAATCATAGCACTTATTTACAGGAAAACAGGGAATATTTTACCAGTTTTGTTCCTCTCTTGATTTCCTGGAATCCAATCTCGTTCCAAAATATTCATGTTCACTTCAGGACTGGCCTCTCTGTGCTTCCCTCCCTTGGGGTTTGGGCATCCCATGCTGCTGGTGATGGCCAAGGAAACCTGGATGTCCCCAAGGTGGTGGGTTGGGGTGGGGGCTCCTCCAGGGCGTGCCAGGGGCTGCTTCCTGCGCTCTCCTTTGGAATGTCAGGACTTGGCGTTTGCCAGGGCTGAGGATTTGGGAGCCAGCTGCAGGACTGAGACACTGGCTGGTGTGATGTGTGGAGCACAGCCCGGGTTTGGATCCTGGCTTGGCTGAGGGCTTTGCTTTGAGACATGGTATTTTCGGTGCTTTGTTTCTGTCTCCCGCAGCCGGAGCTTTCACCGCCCACAGTTGTTCCTAAAGCAAATGTGTTTTAGAAAGTGTTCTGACACCATTTCTGAGAACTTTGCCTTTGCTATTTTTGCACAGGATGCTGCAGAGCTGGGCTCAGGCTGTGTCTGGCTCGGGAAGGACAGGGGAGGATTGAGGACATGGCTCAGTGGTGAACATGGTGGAGGTGCTGGTTGATGGTTGGGCTCGGGGATCTCAAAGGTCTTTTCCGAACACAACAGTTCCGTGATTCTCTTCTGTGTTCCCATTATCCTGGGCTTTGTGCCATATGAGATCATACACAACGTTGTGCACTCCTGCTGTGGTTCATCCCACGGATCAGCAGATGCACCCAGGACTTTGTTACAGACCTCAAATTCCATTCCCTTCCCCTTAACTCAGGTGTCTGAATTTGGAGTGTCTCTTTTCCATTTGGCAGCAGCACCTGCTGT
This sequence comes from Grallaria varia, assembly GCA_013396735.1. Taxonomy (NCBI): domain Eukaryota; kingdom Metazoa; phylum Chordata; class Aves; order Passeriformes; family Formicariidae; genus Grallaria; species Grallaria varia. The sequence continues at coordinate 973,963 of VWZG01012793.1, read as the reverse complement.
TAGAAACAGGTAAATGATTCAAAGTAACAATAGGGTTATTTAGCTGAGAATCTGCTTGTTCTGGGTCTTTACAGGAAAACAGGGAATAGTTTATCAGTTTGGTTTCTTCTTTCTTGATTCCCTGGAATCCCATCTCCTTTCAAATGGGCAGTATTTCAGTTTTAGGTGTCTCAGACTCCCTCTGAGCAGAGCTGATCCTCTCTGGAGGCTTTGCAGGGCTCAGCTCCAGACTGGGTCATTGGAGCACTCCTGCCATGAAGTTGTAACAACAAAAGTGGTTTAGATGTTTGAAGCAGAATTTTATTTTATTTTATTTTCTACATGGCTGCGCTGTATGGCTCCAATGTACCTTTTGTAGCACAGATTTTAGGCAGCCAATAAATCCCAAGTTCCTTCTGCTGCAGAGACCTCTCATGTTCCCATACATGTTCCCAAACCCAACGGCTCTTGGTCTAACAGGGTACCTTCATTTTCTTTATTTTCTCTCTAGCAAACAGAGCTTTTCTATTCCATCACATTCTTATAATTTAATTTGCTGTTCCGGGGAGAGTCTTAATTTTTTGTGTATTGCTGAGTGTAACTGCTATAATAAAGGACAATTTTGAGGTGATAAAATGCACCAGGAATGTCATTAAACACACAGCAAAGGTCTGACACAATGGAATTAAGCATTAATGAATAACATACTAGAAATATTAGTCTTCTGTGTCAGTTTAGGTGTTCTTGTGTTGGGTGATGATGAGGGCTAATATGAAAAAATGAAACAATACACAAGATTAACGAAAATAAAATTTAGAAATGATTCAGTAGATTCTTCGTGTGTAGAAAGTTTCTGAGTTAAAGCTGTTTGGTATCCACAGGGATCCTTTTCCTTGGATAAATTGTTGTAGTTTCATGTTTTAATGTAATTTCATTATTGGGGTACTTTTTTTTACAATTGAATTATGATCCTGTGGAGATGTAATTTAAATTTGAGCCCATCTGCAGATCAGGGCACTTGGAAACTTCTACTGGCAAAAGCAGGAGCTTTGTAGCTCGTGCTAAGTAGGAGATAAAGGATTCATAGCAAGTAGATATTAACTGTTCGTAGGAATGAAACAACAGTCCATTCCAGGGTCTTGTTAGAACTTTAATTTTGGAGAGAAGGACACAACTGTCATTTCGGGATCTCTCTACGAGCCTTTTTTTTTAAATTGAAGTTCTTTTTTCCCAAGAATTCTGAATATTTTGGGGTGATTTGGCCCAGCAAATACAGGCATAATGAAATCCAGCCAGTTTTCTCCAAATATGCCTCCGTGTGTTTTAATTTTGGGGGTCAGAGAAAATTAATTTATTTCCATTTCCATTTCTGGCTGCATGGAAAGGCAGGAACTTCTGATCTCCACAGATTAAAATTGCTTTGTAGTGCCTCAGGCAGAGCTGGTGCTGGGGTGGGTCATCCTGGGATCTGCTCTGGGCTTTCCTGGGGTGATGCAGCGGGACTGGAGCTGCTGGATGGAGGCTTGGGATCTTGTGCTGTGGGAGTGTTCTGACAACCAGCCCCTGGAGAACTTCCACACTGGTGGCACCTTGTCCCTTAATGGGACAGGGAATGTTAGAGGTTCAGGTCGCTTTACTGTCAATCTGCAAGTTTGTGAATGGAACTGGAAATTTTCCTGTATTAGTTTAACTTACAAGAAATAATCGGATTTTCAGTAAGAGGCTGATGACCAGTCCTGCAACATGGACATTGAGGGGTTTATTCTGGGTTTTATTTAAATGTGAATTCCCTCATGTCACAACCCCCCATCTCAGCCCCTCCCTTGACACACACTGCTCTGCTCTGCAGCAAACGTGAGTCATGTATTGACTTCCCAGTGACTGCTCTTTGAAGATTTGGTGGCTTTTGTGTCAGCTGTTTGAGCAACTTTCTCTCACTGCTGAGGAGTTTGACACCAAACAAGCTGCCAGCCCCGGCTGCATTTCAGGAATGCAAAATAATCTGAATGGTTCCAGTTCCTCTAGGATGTGATTCTGCTTTATCAGGGAAATATCCTCAATTGTGCTATGGGAGTTTTCACGTGGGGAGAATACTGACTTCTTTAAACTCAGTCTTCAGTGTTACTGCCACGGGTTTCTTGTCTGCAGAATATATGAGGTTTACCAGTAAAGTTCATTGCAGCTCATAAATTGTATATGCAGGGTATCTAAGGATGTGCCAGAGCCCAGCAGTGACATAAAAATGTACATTGAAATGAAAAAACCTACTATGTGCCTTTTAAGGTTTATTTTGTTTCTTTCCCAGTTAATTCCACTCCTTTGCCTCCCCAAGCTTAGATTAAACTCTCTTTCCTCTTGTGCTTGTTGGATAATCATGGGAACACATCGGCAACCTGGCAGGGTCTTTCCGAGGGATCAGAGCTCTTCTGCACTTGAAGACCCTTTATTGTTTAGATTAAAAAGTCTGTGTACCATCTGTGCTTGACCTGAGCTTTTCTCACCCTTCCTAATTTTGGGGTGTTTTCTGTGCTAATGAGCAGAGAGAAAGGTCCTTAAATCCCTGCCAGTGGAGGATGAGCCATGCAATGCCAAAGGCTTTGTCTGTTGTTTCCATAATTTTAATAAACATCCAGGAGGCAGATCTTGGCAGCTGCTAATTTTAAAGTAATGTATTAATCAAATTAATTGAGTGTTCCTTTTAATAATCAGCAGCACCAACACAACTTTGTGAAGTGATGTTTTCAGTGCTGCTAAAAGTGATATCCCCCAAAAGAGGATCTCTGCAGATAAATCAGCTGAAAAAGTGTTAAATTGTCTCTTTTGCTACCTGATAATCCAATTAGGTGGTGATAAGAAAAATAGCTCCTGGAGAATTTCAGGGAAGCAGAATAATGTACTTAGTGTTGTACCAGAATCCAAATACCACATAATCGTGGGTATCCATGGATACTGGAGCAACACTTTGATTACCAGATACATCCATTACTCTTAAATACCAGCGCTGGGGTTTAATGCCCCGGCCAATTTAACGCGTGACTGCTCCAGCTTGCAGGAGAACCCTCCTGGGGTTCTGCTCTCAGGGCACAGCCCAGGATCTGTCAGTGGGTGAAAGGAAGGCAGCCAGGAGATTTTTAAGACTCTCTGTCTTCTTACCAGATCCTGTGGGCTTGATCCACCCGCCCTCCAGCTGCCAGAACTGGAGCATCCTGAGCTGTGGCCTGACCTCTGTGCCAGAGGAATGGCATTCCCAGGAAAACAATCTCATGATAATCCTTTAGAGTGCTTGTGCTGCTGGGACTCACCCCACTGTGGGCGGATGGACTTGATGGATCAAGCTTTCATTGAGGCAAGAGGGGCATGTTGGTGATTTCACAGCACAGGGTCCATCGTGAGGCTGAAGACACAAATGCATGGAATCTTAAAATCCTGTAATGGTTGAGGTTGGAAGGGACCTTAAAGACCATCTCGATCCACCCCCTGCCATGGGCAGGGACATGTCCCACCAGCCCAGGGTGCTCCAAGCCCCGTCCGTCCTGGCCTTGGACACTCCCAGGGATCCAGGGCAGCCCCAGCTTCTCTGCCCAGCCCGTGCCTCTGTGGTGGAGCCCTGGCAGCCAGGCATGAGCACCCCTCAGCATCCCTCGGAGTTAAAAGGCTCTTAAAGTTCCCTCTTGGTGCATTAATTAGGAACTAGAAGGTGCTGGGGAGTATCACTCTGTGCCTGTCTGCTGGTGACTGTTCCTCAGGGCTGTATCTGCTCTTTGGGGCTGTCTTCTCCATCCTCTCACCTTTTCTGACTGAAGGGGATGGGAGGGGAGGGAGGGAGGATTGCAGGGGCCCTTCACAGCAGCTTCACCTGTATCCAAGTAATGGCCCCATGGAGCACAGAGAAGCCCTTTGGTCCCAAACCCATAAAACAGATCTGCTCTGCTCTGTCAGAGTGGGAACCTCTCACAAAGACAATGTGGAGAGAAGGCATAAATTTCCAAGTGACAAATTCTGGGGCTCTGTAACACTCCGAGGGATGAGTGGGGGTTTTTCTTTCTCTTCTCTCAATGAATTCTCCAAAGTTTCCACATCCTGGTTTAAGAAGAGCAATCAGAGTCTCTCAGGGAGGTTCAGAATGGCTTGGCTTGGAGTGATGGAGTGCCAGGGAGGGCACAGCGACTTCCCAGGAGCAGATAATAACTTTAATTCTCCTTAGGCTCGATGCCAGGATGGAGAGATTTCCCCCAGCAGAGGCACATGGATGGCTTCCCTGATTCCTGAGCCTGGGTGGTGCCCTGGCCCTGCCATGGAGCAGGATGCCCCAAGCCAGGGCTGGCTGAGGGAGTTGTGCTTTTAACCAGCTGCAATCCCTGCCAAGTGGGTCATTTCAGGAAAGCTGGATAATGCTGCTCATGGATTTGAGTTCACTCCATCTGATTTTGACTGGGGAAAATAGAAGGAGCAATTAAAACTCTTTAGATTTTTGAACTCACTAGCAGTGAGACTTTGTCCATGTAAAAATGAAGTTTATTTTTAAAAATCCATATTGTTTTCTTTAAAACAAACAAACAAACAAAAAAAAACAACCCCACCAGGCTGCAAAAATTTCAGGTTCTGATAGTTGTGAAACAAAACGAAAGATTTTGTGTGAGTCAGAGAAGAACTTGGTGGTAATTATTCTCTTTTATTCCTTCCCTGCCTTTTCTTTTCACTGTTTTATTTCTTCCCACCAAACCAATCTTGCTGCCCCCGGAGTTTTTGGAGCAGCCGGTACAGCAGAGCTGCTTTGCCTTCAGGCAGCCTCTGCATCTCAGCTTCCCTACGTCTCAAATAAGGAAAAATGAGCCTGACCTGCTTTGGGGAGTGCTCAGGGATCTGCACAGGAGCCAGATTTCACTGTTTGAAAGCCTGGGTTTGGTTTTCAGGGCTGTTGCAGGTTTCTCCAGGTGTTGCCATGGCTACTTTGCCCTGGCTTGGAGATGATGCACCCTTGGGTAATGGTGTGTGCTGGGGGGGGGTGAGCCTTCCTCCTCCTCCTCCTCCTCCTCCTCCTGCTGCAGGATCTTTCCCTACAAACACCTTCCCCATTACCTCATTCAACAGTACTTTTAGATCTGTGTTTTAAAGCATATCTGTGAATCTCTCCTTTGTCCCGCTGCCTTTTAATTAATTCATCCCCTCTGCTGTTTCTTATTAAGCAGCTCTGATATGTTATTAATTAACACACTGTGCTGTAGAGAGGGGAGGTTGGTGTCTAAGATATCATAAAAGATGAAAGTGTTTACCACTGAGAAACAAAATAATTAAGGCAAAAGTTGTGTTTTCATCTGCCAGCAACAAGCAGAATATCACTGGAGATGGGATGAATTTTTCTTTTATTTTTCCTAAAAGAAGCTAAATAACTGTACTCTGGGAACTGTGCTCACAGTGAGCTGTCCTGTGCCCGGGCTGTGGGTGCCCCTGGTGCTGTGCTCGCACTCTTTGCCACATTTCCTGTGTCTTTATGAGAAGTGCCGTTCACAAACATACTTTCTCTTGAGCCTTCAATGTTTGAGTCTCTCCATCCCAGCTGGTGATGGGCACTGGAATGGAGAAGGATTTTCGTGAACAATCTTTGCCAATATTTCAGCTCCTTGGCTGTTCCTATTCCAGATAAGTAATTTCAGTGGAAACATTTTCCTTCAATAGCCTTCAACTTGCAAAATTAAAAACAATCTCAGCCCTTTGCTGAGATAAAATTTGTCTTAACACACTGTCAACATCAGTTGCCTTTCAGCCTGTTGTTTTGGGGAGTGTTTAATCAATTTAAGCTTGTTCAGGTTGTTGTTTGGATTGCTTTCCCTTTTTAATTCCTCTATTTTTAATCCTTCCACTGACCATTTATTTTGCTTTTCCACAATGTTGGGTTTTCCCATCTGTTTAAACCACAGCCCTACCCAGCCATGCAGACTGTGTTTATTAGAGTTCTCTGTGCAAAAAAATAATTGTATGGATCCCTCAGGAAGCTGGACACGAAGTGCCCCCAAAGACAGTGATCCCATCAGAGAGTTCCTCTTCTAGCGTGTGCATTTCCTGTGCTCTCCTCTGATGTTTCATTTTCCTCCTCTGAAAGTCCTTGTGTCCTTTCCTCTCTCTGGCACAGGTGGGCTCTGCATCGCCCAGTCCCTGAAGATCCCCCAGGACCGCAAGGACAAGACCATCGACTTCGATAAGATCATCAAGCAGCTCCTGGAAACCCCCAACGCCAGGGCCATCGTGATTTTTGCCAATGATGAGGACATAAAGTAAGGATAACTGAGGGAATTAATTAATTATTTGGGCTTGGTAGCTCTGAAGAAAAGGCAAAGCAAATAACAATGTGAATAATGAAGGTCTGTTGGCAAGTGTGATGTGGAGATGTGGGGGTTGGTGTGTGGAGGGAAGCACCAGGCAGGAGGGTGCTGCTGCCCCTTCTCGTGGGGTGCCCAGAGCATCCTGGGGGGACAGGAATAGTGTCCAGGATCCAGGGGCTTCCCCTGGCATAGGGTTACTCATGCACTGGATGGCAGAGCTGACCTTACCTCTGAAAGAGGCATTAGGAACACACCCCTCTCTCCAAGCTCATTCTGTCATGTATAATTCATTATTTCAGACTTGATCTTATGGCATATGAAGGTTAATAGTGATAAAGTGACTTGGATGTTCGAGATTAAACCACATAGAACTGGCTCATAAAATAATACAAAGAATATTTTATATTTCATTTTTCGCTTGCCCATGTTCCCTACTCTTGCTCCAGAACTTTAATTTAGCTTACAATTGTGATGGAATCATCAGTTGCTGAGAGTCTCAGTCCTACAAAATGAGACAAAAAGAATTTGTCAATAAAAATGGAAAAACTCTTGCTTTTAGTAGGATCAATATGTTAGCCATGGGATATAGGGTGAATTTAAAGAGGAGTCTGACTGGTGCTGCATAGAATGGGTTGGGTTGGGAGGGACCTTTCAAGATCACCTTGTTTCAAGCCCCTGCCATGGGCACTAACACCTCCCACCAGGTTGCTCAGAGCCCTCGTGATGTCAGTGGTGTTTTCCAGTCCTCTGAGCTCTGCTGGGTACATGACTGGGCAGTTTCTGTTTGTGACAGAACCAGTTATGTTGGGAAAGACCCCTGAGGTCACCGAGTCCACCCATTCTGCCATTGCCCCACGCAGTGTCCTGATGCAAATGGATGGATTTGTGAGCAAACCCTTCTCTCCCACAGGCAGATCCTGGCGGCCGCCAAGAGGGCGGACCAGGTGGGCCATTTCCTCTGGGTGGGCTCGGACACGTGGGGCTCCAAGCTGAGCCCGCTGCTGCAGCAGGAGGACGTCGCCGAGGGCGCCATCACCATCCTGCCCAAGAGGGCCACCATCGAGGGTAAGAGCTGCCCTCGCCTCCCTCTCTGCCCCCGTGGGTGTCCTGGGGTCAGGGTGCACAGAGCGGGTGGGACACGGACTGCAGCGCACACGGAGCGGGTCCCCGTCGCCTGCATCGTCCCTGAATGCCCCTGGTCCCCAGGGGAGGGTCCAGGGCTCTGCCCAGAGCTGGCACTTGGTTATTGGAGGCACAGTTTCAGGGCTTGCATTGGGCTGTGGGGATGTGGCGGGGCCTTCGTCACGGAAAGGAAACCCAGATGATCTGAACATATCCTGTGTGTACGTGGGAAGAGAAATTCTATTGCAATTTGTGTCTCAACTCTGAAGAAGAGTTGGAGAAATTTTCTACTGACGAAATAAAACTTCAGTTTTAGATCAGTGGTTTCCATTTAAACTTAGCTTAACTTTTATTTCCTGCAGATCAAGGGCTATATTTATGCCCATTGCTTGTGTGCTTCAAAGATGTACTTACCTATGCATATGTACATGTATATAAAAATTATGGGAAACTTTGGCAGAATCCCTTTGTTTCTCAGCATTCCTTTGGGTTCTGAAGAGTTTATTGTCTGATCTCTCCTCGGTTTATTAATCCTTTTGTGCGCAGGGATGCTTAACTATCCACATGGCTTCCTCTGGGCCCCAAACTGGCTGACTAGAGTCTGTGTTCTCTATAATACACATAGAAAAGTTGTTTACAAGGCTTAGAAGGTAAAGAACTTTCCTTTGAGTAGAGCAAACAAACTCCTCGGCTGCACATGGCGGTGTGCGGGGCAGGGTCTCCAAAGGGTCCTTGAACACATTGCCTATGTTAAAATACCTTCTGGTGTCTTCACTCCCTGGAAAACCAAATATTTTCATTTTCCTGTGCCTGCACTCCCTCCTCATTAGTTATTCTTCTCAGGTGTGTCACGTGCTTCCTTCTTTTACATTTTTCAGCCCCCAAGGCTTTCTCGAATGTTGTTTCTCCGTAAATACCTAAAGTTGATAGACAATGAAGTGGTTTGTTTCTGAAAACCAGGATATTTTAATAAGCTTTTCATACTGTCTATATTCATCCCTGCGGGTTTCTGACACAGAAACAAAAACTCTGCCAACAGTAAACAAAACAAAAACTTTCCAGGTTTGTTTGCTTTAAAATATTTTCCTTGTGTATTACACATTGAACCCATAATGGGAACCACGAGAGGGGTTTTTGGACACAGTAAGTGAGGAGAGCAGAGTGGAAGGGTCCAGGTATAGAGCAGAGGTTAAATAATAGTTATAAATACCACTGGTTTTGGTGTACCTGCAAAAAATGTGTTTATTGAGCCCACCAATATCTTCTCATTGAGTGACTGTTTTGCAGAATTGCCTGTAAGTTGACTGCTTGCCTTTTGCACTCGTAGGCACAGGGGTTGGATGGTCAATTGTGATGCTTCAATCACATTCTGCCTGTAAATGCATCTGACTGTGCTGGTGCTTTGGGTCCATCTGTGAGGTGTTGCAGGTGACTCTGGGAAGGGCAGAGCCAGGCGTCCCCCCACAGCAAAGCTTTCCTGGCTGCTCCCCGACTGCTGGGAGACCTTCAGCCTGGTTCTTACCTTCCTCAGTCCTGTTCATCCATCCCGAAATGCCATCTGGCTCTGCCTCCTGCTTCTCCTCTTACAGGGAGGGTAAAGGGATGCCCATCCCCATTCTCCTGGAGCCGTTTTCCAGGATTCCACATTTCCTCTTTCAAACCAATTGTTTCTGTTTCATTTACCAAGAGAAACAACCAGAGACTGTTACTTACAGAAGTCAGTAACCCTTAGGCATTAGTGTTTCCATGCTCAGGGAGGATCTTATCCCTTCCTTGAATTTAGGCTGCTAGATGTCGTTTTGTTTTCCTTTCTGTTGTTTTAATTTCAATTGGCCACAAGTCCAGGAGATGGGAATTAGACATTTCAGTGTTAGTCTTTTGTCATCCAGCAACAAACATTTGCTTCCTAAAATTCAGTAATGCATTTCTTTTGATGAAGGCAAAAAATAAAAGAAATAAGCTGCCTTGATTTTCCCTAGAAATTGATGAAAACCAAGTAAATGAGCAGAATGAAGCTGCGTGCCTGGAGCAGGTCCCAGCCCAGCAGGCTCCGCTCTGAGCAGCAGCCCTGGGGCTCCCAGGCTCTGGGTCAAGGCACCAGCAGAGCACCAGCTTCATTCTCCCTGGATTGGATGAGAATTCTGTGTTGGGCATGAGTGAGGGGGTTGCCCTTATATTACTCCTCAAGAGCATCTTCTCCTTTTTTTTCCTTTCCTTTTATTGCTGTCTTAGGTAGAATTTGTAATATGTTGGGAAAAGATTCCTAAGAAGCCTCCCTGGAAGCAGAGAGGGCTGCAGCTCCTGTATCTTGACCTGAATGTGTGGCTGCCTCTTCTCACACTTCAGGGAAAACCAGGCAGGAAATCCCAGAATTGCTGGAGTTGAAGGGACCTCTGGAGGTCGTCCAGTCCAAGCCCCTGCCCAGGCAGGGTCACCTGGAGCAGGTGACACAGGAACGTACCCAGGGATGTCTCCAGAGAGGGAGACTCCACACCCTCCCCGGGCAGCAGTTCCAGGCTCTCCACCCTCCACGGGATGAAGCTCTTCCTCATGTTGAGGTGAAACTTGTTGTGTCTCAGTTTGTGGCCATTGCTCCTTGTCCTGTCATGGGGCACCACAGAACAGAGCCTGGGACCATCCTCTGACCTGCCTGGGAGTTGTTTGTGTGGTTGATGGGATCCCTTCTCAGCCTTCTCCAGACTGACCAGGCCCAGCTCCTGCAGTCTCTCCTCATCAGAGAGATTCTCCAGACCCCAAATCATCTTTGAGTCCTCCCCTGGACCTTCTCCAGTAGCTCCTTGTCCTTCCTGAACTGTGGAGACCATAGTTTCACACCTATCTGCATATGTATCAGTTGGCATTCCTCTTTTCCTACCACTGGGCACATCCCAGCAGCCTCTGGCTCCAGAGGGAGCCCAAAGCCCTCACTGTTGTGTAGGATCAGGCCCCGCATCTGCAGTTATTTGTCTTGGTACTTGATGTCACTCTTGGGACAGAATTTTCTTTGCCACAATCCCACAGGGTGGATTTAGGAAATCATTACATGAACTGAATTCATTCATCTTAAGTCAGTCTTAATATAGCCTGGTTGTGTGTGATGCAATTATGCTGAAAGGATAAAGTTGCATTTTATTTGCATAATTGCAGTAGACAGGCAGCCAGAGGAGGTGCACATTAAACAGCTGGAAAGTTGGGAACACACTCCATAGCCTACTTAACCAGGTACCAGAGAAGGTGAAAGGTTTGGAGATGTTTTGAGGGGGAAAAAACCAAATTGTATTTAATTTTAGAACAGCTATGGCAGCAAGAGATTGTATTCTGATTCTTGTTGCTTTAAACTCTTCCAAAAGAGGGTTGGATTGTACATTGTGATGGTGTGTCCTCACATGGAGAGAAGAGCACTGGAACATCAGCCCTGTCCTGAGTCTTAGAAGTTGCTTTTCTCTTAAGGTCAGCTATGAGGAAGGTGAATATCTACTCACCTCTTCCTTTGTGTTGTTCCTACACCACTTTTCTGTGCATAATTTATCCAAGTGGGCTGGTACCCTGTGGTTCCTGTTGTTACTGTTCATCTACTGACTGAGCACTACCACAGATCTTGTTCTTCCTCCAATTTTTTTCTTTTGAAATACTCTTCCTTTTCTTTCTTAGGTGTCTGTGATCTGTCTTCATGGGCACACTGGCTCCCAGGGAAATGGAACCAGGGAAATGTCTCTGTAAGAGAACACAGGGGCTAATTATATATATATGTGTGTGTGATGTTAATCATTTAGAAAGTTGGGAAAATGCTTTGCTGATGTGGACAAAAATATTCTTTATGGGCTGAGCTCAGAACTGATGCAGGTTAACAGTGGGATTCAAGTAGATTTAAGAAGAATGACTCAATTCCAGCAGGCTGGGGACATGGCTGAGGCTGCAGCTTGTGGAGCTCTGGGCTTGGAGGTTAAAGGAATGGCTCAAGTGCAGCCCAGGGATGTGCTCAGCTCTTCCAAAAACCAGAAATGTTGCAAGTGCTGCAAACCAACAGAACTGTCCTTCAATTGTTCAGTTGTTTGTCTTCCAAAGGGGTGGCAAATCCTGGTTTTATGTTTGGGGGTTTATTCCAACAAGAACCTGTTTGCTTCTTTTCTATTTGGGTGATATGAACCTGGAAAAAATGTGAGGGTAGTGATTAAGGGAGAAATTGGAGTGAAGCTACATCTGACTGTGTAGTGGCTCTGCAGTGTTCTCCCTTTGCATCCCCAGCACAGCAGGGCAGGGGAGCTCAGGGTTCATTGTGCTCTGAGTTAGAGGCAGTCTGGACTCAATCCAGTGTTGATAAACTTGGGCACGCTGCTCTGCATCTCACGGGGGCTGGGATGCTTCTCTGGGGATGATGTGCTTCCTGCAGCACTTCCCACCTCCTCCCTCTGCAGAACTCAGGGCTGCCTTGCCTTGCATGAGAGTATTGGTAAAACAGTCCAATTTGGATTTTTTGTGTTTGTTCACAGCCTGGTTCGGAGTCTTTTCCAGTTCTCTGTTGTTCTCCAGCTTTCTCTGTGTCCCTGGGGCATGAGCATGTGCTTTTGAGAGAGTTAGTGGGCTGGAAAGATGTGGCTCCAGGGTTTGGTTCATCCCGGGCTGTGGCGCTGCAGCCTCGCAGGAGCAGAGCCTGGGAACACCAAAAGCCAGGGACACCGATCCAAAGGGGAAGGGCATGGACCATCACTCCCTTGGACAGTCACTCCCAAAATTCACCCGTTACCTGCTCCAGATTGTCCTCTCATCTCCTCGCCACCCCCACCTGACCTGTTTGCCTTCTGCACTGCTGAGGGGCTCCAGCACCGGGGGGTTTGTCCTGCCTTGGTGCCTCCAGGCTGGCTGGGAGCAGTGGGACCACTCAGGCATCCCCCTGCCCCAGCAGGACTCCAGCCCAGGGAAGGGGACACCCACAGCTGAGTGTTCAAACACTGGCATTACAGCAACAATATCACATTGCAGGTCATTACAAGGCAGAAACACCCTTCAAGGCCGTTTTGTGACTCTGCCTCGGACACTCTCTTGCAAGTAAAGTTTGCACAAAGGACAATATGTATGAATGTAAAGTGTTACTTGCATTTTTCCCCCGCCATGAGTAAATTGTCTTTACCAGCTTTGGAGTTAAACTGTAAAGGGTGTTGTGACCTCATATCATGGAATAAGTAAATGCAGAAATGTAACATCTGCAAAGAGAGGTTTTTTGTCAAAAAGGTGCTTTCAGATGGCACTTCCCATTCCTTACAGGGACCTGTTCTCTGGCCGGGCACAGGTGAGGACAGGATTTACCTTTCTGTTCCCTCTATCAATCACTCAATGTTTAAAGTCATTCTACCCACAAACTTGTTGGGTCTGTATCTTCCCCAGTGCTGAAGAAGCCCTTAATTGAATTTAAATTAATCCTGCAGTTACCTGGGAATCCAGGGGCACACTCACAGCCTTGCAAAGTTTATTGTGTATTGATTCCAGCCTGTTGAAAATCACTCTGGGAGTTCAGATTAGCTTTGATTCCTCCTGGCTTTGTGCTGGATCTCATTGTGCCTTACCTGTGCATGGATGGACTTGTTCAGCAGGAGCACAGATGGTGGACAGGTGAGATGGGCCAGGTGAGTGTGTGGCACCTGGGATGCTCAGTGGGCCAGGAATCTTTGGACACTGAAAGGCCACAGTCGGGTCACCCAGAGCCTTCTCTTCTCCAGGCTGGACAATCCCAGCTCTCCCAGCCTTTCCTCCCAGCAGAGCTGCTCCATCCTCTGCCCATCCTGGTGCCTCCTCTGGACTCTCCAGCAGCTCCATGTCCTTGCTGTGCTGGCCCCCAGGGCTGGAGCAGCTCTGCAGGTGGGGTCTCAGGACACCTTCCATTCCAACGCAGGATATTTTGTGATTGTGAGTTTAATAGTTACGCCCCTGGCTGTTGTGCGATGCTCAGATATTGGAGTTCCTTTGGGGTTTGTTAGGCAGCCTGAAGGTGTGATGTTTTTAGAGTATTAAAGAGAATTATCTGCCATGGCTCAGTGCAAGACACAGCCCATAACCACCGCAGCATTAGCAAGAGTTCTGCCTCAGATGGGCTTTGAACCAAATGGTGCTGCTGCTTCAGAGCAAAGAAATGAGGTGGGAAGCTGTAATTGGACCATAAAGAACTGCTGTAAAATAAAGATTTAGGAGCTTTCTCTGGGGCCCCTTGAAATGAAATCAACTGCTCGCCCAAGCTCCAGCAGGTCTGGCTTTGCCAGAATCCATGTCCTGTGTGGGAACCAGCTGTTCTCCATCACATGGTCTGTGTGTCTCTAGTCCTGTATTTCGGGTACTGCTCCCAGGGCTTCTGTTGGCATTTTCCCTTTGATGTTCATATTGAACTGTTATTTCAGGACACTGGAGATCGTGTGGGTGGTTGTTTTGAGAGAGGGAGATGTGTACACACAGACACAGGCTAGGATGGTTGATGCTGCAAGAAGAGATAATTCCCAGAGTAATACATGGCCATCGATCACCCTTTGGATGTATCATCACTTTTGGAATGCCCTGAATTGCATCTTCTCAAGAACAATTTCCCTGTCAATGATCTGACACTGAAGCTGTCTGTGGGATGTGTTTGGGCAGAGGATTTCAATGCAGAAAGGAAGGGTTTTATTTTCAGAAAGCTGCTGCCTGTGTGTGCCAGCTCCTGGAACCCTCTGGACCCTCCTGTGCAGGTCTGCTCTGGCAGGGGCACCGATGTGTGCCCGGGGTGGAGGGGCATCAAGGGGCAATGCTATTTCCCCCCCAGTAAATGGCCAGATGCTGCTTCCCAGCATTTTTCCAAGGCAGCAGATCCCAGAACAGCTCGGGCTGGCAACCAAAGCTGCCATCCTTGCACGGGGTGGTGGCACCACATGGATAACAGGCAGCAAGCACATGAAGGCAGCAGATGATGGTTTCCTCCACTACCGCCCTGCTTGGAAATTCCTGCTGTTTTCTGGTGCTCTTGGACTTTGCTTCTGTGCTGAGTTTCAAGCCTCAGCTGTGATAGGAATTCATCTTCTGTTTGTTAGTAAAGTTGGCAGGATTTCCAGGACCTGGGGAGGGATGAAGCTCACAGGACCCCACCAGACCCTGATGAATGAACCAGTTCTGGCCCACTGGGACAGTGTTATAAAAAAAGAATGTTGTAGTTTGGAATTCTGTTTAGGCATGGAAACAGAAGTTGAGAGAAGATTTTTGCCTCCTTCTCCCCTCCCCTCAGTGCAGCCCTGGCAGTGACACCATGCCCAGCACAACTCTGGAGTTGGGTTTGCCTCCAGAGCTCCTCCCAGGGGTGTGGGGAACTGGGAGGAGGTGACAGCACTGAGCTTGAGGGATGTCACTGTTGAAACAAGGGCGAGGAGATGGGAGCCAGGGAAATTGGTGGTGAGGTGTTCCCACAGTCCATCATCTCCTATACCTGCCAGCACAGCAGGGTCTGATCTGGGACTGCTTTGGTGGGGATGGAGCGAGAGGGAAGTGCTCCCCTCTCCTCTTTCTATGGAATTTGCACCTTTGATGTTTCTGACACCATAATTTCAGGAGCTTACACATTTTTCTAATTCCCAGGACTATACTGGCAGAGGATTTGTTTTTGCAAGGTACGTTTCACATATTTTTCATGTAGAAAAGAAATTGCAGGAGAAGCTTTTGGAAATAAATTGTTCGTGGCTTAGGTCAAAATAGCCATGAATAGTCCCAAATATCTAATTTTAGAAATGCTGTTCTGCAGGAGGGCTGAGAATCACAGATTATTGCTAATGGAGCAGCTCATTTTTCATCTCTGATGTGCTGCTTGGGCAGAGCAGAGGGAGTTTAGTGTGTCCTGTAGCACTTCCAGAGCAGTGCCTGGTGGATGCCTGCAGGTGTTGCAGGCAATGAAGGATGACTCTGGAGCAGGAGGACTGATAGTCTCTCTTGATGTTGGTCATGTTCAAGACACATTTGGGCCCAAGAATGAGCTCTGAGTTAGTCTAGAGCAGATCTTCCAGAAGATGGATTTTGGGATTAGGTCTAAGGGATCACAATTTGAGCGAATCCCAGTTGTGGCATGTTTGCAAGGAGCAAATCCATACGCCTGTATTCTACACTAAAAATGCCTTCACTGTGCAAGTATTCAGTGTTTATCCTGCCTGTGTTGTCCTGCATGAGCAGCTATTGATCACCATCCTGCTTCTCACCATGGGCATCTGGAGCATCCCAGGAAAGATCTCTGCAGGCTCCGGGTTCTCCTCTGCAGACACACAGGGATTGCGTGTTCCTGGCACCTCTGGGTGAGACAGGCTCAGTCAAAAAGAGAAATGTGCTAATTTTAGGCAGTGAACAGAGATTTGAAAGGCTTTTCTTGTTTGTTTCCTTGTGTTTTTGTCTTCTAGTCTGTATTGTTAATGCTTGACTGATTATAGGCTTTTGAAAGTAATAGTTTAGGAAATAATGCACATAATAATACACATAATTTCCTTAAAGATGATACAATGAATGCTGAAGTGCCCACTTCACTCCTGCTGGCTTTGCAGATCTGCTGCAGGAGTGTGTTTTCGTTCTGTTGACTGACTGCATGACAACAAAGGGATGGAAAATGATTTAGAAAAACCTCCTCCATGTAATGTCACGTGCTGGCTCCTCAGGAAAGGGAAGCAGGACTCAACAGATCGATGGCGTTGATCTCCTTGGAAGGATGGATAAACACAAACCTTCTGTCTCATAACTGTAGGATGGTGAGGAACTTTGTGTTTGCAGGGGAAGGTCCCGCTCTGTGCAGCTGAGGTGGAGTTAAGGCTTTGTTTCAGTCACATGATATTGTCCATCTGGAATTAATTCACTTACTCGTGTTAACAGAGCCCTAATGGAACCAACAGAGCCCAGTTCATGTCTGAGCCACTGCTCTGAGTCCAGGGCTGGAAGGTGATGAAGGATGTGATGATGAGATGTCGGAGGGAGAGCTTCTGGTGGGGTGGTCACGGTGCCTCTGACCACTCAGACTCTGTCAAAGTCAGGGCAAAGTAGGGAAAAGCTCCAGAAAGAGCAGGCACAGCCTCGGAGCAACCTGGTCTGGTGGGACGGGTTGTAATGCACAGCTGAGACGTTGGGTAAAGGGAAAATCAGTCCATGGGGTGGGGGAGGTTTGAGGGTCTGAGTCCGTCCCACGCGGGCTGTGACAGGGACATTGTGAGTGGAAATGGCTTTGGAGCCTTCCCAGCTGCCACAGGCCATTGCTGGAGTCAGCAACGAAGTAGTGAAAGAGCCTCTCTGCACAGATGGGGTGGGGTGTTCAGTCTGGTTGTTTTTTTTTGTTTCCCCTGGAGTTCTGCTGGGTTTGCTGAACAAAAAGCAGGAGAAATGAAGCCGTGTTAGCTGGGACTGCTCTGCCGTGCCCTGGGGCTTCATGGCACAGAGCCCTGCAGAGACCCAGCTCTCTTACAGACAGTTTCTGTAACATAACACTACTCCAGATACTTATCTTTCCCAGACTCTAGTAAAGTTTGCATTCAGCACTTCTCTTACATGGGGCCAAGTACAAATAATTCAATACAATACTGCAGCAACTTCAAGTTGTGGAATTAAATTGGTGTGCTTTGTTAAAAACATAAGATCTAAATCACACCTGAACTTTTTTTTTTTGACCTCCTTAGAACTGAAATTATATTTTTAGCTGTGGCAGTTATTTGAAATGCTGATGTGTCAGGCCCCAAAGAGGGAATACTTGTCTTGAGTATTGCCACTTGAAATTTTGGGAAGCCACACAGATGTTCATCTCCTCATTATGGAAATAATGTATTTGGTTAATGTGTTGGTATGAAGAGAGGGGAATACAAATTATCTTGCAACTTGAGGGCCATTTAAAAGTTTTCTTGTATTTGCAGAGCCTCAGTCATCTGTACCAAGGCCTCTCTGAGGGTGGCCCTGACTCTGCCAGGGCTGGGGGGACTCTGCCAGGGCTGGGGGGACTCTGCCAGGGCTGGCTCCCTTTTTGGTCCCACCACAGCAGCCACAGGAGGTGCTCTTGGATATTTATCTTCTCAGCAGTCCACATGCTGCTCCTTGGGGGTGGGTTCTGAGTGTCTCTGAGTGCTGTGATTGCAGCTGGACACCTTCTTGGTGCACACGAGGACAGGATGGAGATGGCCAAGGGACTTGCCTGGTGGCCCTTAGGGCTGGCCAGGATCCCAAAGGGAATGCTCAGCTGGGCTGGGGTAGCCCTGCTAAAAAGAGAGTGGTGATGAGAGGATGAGGAATGTGTGCCTAGAGGATACTCCGCTCCTGAAATACTGAAATGAGTTTGGAAATGATTTTTGCTTTCCCTCCAGGATGCAGGGAATTCCAGTGAGGAGCACCTGGGCCATGTGGGTGTTCTGTGCGGGACCCCGTGGGCAGCCTGAGGGGTGGCACTGTGTCCCCAGCCTCAGAAATCATCCCTCTTCTCTTTCCTTTTTCTGCCCAAGTCTGAGCAGTTGTTCTGGCTGGTACCTGGGGCTTTGATGTGATTAATGTGCACAGTCGGAGAGGAGCTGGAACTTGGTGTGAGCAGCCTCAGCTGAGCAGAGGGGCGAGAGGAGGGAGGCAACAGCAATTATATCCCTGTCTCACCTCCCAGCACACTCTGGAGCTGTTCGAGCTGCCTTAGAGTCCAGAAACCAGTTGTCAAACAGCAAGGAAGAAATATTTTGTTAGAACATCTAAAGAATAAAGGAAGGAAAGGATGTGGTGGAGGGTTTGGGGACTCTTTTGAGTGAGCTGGGGCTGTTTAGCCTGGAGAAGAGAAGGCTCCAGGGAGACCTTAGAGGCCCTTCCAGAGCCTGAAGGGGAATTGCAAGAAGGCTGGAGAGGGACTTTTCACGAGGGCATTTTAGTGACTAGACAAAGGGGAATGGGTTTGAGCTGAAGGAGGGGAGGTTTAAGGCAGACCTTGGTAAGAAATCCTTCCCTGTGAGGGTGGGGATGACCTGGCACAGCTGCCCAGAGGAGCTGGGGCTGCCCCATCCCTGGGAGTGTCCAAGGCCAGGCTGGAGCTGGTGGGAGGTGTCCCTGCCCATGGCAGGGGCTGGGACAGGATGAACGATGAACCACTCTGAGATTTCCTTGGGAATGCTGTCTCTGAGGGGTGTAGAAGAAGGTTGGCAATGCATGTTGTAGTTTAGACTGAGCCAAGACTTGGCTGGGCACAGCCAGAGGTGCTGGGCACGTGCTGCTGGTGCCAGCCCGAGCCTTGGCTCCACCTGAGCCCAGCTCTGCCCTGCAAGTGCAGGTAAGGGATGTCTGTGCAGGACAGAGGCACCACCTGAAGCAGCACTTGAGCAGAGGGCTGTCACTGTCACCCAGCCAGGGTTTCCATGTCTTTGGTGACCCATGGGAGCTCTCTGAGTGTGGTGGGGGGCTCTGTGTGTGTCAGGGGGGCTGGGGGGGCACAGACCCTTCAGGCTGCACAGCCCCGTTGGCACACTGTGGGTATTGCTGTGCACATGGGAACACTGAGCAGGCACAGGCAGATGCAGAGACAGGGGGAGCATGAGCTGTGTGTGCTGCAGGAGCCGAGGGCAGCTGGGCTGGGGCAGAGCAGCAGCAGCAGCAGCAGCAGGAAGGTCCCAGGCTGGGCTCAGCAGGAGCTGCTCGGGCTCCGATCCCTTTTGTGTGGGGTTTGCTGGGCAGGGGTGGCAGTGGCTGAGCATCCTGAGGCTCCCATGGTCCCCAGGGTGTGTGTGGGTGCAGCACAGCCGGCTGGGCAGGGGCTGGTGTCACAGCTCACATCCAGCCCCTGTGTCCTGGGGGGACAGATGAGCTTTGTGGAGCATTGCTGTGGGCCTGTCCTCGGTGGGGTGGGGGCTGGGGGTCACCCAGCGCTGCCCATCCCATCCCATCCCATCCCATCCCATCCCATCCCATCCCATCCCATCCCATCCCATCCCATCCCATCCCATCCCATCCATCCGTGGTGGCCCCCTCTCCAACCTCCATTTCCTTTATTCTGCATGTTCGCTCTGTGTGCTGGTTCATTTGTATTGTATTATCTTTTTTTTCTCATTTTAACCTGTTGAGCATCTCCAGGCGTGACTCCAGTTGCTGCATTACAACATGTGAGGGGTTTCTGTATTTTCACCCTCAATTTGAATTATGCAAGTCGCTGACTGGAGTTTAAGTGCTTTTAAGGATATGTACCGTGCGTTTTGTCGGCTGCTGCTGTCAAAGGGAGGAAAACCACTCTCATGTTCTGCATTTAGACCTTCTGCAGCTTGGATTTTACTGCTCTGCATTATTAAAATGGAAGAGGCCATCTGTGGAGCAGCTTCTGGTAAAAAGAGTGGGAAGCAGGAACTTAGAAAACTGATGGGAAGAACCCATCAATGCAGGCAGCGGGATTTAGCTAAAGAGTCAACTGCAATGGAAAACTGAAATAACAGCTCAGACAGGAAAGGGGGACGGCTTCAAACTGCCAGAGGGCAGGGTTGGATGGGATATTGGGAAGAATTCCTGGCTGTGAGGGTGGGCAGGCCCTGGCACTGGGGCCCAGAGAAGCTGTGGCTGCCCCTGGATCCCTGGAAGTGTCCAAGGCCAGGTTGGACGGGGCTTGGAGCCACCTGGGCTGGTGGAAGGTGTCCCTGCCCATGGCAGGGGCAGAACTGGATGGTCTTTAAGTCCCTTCCAACTCCAAACCACATGGTTTGGATTTGAAAAACCACTTGCCACGCGGGCAGGGACACCTTCCACTAGACAAAGTTGCTTTGAGCCCTGTCCAACCTGGCCTTGGACAGTTCCAGGGATGGGGCAGCCACAAACTCTTGTAATTTTATAAACAGCTTTTATAAAAAGCTTTTCACTCTTCTTCAGGTGTGAGGAAAAGGAGTATTTCATGGATAAGGTTGCTTATTTCCAATAATTGGGCAGCAGAAAAGGGTGAATTACTGGGACAGGCATTCTGCTCCAGGATATATTTTTGAATCTTTTCTGTTTGGCCTGGCTCTGGTGATGGTGGTGACAGCAGACACAGCTCCCCCTCCCAGGAGTGGGTTAGTGAGCAGCATTTCTCCCTTGGCTGGCACTCTGCAGGCTGCAATTCATAAGGAATTATTCATTCCTGCAGCAGGAGCCGTTGGAATGAGGAGTGGAGTGTTCAGCCGAGCACAGAGCAGTGTCTGCATTGAGCAGCCCGGGTGAATTATCCCCCTGTCAGCCTGCAAAGTCCCTCCGTGGCTGGAAAGGCAAAAATCTGAATGCTTTATGGAGCTGCAGCTCCTTCAGGGGAAGAGGAACAAGAGCCTTCAGCTCCTGCCCCGCCACAGCTCGTGATCCTCTCCGGGGTGGGTTTGGCATTTTGGGTGTTCACAGAGGTAAAGGTGGGTGCCCCTGGGCTCGGCTGGGAGGATGCTCCTGGTGCCTTCAGGAGCCCGTGGCAGTAAGAGCAGCCAGGGATAGGGAGCAGCTCCTTGTGTGTGTCCGGGTGAATTATACCCACAGCTGAGGATGGTGGCAATGAAAATAGCAAGTGGGAGGGTTTTCATTTTCAATACAGGGTTTTCTGCTGTTTATATTGAGGTACATGGGAGGTCTCTGAGAGCAAGAAGTGCCTGAGGGCTATAAAATGAAGCATAATGAATAATAATACAGTTGTACATTAACCTTTCTATGAGAGCACTGCCTTAGACACCACCTGGGTCATGATCCCATTGCCGTGGCAGCTGTATAATTTTATAAAAGTGATAACGATGATACTTAGCCAATATGTATCCATTTCCCTAATAGAAGCTTTAGAGCTTCGAATCCCAGATTTACCCTAAGTGTATGGCAAGTGGAATTTCCTTTGTACGTAGTTTGTGTCATGAATGTTAAAAGTCAAATGTGACATCAGCTGGAATACCCTTTTTCACAGTTATAATCAGCAATTGTTTAAAAAAGAAAACAACTGAAAAATACTTTTATGGCACGATGGAAGTTAATAAAACCATTTATATTTATGGCCTTTTTGCTGAGTAAGAAGGTCAGAAAATATCTGTAGATTGTCTTAATGGCTCCATAACACCCCACAGCGTGTGGCTTGGGCAACATCATAAAATCTGCAAAGAGACTTGCTGTCTTAAAATTGATCCTGCCAGTCCACACCTAGTGCTTTTATCCCAGATTTAATGTCAGTAAATGAAACTGGTTTGGGTTAAATGCTGGCAAAATTGGAAAAGTGTTTGAGGAGCTCAACTCATTTGACATCAATAATTGTAGTAAGTGATGATTTACTATCTGGGTAGCTAAAATTGGTATAAGTGGCAGTCATTAGTGTGGACATCCTTGGGAAAAAATAGAAGAATAAAAATAACATAAACTGATCAAATCTCTGCTTGTATGAAATTGGGTCAATATGTTGTATTTGCTCTCACTTGGGCTGAGAATGAAAACACTTGAGGCACATGAGAAATGCAATAGGTCAATAATTTTGTGGTTTAATGAGGCTTAATGATTTTCCTTATTAAATAACCTCTCAGCTCTTGAAGTCCCCTCTGACACATGAAATGGATGGTTTGCAGCGTGTGCTGATGACAGACTAGAGGGGACAGAAGACCCTGTTAAGTGTCTGCTCCATGCATGCCAAGGGCCTCGTGGGTCTGCACAAGCCACTCAGTGCTGTCCTTCCTGGGGCCACTGGGAGGGTCCCTTGGCTGCTGCTGGTTCAGTGTTGGATCCCTCTTCTGATCTGTGTTTTCCCAGGCCATCGGTCCTTTTGCAGCCCCCCTGCCCTGCTGTGCAGCCTCCTCTCTCCTCCTTTCCCTGGGGATGTGTTCCTGCTCTTTGCCCAGGGTGATCCCTCCTGCCAGGTCCTGGAGCCTGCTGTAGCCTCCAGAGCACGTGCAGTGCCCTGGGCATCGCTGCCAGGGAGCAGCTGGCGCTTTCAGCCAGAACATGGGCATCACATGGAAGGAGAGATGCAAGATTAATGTGAGAAATCAATCATTTGGGTCCTTTCGTTTGTTTTTTTGTAGCGGGGGTAAATAGCAAGCACGAGTCAGCAAGTCCTATTTTCTGGTTGATAATGGAGATGCTCCTCTGAGCATTCCCAGCTCTGCAGTGCTGTAACATCCTCCCTCCTCGGTGGTCCCCAGCCTGGGAGGAGCCCAGAGGGGTTGAGAATGTGAGGGGCAGGGGATGTTCCCTGGGCAGGGCTGGGTGCTGTGCTGGCACTCCGTGACCAGGCAACTGACTGTAAATGCTGTAGGATGAAAGCCCCGGATCAAATGTGACCTGCAGAGCTGACTCCGGCCAGCTGGGGGTGAGACATTCCCATCTCCCCCCAGGAACTTCTGATTTCAGTCCCTTAAGCACTGCTGATCCCTGCTGTCCTGATCCAAGGGGCTGCCACCACCTGCATCCCCCTGAGAGTAGTGGGAAAACAGCCACAAGACACTTGTCCCTTGCCTGGACTTCTCCAGCCCCTCCACAGGGCTTGGGATCGGGTCCCTTTCCCCATTTCCCCCCTCCATGCTCCTCCTTTTTTTTCCTTTAAGTCTGTTTTCATCACTATGTAGCTCATGTTCATATTTATCCTGTGGTGGGAGATAAATGAGCCCATTAGGCAGTATCATCTCTCTATGTGTAAAAATAATGATTTAATCAAATCATGGTGATTTGAAGTAATAAGAGATTCATTTTAATTTGGAAAATCTCATAAAAGAACTATCTATATCTCTTAGATGTATTTGCTGAAAAAGTAATTTGCTAAAGTATGAAATATGGAGAACATTGGGGAATCAGTAAATCTTGTCACACCAGTGAAGTACTTGGCTGTGTACAGGGGTAAGAAGTGATTATTCCTACTTTTGCCTCTAAGCATCCAGCTTTTTTGGCTGGGTCGTCTAAATCCCTGTGAGACTCTGAACCCAAACCCCTGGTATTTGGCACCATGTCTGTAAGTTATCTTAATGTCATCAGTTCATAAAGATTAAGGTTAAGCACAGGCTTAAATCTGTCATTGCTGCCGAGAACACGTTTTCCTGTATTTCAACTCGAATGTTTATGAATCATGTTAATTCCAAAAAATATCTAAAATTAGAGATGCACTTGAGGTGTCCCTCTGCCTCAAACCCACTGGCACAGACAGGGCCACTGCAGGACAGCGCTGTGGAAAGTGTGGAAATAGTCCTGACTGGTGAGAGACTTCAGAGAAAATGTTTGGGTTTGGTATTTTTGAGATACTTGTAAGTTTTAGCTTTTTCCCAAGAGTTAGCAAATTACAGATCAGTTTGAATCTAATGAAAAGTTACTTCATGGTGCTGCTGCTGATCCTCCTTTGGCTTCAGGAGGTCCTTTGCTGTCCCCCCACCTGCGCAGGTGACACTCCGTGTTGTGCAGTGAGGAACCAGGTGTCTGTCACCATCAGCCCCCTCCGTGCATGGAACTGATCAGAGATTCACCACGGCCTGGGGATGGGTGCTCAAAGCACGGGAACACAGGTGTGGAAGGGCCAGGGCACGGGGAATGGCTTCCCACTGCCAGAGGGCAGGGTTAGGTGGGATTTGGGGAAGGAATTGTTGCCTGGGAGGGTGGGCAGGCCCTGGCACAGGTGCCCACAGAAGCTGTGGCTGCCCCTGGAGCCCTGGCAGTGTCCATGGGCAGGTGGGACAGGGCTTGGAGCAACCTGGGCTGGTGGAAGGTGTCCCTGCCCATGGCAGGGGTGGCACTGGATGGGCTTTGAGGTCCCTCCCAACCCAAACCAGTGTGTGACACACTGGGAAGGAGGGCAGCTCACCAAGGGGACCCTTTGGAGGTTCCTGCAGGACGTGGCTCTGTGGGAGCAGCAGTGCTGGGATCTGCAGCACACCCAGAATGGCCCAGGGCACAGCATTTCCACAGAGGAAGGAACCGACAGAAATCTGCCAGCTCTGAACTGCCCCCCTGTCACTCCCTCACCTGCTTGTCCTGATCAATAGGAAATAATGGTAAAAACTGTTCCCTCTTTATTAGGGATCCATATTCCTCCTTGCAAATGCAGAGGGGTCGTTAAACCAATCAATGGGAATGTTATTATTTGTTATTAAATCTGTAAAGGTTTAGAGTAATTCATATAGAATTCTACTGCAATTTTATCAAGACTCATTGATTTTATCTTATTAAGTTATAAAACACTTTTCCCAGAGGTTGGTGACTTTAGCACGTGGGGAAGCTTCATTGTTTCTCTTCCTGAACCATTTGTGTGTTGTAGATCTTCTAACTGAATATCCCCTTTGAAACGCTCATTTAATTATGAGTAAAACTAATACACACAGTTTTGCAGGGAAAAAAGATTAGATTGCGTGTTCTTAAAACTCCGTGATTTTCAAAATATTCTTCTGAATTTATATTTTCCTTAGGAAATTTTATCCAAAAAGAGGTAATCATAGAATCCCAGACTGGTTTGGCTTGGAAGGGACATTAAAGCTCATCCCATCCCACTCCCTGCCATGGGCAGGGGCACCTTCCACCAGCCCAGGTTGCTCCAAGCCCTGTCCAATCTGGCCTTGGACATTTCCAGGAATCCAGGGGCAGCCACAGCTCCTCTGGGAAAGTGGAGAAATTGTGTTGGCCCTTCTAGAGATTGTGCACAGAGACATTCATAAATCTCTTATTTGTTATTAATTGGGTAGAACAGCTTGCACAGGAGTTTTAACAAATGGTTTACTTGAAATGTGGGAAGCCTGGGTGAAGTTCATGTGTTAGGATAAATGCAGCAAGAGCAGGTGGGGGTCTCTGCCACCCCTGACCAGTTCTTTTCCTGCAACTTCATTCATTGTGTTCTGGAGAGTTTCCACTTCAAGCTGCAGTCCCCACGTGAAGGGCTGGAGAAGCCATGTGGGGTTTATGGAGTTGTCTCAAATACTCAGAAGAACTGAAATACAGCCCTGAGGGTTTCTCCCCTCCCACTTTGGTGTGTTACTTTGCATTTTTCCATGGTTTGGTTGCCATCCTGCTGGCTGTGGCTGAGTGGCCAGCACAGCCTTACCTTGGTGGGACTCGTTGCTCAGGGTTTGGCATCATTCTGGTGTCTTTGTTGCAGGAGAGCCCTACTTTTGATTTAATAAACTGTATAATTTTCTAGTGAGGCTGCAGGAAAAAGTGTAATTTGCTTTCAGCCTGTTACTGGAAGGCTCCAGTACTGATGTTTCTGGTTTGGTTTGGGGAGACGATGTAGACTGTGTCTTCTGAGTCAGGGATACAACTCACGAACAGCAGACTCAGCATTAGGAAAGCACATGTTACAGTTGGGTCACTGGTGCACAAAACTGATGGGAGGAGATGGATTAACCCCCTTCCAGACCTCCTTTCCAATTTTAAAACATCTGGACTTGCGCTGTCTGTTTTTATGCCCAGGGAAGGATGCTGTGCTAATTCACTGATGCCATATGGTTTTCCCCCAGCTCCGTTCAGTGTGCTGTGCCAGCTTGTGTCACTTTGCCCACCTATGGCAGTGAGGGAAATCACTGGCTGCAATGGCATATTCCATTTCAATGGAATACGTATTTACAGCCATTTCTAACTGCAAACCCCAGAGGGACCCCTGTGCTGATGCAATAGAGAGGGACAACCACACCATATTATTTCTTTTCATTCCTTGTTGGTGTATATCTGTTCCATGCTTTTTCCTTAGAACTCTTTCTATATTAATCTGCCTCACATTTGTCTAACCCAGTTTTATACCTGGCAGTCAGAAAAAAAAGCAATTTACCTGCAAGATGCAGCTGATAAGAAAACGTGCAATGGATTTTCTTCCTTTCCACGGTGATCTCACATGGACGGAGACGTGACATGTGCAGGGTACTGAGGAAGATACAGCCAGAGTGTTTGTTTTTCAGGCTGCAGCACGAGTCAGACCTGAGCTGTCCCCTCTCTCTTTCCCCAGGGTTCGATGCCTATTTTACCTCCCGCACCCTGGAGAACAACAGGAGGAACGTGTGGTTTGCAGAGTACTGGGAGGAGAACTTCAACTGCAAGCTGACCATCACTGGCTCCAAGAAGGAGGACACAGACCGGAAATGCACAGGTAATTCATGCCTTCCCCCTCCTCGTGCTGCAGGATGGGGCAGCACTGCAGCGCCTGCCCAGCTGGAAGGAAGGAGGCTTGGCTGGGGAGAGAGCGGAAAATAAATTGCATTTCTGTAGGTTGTGGAGAAACTGGAGCAACACCAGCCTTACTGAGAAATAAAGGCTACAAGAGAAGCAGATGGGAAGAGGAAACAATTGCATTTTCTGTTTCTTCCTGTTTCTGCTGTCCATCCAACAGGAAAAGGAATGTTTTCCATGGGACCCAGACATACTTTTGTTTGAGTTCAGGGTGGCTGGAGGGTATTTTGTTAGTTTGTTTTAGGTGGAGAATCTTTTGCAACAATTTAGGAGGAAATTGTTCTCTGTGAGGGTGGGCAGGCCCTGGCACAGGGTGCCCAGAGAAGCTGTGGCTGCCCCTGGATCCCTGGGAGTGCCTAAGGCCAGGTTGGACAGGGCTTGGAGCAACCTGGGCTGGTGCAAGGTGTCCCTGCCCATGGCAGGGGGTGGAGTGAGATGGTCTTTAAGGTCCCTTCGAACCCAAACCATTCCATGATTCCAGGTTTCTGTGATTCAAACGTTGTGGAGAAGCTTTGGGCAGAAGGGACCTCTGGTGCCACGCAGGGCAAAGCCAGCGGTGCCATCTGATGGCCACCCTGCCTGGGCATTTCCTTCCCTCTCCTTCCAGTGTTTCACAGCAGCAGCTGAAATGTGTTATGTTGAATAATTGCCTTGAATTTTGATCAAAGGAAATCAGTTCATAGGAGGATTTGTTTTCCTTTGATTGAAAATTGATGATAACTTCCCATACTTCATCTCATCCGCTTTTGGTTCGCGCTCACGGGGGAGTGGGAGTGCTGTGCACAGAAACAGTGCAGCTCCCACTGGGAATACACTGCTCTTAAATCTGGCATTTGGAGTCTCCCCAAAAGGCTGCAATTTGACTAAACATTGCTACAAGATCTCGAGGATAATTTCTGAAAGTGTCTGATCGCCCTTACTGTTCGTGCCATGATTTATTGCAGTTGCTCACAGCCTGTGTTGTCTGATGTGACTGTAAATGTTCTTTCCCTCAGCGTAGATTGGGCAGAAACATCTGGTTTTGGGGACTAACTTACCCTGTCGAGCTGAGAGGCCCATTACAGCTCCATCTTGTCCCCAATGACATGCCCTGTCACCTTCCTTCCCTCCTCTCCAAACTGAAGCAAATTGTGCATCAGAAAAAACATTAACTGTGAGCTCTATGGGCAGCGTGAGAGTCAGAATGTCCCTCTGATGGAATAATGTTATGGCTGATCATCATCATTATTTTAAGATTTGATTGGTGATTGTACTCCAGGCCATCAGTTCCTGCGAGCAGCAGAGCTCCTGAGCACTGGGAAGGGGCTGGAGCTCACGCTCCAAACTGGAATGTTCTCATTGTCCTCCAGTAGAAACGTGAAGGTTCATCAGCTTTCCTTGAGAAAATCCCAAGGGGCTGGATGGATGGTGTTGAGATAAAGGCTTTTGTGTGTAATGGGATGCTCTGGCTGAGGCTGGGCCGGGTGGGCTCTGTAACTGCAGGGCTGTCATTGCATCTTCCTCACATGGCAATACAGGGGTTACATTGCAAAGGGGCCTCATTTTTGTACTCTGCTGCTTGGAATGACAATATTTACTTTGGCATATTGTTAGTTGTTCTCAGACTTGGGTTCTCAGCTACTTTGACATAAAGGGCTTGTTTGGAGGAGCCTTCAGAGCTCCCCTGTCCTCTGTGTGTGCAGTGGCTGTACCAGGAGCAGTATTTGTAGGGCCCTGGGCACAGGGACCCATCTGCTGAGGGGGGACCCACGAGTTTGGGCACAGTCCCTGTGGCTGCCCTGGCTGAGCTCTGCACTGCAGGAGCCTTCAGTGCCATTGTCAAAAGGCAGACATGGGCACTCAGTGAGGGACTGGTAATTGTGGCTGTGTCTGTGCTCACGGGCACCGGCTCTGGGATGATGCTGAAGACACTGGAGATGGATGGAGAACAGATATTTTTCTGTCAGCACTTTAACCAGCTGCTGAATCCCAACCTACAGTCACTGCCTGTTTGATACCGTGAGCAGTCCACAATCTTTAAATTAAATCTGCTGTTAATGATGACTATCACTGGGTTCTCGGCAGCACTATTATGTGAGACCCTTTGAAAATGTGTTTAATCCTTCAGAAACTGCACCAGTGTCTGAATTCCTCTCATGTGAGCACCGATGGAGTGGGATTTTGATGTCTCTCTGGGTGAATTGTATGCCATCAAAATTGTCCTAGCAATACTATTTATTCATCATAACACATCCCCTCTGTTATGTGGTGATAACAATGAGTCCACAAAAATCAGCTGAAGGAGAGATGTTGAGAAGATGTAACGTGAGAAGCGACGCCGTCGGCTGCTCTTCCACACTGGGAGGTGTTGAGTGTCACCCTCATGGAGATGCAAGAAGTGGGACCAGGAGTCCTTAAACCTGCATTTCATTTCTGTCATCTGAAGGAGATGGGACAAGAGGAATTCCTTCTCTTTGTGTTCTCACCACTCTGGATTTGGGGCTCTTTCCCCCCTCTCTTTGTTGCAGCATTTTTCTCTTGTGAAGATGAGGCAGAGCCCTGACTGCTCGGGCTCTCAGGAATCAGGATGAGGAGTACTTGAGACTGGAGAAGGAAGGGAGTTAAATTATTTGTCACCACCTTCAAGTAGATCCTTTGGAAACAAAAAACGCCCATGTCAATTAATTGCTGTTGTGTTTGATCCTTCTCCTGACATCCCAAGGCACTCTATTTCCAGCCGTGGGACAGAATTACATTCTCTTGAAATCACGTTGTGTGCAGGTGTCAGCTGCTTCATTGTTGAAGGAAATAATGATGTAGTGTGGCTCCTGGAGACCTCAAGTTTAGAAAAAAAGAAGGAAAAACCTACCAGGGGCATGTAAGAAGAGCAGAAGATGGGCAAACGGGGTTTGTATTTGCTTTTCATGATTTGGTGTCTTCTGGCAGCATGGAGAGTCGTGTTTTCTTGCTGTACCCAACACAGGAGTTCATAAATTGGTTCTTCTCTTGCACCAAGTTTCACTCCCTGAGACCTCCATGGTGTCCTGACATGTCTCAGCTGGGGTTTCACTCCTGCCCCTGCTGCTTTTATCTGTAGGAAGTTAAAGGCTTTGGAGAGTTTCCTTCTCTTCCAGGAACAATTAATAATTCAGTTTCTCTACTCCCATTATACAGGAGCTATTCCTGAAAACTGCGGTAAAACTTTCTGCTTAAGCTTCTTCAGCTGAGCCTAAGAGGGGGAAATATTTCCCACAAATGTTGAATTGCAATTAAAATTGTGCCCATCACTTTGGCTTGTCCCTGTCTAAAAATGGACTTTGGGCCTGATTTGCTCGCTAGTTACTACAATGGCAGGTTGATATAAACTAGAGGGAACACTCTGCTCAGCCAGGCCCATTAATTGGGATATTTTAAATTATTTTTATATAGTCTGAAGACTATTTGACATACGTAAAACATGACATTTGCTTTGCAGATTCTTTGCTAGTTCAGATTTGGGTTAAACTTGTAATTGCAATAAAATCTCTTTAAAGGGTACCTCAGCCTGTGTTTGGGTGAAGGACAGCTCACTCCCAATTGTATAAATTTATGCATGTTTTTGGGTGAGCAGTTACATTTGACTCCACACCTGGATTTATTGTGCCCAATTCTTGATGTTTAATACTCAACTAAATGGCTGTTGTTGTTCCTGGAAATTCTATTAAGATTTTAAAATATTTCTTATTTTCATACTTGGGCACTGTTACAGTGCTCTTTGGGTTCTTGAAGTGGGTTTTGCTCAGGTTCCTCTCAGAATTCTCACTGCTAAGGGTTTTCTTCCTGCTGTGTGTTTGGCCAGCTGTGCTTCTGGGTCTTGCTCTGCCTTCTCAGTATTGTTTGTGTGCAGCGTTCCGGTCCCTGGCATCCACTCCTGGTGCATTGCTAATTTGGTTACAGAGCTGAGCTGAAACCTCTTAAAAGCGTTTTCCTTGTCGGGGCTTGAAAATGTGGTAAGTTCTGTAATCAGTGAGAGGGGAGTGAAATAATGAAAAGGACTTGTGGAACTTCACAATCTGAAAACTTGCTTTTACTGCTGAATTATTTGCAGAATTTTGGTGTTTCCAGAGCAGCTGAGATTTAAAACCAATGGGGTTTGGTAGAGGTTCTCTCAACAACAATCATGGAATCCCAGGATGGTTTGGGTTGGAAGGGACCACCCAGTGCCACCTCTGCCATGGGCAGGGACACCTTCCACCAGCCCAGGGTGCTCCAAGCCCCGTCCAACCTGGCCTGGGACACTCCCAGGGATCCAGGGGCAGCCACAGCTGCTCTGGGCACCCATGCAAGACCCATGTGAGGTTAGAGAGCTGGGATAATGCAGGCAGAACAGCAGGATGTGGTGTTGCCACCCTTGGAAAATGATAGGTGGTACTTGTGGTGCCTCCTGCCTGCAGCTGAGGCCTCCCCAGCAGTAGTTACACCCCACGGATCCCTGTGAGGTGGTCACTGTGGTCACACAGTCTGCAGCTGCACTGATGGACTCGAGCAGGTGTGACTTGGACAAGGGAAAACAAGGAATGGCTTCCACACTTCCCGGTGCTGCTCTCCCCCACTGCACCTGGGGTGGCATTTACTGCTGGATCCCTGGAGGTCTCTCCTGACAAGGTATTCTAGAGGCAACCAGGATTCCACAGGACATTTCAGCCTCTGCAGACTGGGGAGCAGAGGGTGATAGTTAATGCCAACACTTGGAGCTTCCCAAGGTGCCATTAATATCCAGCATGATCCTCAGTTTTCCAGAGCACCCCTTTGGTGGCATCTCTGAAGTGACTCTTCCCTCACTCTGACCCCAACTTTCCATTAGGGTCTGGGATTTGCAGCAGAACAAAACATCAACCTTTAAATACCAGCTGTGCTTTATTTTAAATGCTTTCCTCTTTCAAAGCCAAGCTTTGGGGGAGTGTACAGAGCCTGGAGTTCTGTCTCTCTAAGGTGGTCCCCGTAGGTTTGGGCTTCACGTTTGTGCTCAGGGCAGGATCTGTTTCTCTGGATTATGTGGAATATCTTGCAAGAGGTGTCAGTGATTCCGGTAGCAATAAAAGAGGATTGTTTATGTTTTAATTAGTAAAACCCTAACTCAGAGTGCTTTATCGCATCGATTGAACACGCCGTTGTCTCAGTGTGCTCGGGGAGATCCCCGTGGTCCCTCTGAGGTGGGCACCGCTCCTCACTGTCCCCGTGTGTGCTCCCCGCAGGGCAGGAGCGCATCGGGAAGGACTCTCCCTACGAGCAGGAGGGGAAGGTGCAGTTCGTCATCGACGCCGTGTACGCCATGGCCCACGCGCTGCACCACATGAGCCGCGACCTGTGCGCCGACGCCGCCGGGCTCTGCCCCGACATGGAGCACGCGGGCGGCAAGAGGCTGCTCAAGTACATCCGCAGCGTCCACTTCAACGGTGAGCCAGGGCCCCGCCGGGTCACTCCTCCCCTGCTGTCCCTGCCTTCGGGGCACACCAAGGCTTTCTACTGCCGGGGCACGAGACCGCGCTCGGTCAGGCTCTGTTTGAAAACAGCATGTCTTAGCCAAGGCAGTAAGGCTGCTAATGCCCAGAGACAGCAATGGCTGCTGCTGGTTTAGGACACCTTCCAGAAGCCTGATTTCCAATGGGATGAATAACTGGGTGTAATGGGTTGACCATGGCTGGATCCCAGGGACTCATTAAATCCTTCTGCAACTAGGCAGAAGAGAGAGGTAGAGATAAGAACTGGGAGCAAGGTCATCCTCTTACCACCTTTACCGGCAAAAACAGACTCAAAGTGAGATAATACCTAAATTTATTACTAACAGGATAAAGGCTAAACTAAAGAGTGAGAAGTAAAACAGTCTTAAAACACCCCCCCCACACACACACACACTCTTTCCCCCAGCCCTCCTTCTGTCCATGGGGGTTGCAGTTGGTTGTTGTTGCTGCCGCCTGCCATGTGAGTTCCCCCACTGTTGGGGTCACTCCTCCATGGGGTGCAGTAAAAGTTGAGTCTCTGCACCCCGATGGGCCTCCGTGGGTTGCAGAGGGACATTCTGCTTCACCACGGTCTTCACCACAGGCTACAGCGGACCATAGTTGAGTCCATCCCCTGCTCCATGGGGTCCCTCCCATCTGAGACAGTCTTTAATAGACTTCTCCAGTGTGAGTCCACCCCTCAGGCAGCAGTTCTTCCACATCTGCTGTCTCGAGGGTCACTCCTCCATAGTGGTACAGTGTGGCTCCTGAAGCCCTAGAAGGTTGTTACCATCACACATGAGTTTTTTTCTCTTGCTATTGTTTCCTGTACATGGAGAAAATGAACTGGTTGAAATTCTGGTACCCAAAGGTCACCTCAGGTGTGTGCTCAGGGGAAGGCAGGACAGCTAAAGGGTCAGGTCATCTTGGAAAGCTGTATGAGTTAGACAGAGTGGTTACTCCAGCCTTCATTGCTCGGGTGAGATTTCAGAGGAATTCAAACATCCAGAGAGCACTTTTGTCTTTTTCCCATATCAGTTGCCCACCTGTGCTGCCCAGGTTGAGGTGCCAGCCCCTGTTTCAGGCAGCACAACAGGCTTTCATGTGCTTCCCCTGCACTGCACTGTATAAATCAGGCCTAAATATTAACACGATTTCCTTGCCTCTGTATGTTTTCCTGTAATTTTATTAGTTTCATTAACAAACACCCACCTGCCACCAGCCCAGAGGCCCTGGAGCGGGTCGTTTGCTGCAGGGAATGGTATTTCTCCTTCATAAACCTGCTAATGGACTTCCCAGGAGGTCTGGCTGCTCTCACCCTGGCTCTGCATGAGACAGAGAGCTGAGATTTAACCAGGAGCCACAAGGTAGACCTCCAAATCCATATTAAAAACAGATTTAGGAAAGTACTGAGAAAAATGTGCTTTTGAAGTGTGGGAGGCAGGGCTACTGCTGCTGCCTGGGGAGGAGGGTTTGCATAAAGCTGCACGTCCTCATCAGGCACCACAGCCAGAGCTCTCCTCCTGCCATCTCCTTATATTTTTATTAACAAACTTAAAAAACCCACACAGAACCAATGGGACTCAAGAGATTTAAAGGGAGGAACATGGATGGTATTTTGTGGTCAAGCTTGGTCCGTTGTGCCAGGGATGTTTTTTCTTTCTGTATAAATCATCTTCTAAAAGAGCAAGGTGAATATGAGGAGATTTTAATGTCTTTCCTTGAAGTGATGTTAACTACAGCCAGGAGCAAGTTTGGAGATGAATGATCTGAGGGGGTCTGGAGAGCTCTCTTGCCTCATTTGGAAAGGTTAATTGTAAAGGACAGAGCTCCTGTGGCAGCACAGCTTTCATGTGCAGCACCACACCTGGCCATTTTAGTGCTGGAAGGACATGGATGTCCCTTGACACTTCTTGCATGTGAAGATGCTGAATGTTCCTCTCATCGTTTTGATACAGCCGAGACATAATTTATGAGGAATTGGATGTCCAGTTAATGTTGTTCAGTGTCCAGCTCCAGGAACTGGTTATCCCTGTGGATAACCCCTGGGAGCTCCCGAGACGTGGGTGTTGGTACCTCTGTGTTCCTTGGCCATGGTGTCACAGCCGGGAGGGCCAGGACACAGGAGGGGGCAGCTGGGCTTGGGGCAGCTCTCTGGGTTTGCTCCCCAGTGCAGGTGTCCAGCTCCTTGTGAAGGCTGGGGCTTGGAAAGCAAATTTAGTCTGTGTGTAAAATCTTGTTCTCCCAGTTTTTCACCTGAATTTGTCATAAGAACAGGAAGTGGAGCAGTGGGAGCTCTTTGTCCAGGCTGTGTGAGGAGAGGAAAAGCACAGGCTGTTTTGAAGCTTCCTGAGCCTGAGATCCTCTTTGCATGTGGTGGATGCCCTTGGCACTGTGCAGCTGAGATCACCCTGCCCGTGCCTGCTTTGCAGTCTTTGCTTCCTTGCAGAGGGAATGCGGGGAGAGCTGAAGCCACACCTTGATGAGGAGAGGCTGGATTTGTGTGAGGGGCTCAGTGTGCATTTTGCTATTGCCACACAACCTTGAGAACAAAAGGCCCAAAATATGGAAGACTTTGAACCTCAAGCATTGAAGCAGTGAGATTCTGAGAGTCTCGAAGTGCAATTGTATTTTTGCCAGTGAAAAGATGAAGATGCTGTTCACAGGAGCCCTTTGGGTCCTCAAACTGCCATGAGTGTGAACTGAGTAATAAACACCTGGGTAGTGGCACCTGTCTGGCACCCTGTCCTGCTCTTATTAATTAGTTTCTCATCTTGCAGTGATTAAGAGATTGAAATCCTACAACTTCAGTCAGGTTGTGTCTGATTTGGAGTGCTTCCTGCACGTGTACCCTGTGTCTGTGTGGGGACAAGGCAGCTCCTTTGTCGGGAACTGATGAGCAAGAAGCTGCAGCCCCCAGGCTGGCACTCAGGTTCTGAAGTGCTTGCTGGGGCTGAGCCAAACTCTGGGAAATCTTAATAGAAAGAAAATAAATTCTAGACGATCAAAAAACAGTGAACCAACCACACGTTTTAATGATTAGAAGATCATGGGTCAAAGAACAAATAGGGTCATTTCTGAAACCCTGGCTCCTCTCTGTGGTGTGTTTTCACCCATCATGTTTTATGATTGTCATTGTTTCATCAAGGAGCCAGAGTTGTGCATGGAGGGGGAAGCGCTGCAGGGTCTGCACAGGCAGGAGGCGCGAGAGGAGGGCAGAGCCTGCCCCTGGCCCTCACAGGGGTTAAGGAGGGCTTGCACTTTCTAAGCAGATCCGTGGCCAGGAGTCCAATTACTCCAACTTCAAAGTCAGCAGAGGGGACTCTTCTTCCTGGCTCCTGACCCGGGGTTACCAGTCCTTCCCCTTCCTAGAGATCCTCGGCCTCCCGACACATCCCGGGCTCCTCGCAGCTCTCCTCTGTAACTTTCACACTTGACCAGTGAAGTGGCTGAGGGCAGCAGCAGTGCCGTGTCTGTGCTGTGTCCCTGGGATGTCCCCAGGGCTGGTGCCCCTCCGACTGTGCTGGGCTGGTCCCAGCCCTGCTGCATCCCCGTGCACCCCTTGATCGGAAGGGTTACTTGAGCTGGCTTAGCCAGGAGGGCTCGGGGTGAGGGTGACTCTGGGTGTGCCCTTGGCTGCTTCCCCCCAGGCTTTGTCTCAGTTGACTTTGGGATGGCTTTGCCAATGGGTCCCTTCTCTGGCTGCCTCCTGACCAGCACACATGGGCTCTTCTTCCAGTCCTGGGACTTTGTTAAGATGGGAGGAATCCACAAATGTCTCTGTTGCGTTTTGGGAGCCTCACTTGAGCTCCTACCATTTCAATTGTACCTTTTTTGTCAGCTCTGACAAAACCAAGCTTAACTGATAATATCCAGCCTTAAGAGTCGTGATTAGCTAAATCCCATTTACCACTTGTGCTGAGTTTCCCGAGGAGCCAAGGAATTACAACCATTGCTTCTGATTCACTCTAAGTGTTTTCGCTCTAAATGTATTCTGGCTACATGAATCTGTAATGACAATTAAATATCTGCCTGGTGCTCATAAGGAACCAGCGAGCAGAGATTTCAGTGCAAGATTTTCTGTACCAGCCTTTGAACTGAATTTGTTCTGATCTCAGAGGATTGTAGGAGAGACAGGAAACAATTTGCCAGGGCTGGAGTGGAGACTGTGCTAATTCACTCCTCCAAACCTTTTTTTCACTCACTGGAATTCAATGAAGAATGGGAGTCATGAAGAAAACGATAATCTTAAAGTTCAGTGCTACAACAGGAGAGATTTTTCATTGCTTTAGGGAAAAAAAGTTACGCAGGAGGAGGAAGCTTTGAATATAGATATGCTGGAGGATTGTCATAATCTTCAATCTTGACACAATATTGCTCTTCCCTACCGAAACCTATTTTAATGTCTTGAAATAAATGTCACCCTTGAAGGTTGCTCCTGGAGATCTGAGGAAATGCAGCACTACTTTGAATTCTCATCTCAGAAAAGGTTCCCATCTCTGCCATGGTAATTAAAATGCAGATGTCGTGGTGACAGCCCTCCTGAGGCTCAGGGACCGTCTGTCCCAGGGCTCAGATAGCTCTGCACCCCCAGGCTTTGCTCAGCACCAGGCTCAGAGGCAGGGCTGGGGGGTTCCTGGTCTTGTTCCTTGCTCTGCACTTCCCGGCCCGTGCCAGTCAGACGTGGCACATCAGGTGAGGTCGGGATCGTGCTCTGTTCCCACCGGGGCCCCGGTGTGTCGGTGTCCTGGAGCCTCAGTCACAGAGTCCCAGGGAGCAGCCCTGAAGCTGAGGCTGTGCTGTTCCCCCAGAGCACACAGTGGTTATGGGAATGAGAACATAGTGTGGGGGAGGAAGCTATTCCTGGATGCCAGTCAAGACTCACCAGACCTGGGCTGACTCCGCACAGCACTATCTTGCAGAAGCAGATGGAACATTTTCTGGGTGGGGGGAAAGCAGCATTTAGAGGCTTCATTCACAAGAGTCATTTTCACTAAGAACTCCCTGAGGAAAGAGAGATGGGAGGAAGGCTGGAGGGCAGGAAGAAAAGCCTTCTGATACTTCTTGCACTGGGCAAAGCTAGAGTGAGGTAAGGCTCGTCTAGTTTGCTTTGTTTATTTTTAGCCAGCAGGATTAAGCAGTGAGAACTGACCTCTGGAAGAGCACTGGGGTGGTGCCAGTGTCCTGAAGTGTCCGGTTTACGTGGCTGGGATGATGAATGACCTTTCCTGAAACACATTCCCAGTCTGAAAACTCTCAACCGCGACTAAGTAAAGTAGATCTTGCGAAGATTCGGTGTTGGTTGGTTGGATTTTGTCTTGTTTCCTTCCCCCAGGCAGTGCTGGCACTCCAGTGATGTTCAACAAGAACGGGGATGCCCCGGGCCGCTACGACATCTTCCAGTACCACTCCACCAACACCAGCACCCCCGGCTACCGC
Organism: Grallaria varia; assembly: GCA_013396735.1. Taxonomy (NCBI): domain Eukaryota; kingdom Metazoa; phylum Chordata; class Aves; order Passeriformes; family Formicariidae; genus Grallaria; species Grallaria varia. The sequence goes on along the minus strand of VWZG01012793.1, from coordinate 936,555 downwards.
CTCATCGGCCAGTGGACAGATGACCTCCAGCTCAACGTGAGTCTGGCTTAGTCCTTCCTTGCTCTTTTTGTTGGGCACAGTCACTAAATGCTTTTTTTTCATCCTGAAAAACTTAGGAGAGATCTTTACTATTGCTTCACAGTGACGTAATGGGAGTTTTTGCACATTATCTTGTTCTGCTCTGTCCTTCAACCTTCTCCCTGTACCCTGAGCACCAAAGCTCCTCAGACTAATAGAGACATTAGGGGATCATGCAAATTTTATTACTTTTGTGTGTCTGAAGTCCCTAGTTGCCAGCTTGGAAAATGAAGCTGTAATTTGTTGTAGCTCAAAACCACTGGGCTTTCAGCTGCAGATGCTTTTCAGTTTTTCCTGTTTTTGGAAAACTGAAACTAAATGTTGTTGGAGTGACTCACTTTTCCGGTGGTACTTTTAATCCATATGGATGAGATGGCCTTTCTGTGATGATGCCTACAGGAAAACAAGCACGTAGGAGCAGGGGATCAAAGATACTTTGATGTTTCCAAGACGAAAAAACCAGGAGTGGTGGGTGGGAAAGCTGGAGACTGTGTCAGCCTCGTCTGTGCAAAGCTGGTCTGTGACCTGTCTCGAGATCTGGGTTCAGGATTCCTGACTGACTTTTTGCAAGCTGCTTGAGCCTCAGGTTCATGGAGAAGTGGTGCCAGTTTAACCTTGGAGCTGGTTGGCTCCTTGTAGAGTGTTAACAACACTCAAAAGACAGTGTTTTCAGTTTGGCTCTTCAGCAGCAGAGCCTGAGTAAGATCAAGGTTATTCCTGAAGTGAAATGTTTATTTGTTGAACGAGGTTTTCCTCTCTCAGTCAATGTTGCCATCCAAAGAACGTGGTGAATCTTTGCTGTGTTGTGGCTCTGCCTCTGCTGCCAGATTTCCCTGGCCAGCAGGGTGGCAGGGAGGGCTGTGTGGCCGTGGTCCAGCCCTGACACACCCCTCAGAGGAAGGCAGGACATGCCTGGCACACAGGGGATGGTCACAGCCCCTGAGGGGTCACCCTCACTGCCCTTGGGGGTCAGACCCGGGGACTGGGGCAGGTCTGAGACCCCCCAGCCGGGGAGCTCTTTGTGCAGCTGGGACACCATCCCTGGGCTGCCCAGGTAGGTCAAAGCACCACCATTTGGGGTGTAACCAAATGCAGGAACACCTTCTCTTTCTAGTTGTAATGTTTTCATGTGTTTTCGTTAAATTAAGTGAATAATGTAGGACACCAACAGTCCAGTCTTGGACACTGGGCCACAATGTATTGCTCTCATTGGATTCTGGGTCATTTTGATTTGCTCGTTGTGTTTTTCAATTTTTGATGTTCTATTTAAAGAAACCTTTATTAACTTGCAATTTACAGTTCTTTTAGCAAAAAAAAAATTAGTATTTTATTAAGTAAATCTTTCTTTATGTAAACTACACATCTACACATCCTGATTCATTAAAATTTAAAGCTAAATTAATGGAGCTTGATTTGAATTCCTGTTGTTGTGTTAAATGTTTTCATAAAAAGAGCTCTTTCCTCACCCTTGAATTCTCGTGCCACAGGGTCATGTCAGTAATTGAGAATCACTCAGTAACTTCCCTTCTCCTCACTCAGGTGTCCTGGTTTCTCACACAAATATAGATGTAGGTATATGACAGTCCCTGTTTGTATTTTCTTACAATAATAAAGGAAATTGTGGAGTTTAGAGAAGTCAAGGACTCCTAGAAATAACCAAACTAAAGACTATTAAATACAACCTAGGGAAACCTACCATAGGCTACAATTTACCTTCAGGAACTATTGTGGAGATAACACTTCAGGGGATATTTCCCCAGTTCTTATTCCTTTAACACTAACATGGAAAGGGAAAGAAAAGGATGTTTGGTACAAGTGCTAATTTTAATTTGGAAACTGCTGCACTTACGTTTTGCTTTCCAAGAGACTTGTCACTTTGGGCAGTCTCAGTTCTGTGCGACTGAATTCCCTCAGTTTAAAAAGAGAAAAGTTGGTCACAGAGAAAGGTAAGGACACTCCAGATCCCAGAGGCAGTAGGTAAACAACTGCTGGAGACCGTCATAGGTGAGTAAATATTTTCTTGTTTATCATCGTCCTCCTTCCTGGGGGGAACCAGAATGTTTTGCCTTTTCTCTGGCAGTGGTGCTGCTGTTCAGCCTGTTGTGGGTCTCTTCTACAATGATCTCTGTCACCTTCCCATTCATGGTGGTTTTTTGGAGCGTGATGGGCACGGAGTGGATTAATCTTGAGAGCTGTACCAGATTTTTTCATGTAAAATTACAAAAGAACTGTTCAAATTTTCTTTCCATTGCTTATGTTAGTAGACAAACTGAAGAGGTCTTTAACAACTTATTAAGATCTGCTCTATCCATTTGTTTTCTTCCTGTTGTCATGAGTGGATAAACCTGGTTTTGTGAGTTATCTGAGGCTGTCTGTTCTTCTCAGTCCTGGTGGCTTCTCCCCCCGTGGTATTCCCTTTGCTGGTTTGTGTCTGGCAGAACTGTCCAGCCAAGGCAGACACCGATTCCCTGCACCCTCCAGGGCCAGGCTCTGCTTCCCTGAAGGAGTTTGTATGTGAAGTGTCTCCTCTGGGTGCTGTTGACTCACCCTGGATTTGCATTTCTGTATTTGAGGTCAGAAGTTGGTTGATACCAAGGGAAATATTTTATGACTTTTCACTGCAGCAAACTTGGGACATGATGTAGTTTTGATGTAAGGGCAGCACAATCTCCCCATTTCCTTTTGCCTGGTTGGTACCAAACAACCGAGCACAGCTTTGCCCAGGACCCAAAGCATGATTTAGTGTCAGTTTTGGCTGTATTTCAGGTATCCACGCAAGGATAAAATGAGCAGATGTCCAGTTTTGAATGGCTTGGCCAGTATTCCGTGGAAAACCACTGCAGTGCTTTGTTCAGCCTGCAGCAAGGTTGTGATTACAGGAGGTCAGGGAAGACCACCCTCTGCCTCTGTCCTGGGTGAGGGTGATGCCAAGCTCAGTCAGCCCCTTTTGGTCCCCAGCACGCAGATTTCGGATGCCGTGTTTATAGTTCATGTCCTCCTGCCATTCGAAATGCTTTGCCTGCATTTTAGGATCAGGAGCTTGGCCAGCTGCATCCCCCTGAAATCCTGTGCCGTGACCCCCAGCGCCGGCTGAAAAGCAAAGATACAGCTAATGCCGTTAGATGCTAAATCCTCTGCCCATGGTAATATGGGAGTTCTAAAGCAGGACTGCGGCTCCCTGATGGTGCTGAGGGTGCACTCGGGTGTGTTACAAGGCAGTTGTACCATTACAAGAACTACTTTAACTGTTTTTAGCTTTAGTGTTTCAGAAGGCAAAAGTGCTAGTGGTGAAAAGGAGGGAATCTGCCATGGGGACAAGGGGTGTGTCATGCCCCAGCTGCTTTTTGGTTGGTTTGCTTTTCAAGTGGGTGATTTAATTTGTTGTTTGGTTGTTTTTCCTTCGGCAATAACTAGATCTCTAAGGCTCTTAGTTCATCCAGTGGGAAGTGGGGAGGATGGATGGCTGAAGGTGGCGTGCCCAGGACACGCGGGTTCTGCTTTCATGCCTGATGTTTCTCTTGGAATTTTAGAGCAGTAATTACCCCTCCACGCTGTGCTTTGCCCACGTGCCCCACAGATCCAGCTCCAGCTGTCCCCGTGCTGTGTGTGCCCTGTTTGTGAGTCTCTGGGAGGTGTTTGGGTTTGCTGCATGAGAGGCACTGCAGGAACACGAGGAGCTGGCTGAGCAGCTCCTGTAGGTGGCTGGCTCCGAAAAATGCAGCTCCTCGTGCTTTGAGGTGCCTGACACAAACAGGAACACACCTCTCCTGGAGGAGCTGCTGTGCCTGAAGGAGAAAGAAATGGATCACTCCTAGAGGAACTGCAGGTTCTCCTGGGAAATTTGGTGATATTGCTTCTTTCTCTAGACAGAGTTAACTCGGCAGGTCTCAGGTTTATTATGTTTTCCCATCCCATTCCCCCTGCAAGTATCCCAGAACTGTCAAATCAACAAATAATGGAACAATCCCTGTGAAATTGTTGAACCTTATTTTTCCAAGTGTTTGCCTCGTGCTGGAGGTGGAGAGACCCATCTGGGCTCCTGCATGTGGACATGAGCTGCTGCCTGTGATCAGGTATCAGTGAACTGGGAGGGTGTTGAGGTCTTGCATGATGGACTGGAGGTGCTGACTGGACACCAGAAGGAAGCTCTCCCTGGGGAAGGGCTCCTGCCTCCACTGTGTGTCCCCACCTGAGGTGTGGGGCCATCTCAAACCATCCCTTCCCATCCCTCTTGGGCTGCCTGTCCATGGGGGCAGAGGTGGTGCCCTCTTTGACCCTCACCCTCATCTTGGAGCAGTGAAATGGCTCCTCGAGACCTGTTTGTGTGCCATTACAGGGGGAGATCTTCCCACAGCAAACCAATAAGGGATTGTTTTTCAGTGTGATTGTCTAATGAATGCTGTAATAAGTCCATTAGTGTCTGCTTGGGGTGCATCATGTTGTCTTAATTGCATTGGCGTCTCCAACTTGTCAGGTGTGCTCTTCCAGCTCGGTGTTATGGCTCATAACGGGGGCACTGGGGCTCTGCAGCACATTTGCAGGATGGCTGAGGAAGGTGTATCCCTGACTGGGGATGGAAAACATAATGTCCTGTCCATTATTACACTGCAGAGATTTCAAACAGCTCTTACCCGAGGCGTGCTTCACTTCCAAAGCATCAGGCAGGGTCATCTGTGAGCTCCACATAAAATGAAACCATTTCTCTCATTAATTTCTTTGCAAACAGAAACAAATACATATTAAGGATGCCTAAACATGTTGCATGCAGAGACAAACAAGGAAATCTGTCCTGTTTTCTGGCTGTGCCCTGGGACTGTGAGTAGTTTGGTGGTGTGGAGCAGGGCAGGGTTTGAAACATGACTGCTGGTTGCAGGAGCCCTGCCGGCCACGCTGGGCTGGCTGCCTGCAATCCCTCACCCCTTATTGATGGCCTCCAGCAGCGCGTGATCCATCGCTGCAGTCCTGCCAAACAAGTGCTCGGGAGATGAATAGTATTGATAATTATCAATATGGTTCCATAAACACGTTGGTTACATAGATCTGGCTGCCCCATAAATCCTGGCTGGCGCTGTACGCGCGGGGGAAGTGGCTGCTGCTCATCAATAACTCCCTGCTCAGGCAGGAAGGAGCCGAGTGCTGGTGTGTTCCTCTAGGACCAGGCCAGTATTTTAGGGGAGTGTGAAAAATGGGGGGAAAAAATAATCTTGCGTTAAGGAGTAACATTCCTGCAGCTCCGAGTGTTGGGCTTGGAGCAAGCTGGGGGTCAATGTTCAGCCCCCGAGGATGGGGAGCCCTGGCTGGCGTGGGTGACAGAGACACTGACACACAGATGAGGCAACTTCCACACTGCAATTCGTTTTTCTCCACAAATAGAAATATATTAAGTAACTCAGCAGTCCTTTGTGCAATTTATGCAGATCCTGCTCACTTCAACACCTACTGAATCTGTTTGGGCTCAGACTAATCAATTTACTGCCATAAACATCTCTGTTAGGGAGTTTGGAAACAAATGTTATGAATAGTGAGCTGGTGACGAGAGTAATTAACTGCCTAACCTGCTGGCAAGAGACCTGGCTGTACCTGCCTTTTTTGGGTAAAATATTTGGATTGGAATTAGATCCAGGCAACTCTTCAGCACTGTTTGATGCTCAGGAATATTCTGCCAACAGATGGTATTTTTCTAAAATCACGTGTTCAAATTGATTTCTGTTCATTGTTTTTTGGTTGGGTTTTTTTGTTTGTTTGTTGTTGGGTTTTGGTTTTCTGTGTTTCTTTGGAGCAGAGTGTGTTCAAAGCAGATGGATTTTTGTTTGGTTGTTTTTTTGACACTGTTAGGGACACTCTGCATCTTCTGCTCCCCTGGTCTCCTTACCGTGTCGCATCAGGCACCGGGTGACCCATGTGACAGTCACACTCCTGGGGCTGGGGCTGTCTGGCTTTATGGGAATTATTTCACAGCATTAATGCTGCTGAATGCAAAGTCCTTCCAGAAAGATCTACAGCCTGTTTGCACGGCTCTTGGCCATAGCTGGGGATTTTTGAGCTCAGCCTCTGTTGCACCATCAGCCAAATTGCCTGTGGTTCAGTGAGGAGTTTAAAGGTAAATAACTGCATCAGTGGATTCCTAAAACATGTCCCAGTTACCTGTTTTGGCTGGGAGTCCCAGTGCCCACCAGCCATCAGCAGCTCTGATGGGCTGTAATAAAAGATGTTCTTTATATTGTTCTCTCATTAAATTCTGCAATCTCTCATTGCTCATGTCAGCCGTGACCAGCACAAACACCTTTAATTATCTTAACTTGCAGAATTAACTTTCAGCCAACTGGAAGGGAATTTTTCAAACCACTGGCCCGCTGAATGACCATATGCTGATTCCTTAGTCCTCCATCAGGTCTGCAAAATGTATGGAACAGGAGCAGGCTGGATTGGTGTGGGTCCTGCTCACAAGCTGTGCCTGCAGCCGGACTCGGGGAGTGCTCCTGGAATGCAACCAGGGGGTTGTGGGATCACAGATGGGTTTGATGCATTTGGTTTAGAGATGGATGGCTGCTGGAAGTAATTCTTGTTCCCATAAGGGCACAACCTCCACGTACCTGACAGAAACCATGTGAATGCAGCAGCGCTGCTTCTGTGCCACAGCAGGGAGCTCAAGCACTTACAGCACTTCATCCTGCCACCGCCTGAAGGGAGCCTGCGAGAAACAGGGCAGGGACCATTACCAGGGCCTGGAGGGGCAGAACAGGAGCGAACAAATGGCTTCAAACTGACAGAGAGGAGGGTTAGAGTAGAAGGAAATTGTTCCCTGGGAGGGTGGGCAGGCCCTGGCACAGGGTGCCCAGAGCAGCTGTGGCTGCCCCATCCCTGAGAGTGCCCAAGGCCAGGTTGGATGGGGCTTGGAGCTTTGTGCTGGACCTGGTGGAGGGGTGTCCCTGCCCATGGCAGGGGGTGCAGTGAGGTGGTCTTTGAGGTCCTTTCCTACCTAAATCACTCTGTGATTCTCTGATCACTAAATGCAGGTAAGCCTGTCTGTACCTGTCTCTGGAAAAAGTCTCAGGTAGTTTGTGTAGTAACACAGGGACTCCTGGAGTGTCTCCGTGCCCTTCAGTGCCCAGGTACCAAACCCTTGGCACGTGATGCCCAGGTACCAAACCCTTGGCACGTAATGCCCAGGTACCAAACCCTTGGCACGTAATGCCCAGTTAACAGGAGGCTTTGGGCTCAGCACGGTGCTGACTGCAGCAGCACCCACGGAGATGCAGCCCAAGGCCGGGGCATGTAACGCTGGCGAGGAGCTGGAGCGGGCACCGTGGCTGCTGGTACCAGGTGGGAGTCCTGGGCAGCCCTCCTGCAGCACGGCTGCTCTGGAGGGAATCAGAAACCTGCCAGGGTGGTGCTTTTGGTGTGGGGACAGGAACTGAGACCTGAAGCGTTGGGAGGCTTTGATAAAGTTGGGTGTGCACGGAGGAACAGAACCATCCAGGAGAACAAGGACCCTCAGTCCCCACCGTGTGCAGAATCAGAAAACAAAGCAAGAAGAGAAGAGCCAGAGCCTTGGACACCACTTTCCACATTTGAAACTCATACAAACTGGGGGATTTTTTTTTTAAAAGAGAAAGATTATTCCGCAAGTTCAAGCTTTCTGTGTAGATTTTCACTCTACAGAAACAGGAAGGCAATAGTTAAATCTTACACATCTCTCTGAAAACTGGCCCAGACTTGGAACTGAAGACGTGAAATGTCATTTTCTCTTTGCTATTGACCCACTCTGCCCAGGCAGTAATGTGCACCCTGAGCTGCAGCCCGAGGCAGGCGGAGGGAATTAAACTACATCAGCTTTTGGCAACGCAGGACATCGGTGTAATTCTCCTCCAGGTCTGAGAATGTCACAAGGTGAAGTGTTTGTAGGGAGATAAATGCTAAGAGAAACCAGGCTGGGAGAGTATCTGAGATATATTACAGGTGTGTGCAAAGATGAGAAAAAACAGGAACGTAAGGAGCTCATAAAAGCAAACAAATGACGTAGCAGAAGTCACTCGGTGACTTGAGAATCTGCTTCATCTTGTGCTGTTTTCTGCCATGCCCATGGGCCTCCAGGCAGACTCACTCTGAGGATGAGTAACACCAGAAATAGAAGATCAGAAATAAATCACCCGGTCTTCAAAATAGGTGCTGGTTTTGCTGCTGCACATCCCTTTGTAAATCCTTTTTGTGTGGCTAATGTAGTTTTGTCAGCAAATATATTCAAGAGCAAGTTGTGTTGCTGGGATATTTTATGGCTAATGAACAGGTTTGGTTGCTTTTGGCAGGAGTAACAATGTCAGTTTGTGTGTTATTGAGGGTGCAGTATTCTTTATTTAACACCCAAAAATGGGAAGAGTCTCTTCAATGACAGATGTGCCGTGTTGTGCTTGGAGAAGTTCACCCAGCTGTGGAGAGAAAAACACTTCACTTGTGCACCAAAGCTGTTCTGCTCCCAGCAGCTCCTCCTCCTCCTGCATTCCCAGTGGGAAGCAGGACAGAGCAGCTTCACCTGCACTCAGTGTGGGGAATACCTGCCAGGTAACCCAGGGGAAACTCAGGCTTAGGCAGAGCCCCTGTGCTCTGTAGCTGTGGCTTTGTTAAATGTTTCTATCCTTCTTCCCCTTCTTTCAGCCCCGCAGGGCCCCCATAACTCCTGTGGTGAAACCTGGGTGAGCCCTGGCTGGGCACTGCGGGTGCTTTGGCACCTCCATCACTGCTGGCCATCATCTCCAGGGGCATGGAGAGGGCATGACAGGTTTAATGTCTGTGTCTCATCCTTGCCCTGGCAAAGGAAGTTTGATGGAAAATGTTCTCTCTTCCATGAATTGCAGGCTGAAGGTGCGTGTGGTTATCAGGCTGGGCAAGGGCAAGCCGAGGCTGTGCGTGGAAGAGGGAGAATCCAGGAAGGCTCAGCAAAGTCATGACTGGAGTTATGCCTCTACATCAGACACATTTTAGTCTTTTCCTTTGCAAGATAAGTGTAATCCTTTGTCCTGGGAGTGGTGGTTGGCACCCTGGAGGTTCATGTCTAGTGAGGCCACAAGGACAGCCCTGAGATGCTTGTGCTGTTCCTTCCTTTGGTGTCTCCTCTCCTCCTCTTTGTATCTCCTCCTGCAGTTTGTCTGCTGTGAGAGAAGGTGTTCCTTGGTTCTCTGCAAATCAAGGTTGCATCCTGGCACAAAGAGCAAAATAAGTGTCATTATTATGTTGTGTGCAGAGGAGGAATGAAATCCACAGTGGCTTCCATTCAGAGCTCTGCGGGATGATTTCCGTGTGCCCGACGTGGCAGTGGGAGCAGTGACAGGATTACAGGCTCTGGGGCTTTGTCTGCCTCAGGGTTTAGTGGCAGGTCCTCAGCAGGTGTGGGCTGGCACCTTCTATTCATGCCAGGAGTTTTGGGACTATTAACAGCACCAAAGCTTTGCTTTGTCTCCATTTTTATTTATCAATCCTGCGTGTAAACTCCTTTGTTATATTGTATTGAGAACTATGGGAACTCTCGGCTATAAGCTGTTCCTGGAAGTCCTAAACACAATCCAGCTGTGTTTTGCAAAAGGAAATTTTGGTCCCCTCCAAATGGCAGTGCCAAGGGGAGCAGGGTAGAAATGATGTTAATTTTATCAGATTGTTCCTGTTTGCTTTAGAGGGGGAGAAAGAAATCCCACGAAGGGTAATTGAAAGCTCTGCACACGTGAGGCCCACGCAAACAGCCCTCGGAATTTCCAACATTTAAGCAAAGCATAAAGGTTCTGACAGACAACATGTATTGAGTGGGTCAAAAATAATCACTATTTAAATGTCCCTGAATACTGATTTCTGAAGAAAATCGACATGGTTTGTGGCAGGACTATAATATCAGAGTATAACATGGAATTTAATGTGTCTCCAGCTAATCATTCACATGATGGGCAATAATGGCCCCCAGTAAACAGCTGCAGAGTGTCTTTAGTCTGCTCTGAAAACTTCAGGACAAGGCTTTATTTGCTTTGTTCTCCCGTTTTATTTGTTTCTTTTCCACTAAACTCAAAATGTACCTTTGATGAAAGCACTGCATAAATTATTCCCATGAAACAACCTTGTTTGCTTGTTAATTGCACTTTTTAATGGGGGAGGATCTGGGTTTGACCATTAACAAGAGCATCCGAGCAGCTGCTTCCTGGTGGGACCTGGAATTAGATATTTTATCCCATTTTAGCAGTGCCTGTCCTTTAACTGGCTGGTGAAGGGTTGTGAAGAATTAAACCTCCTGTTGTGAGACCAGATCTTGCCCTTTTCCTCCCAAAAACACAACAGGAGAAGGTGGCTCTGGCCTCTCTCCTTGACCACTGGTCCGTAAGGTTGAGTTCATGCAGAGCGTGGGAGCTTTACTGATGGTCACCTGGGGTGAATCCCATCTCCCCAGGGATGGACAGGGGCACACTGGAATGCTCTCCATGATTCTTCTGAGTGTCTTACCCTGTTCATGGGGAGAAAATTCCCTGCTCTGGGAGGCAATTACTCACCTCAGAATGTGTCTTGCAGTGAAGTATTTCAGGAGCTCACCCAGGGAGAATAAGATACCAACTCCAGTCCTTCTTTGACTTGACAGGAGGGGAAGGCAAAATGTGTTATTTTTGCTCTGGTGTGCGAAAATGGGATAAGGCACAGAGTTCCTTAGTTTTGCAAGGGTAATTGAAAAGTAAAAAAAGTTCTAATTTTATTCTTTCTTGAAAGAATTTAGTGGAATTTTAACCAGACAATAACGTTATTGTTTTAGGCAGGGTATGATTGGAGGGCTGGTATTAACTTAGATACTAAATCCCTGGAATGCTCTTCAGTTTCAGCTTTCACTGCTGAGATGTTCCATGTGACGTGCCAGGTCTGTGCAGGTGGAACTGGTGTCTCAGCAGCTCTTGGAGCACCAGCCCCAGACACCTTCCCCTGCAGCAGCCGCTGTCACAGCACATGGAATCAGTCACAGGATGGCTTGGGTTGGAAGGGACCTCAAAGCCCACCCAGTGCCACCCCCTGCCATGGGCAGGGGCACCTTCCACCAGCCCAGGTTGCTCCAAGCCCTGTCCAACCTGGCCTTGGACACTCCCAGGGATCCAGGGGCAGCCACAGCTTCTCTGCCCACCCTGTGCCAGGGCCTGCCCACCCTCCCAGGGAGGAATTCCTTCCTATTCTCTGGTCTAAACCTACTCTCTTTCCTTTTCCTCCTCCTCTCCCCACTCCATCCCAGCAGGATGTGGCCATGGCATTGATGGACTCCTGGCCCCAAGTGTGGTGCAATTAAAGTCCCATCAGCCACCCCTAATATTCTGTGTACATCTGCAGTTCTTTTAGGGCCCAATTGACTGAGTATAACCTGAGCAGGATAATTTAATATTAGTAATATTATTAATATCACTGCAGCAATCTAATTAGAGCCTGAATGAGCTGAGTACTGAGGTCCCCTCAGAATTCCCTGTTTCTTTCATCTCCCTTCCCGGCCCACGTGTTGCTCTGCACGTGAGACGTGAGGAGAAAATGATGATGCTGTAAAAAGGGAAAATGGAGACCAAATAATCTGACCAGAGAATAGTGGTCTTTGAATGAGCCTGGGAATTAGTAGGGCAAATAAATGGAAGCACTTTGAGTTGGCAGGCACTCAAAGATAAATCCTGTCCAATTCCTTCTGCGCCTGTTGGTTCATCTCTCCTCAGTGCCCTTTCCCTAAATTTGGAAGTTCTGTATTGAATTTGGCAGAAGCAGAACTTTTTCACCATCATAAATAACAGAAAAAAAATCAGAAGTTATTGGCTCATAAGAGAGATAAACAAAGATAAAGGACCAATCCTTTCCTCAGAAATTAGGTAAGGCCAGATCGTGGCTGTGCCATGAAAAATAACACTGAAAAGGGGTTTTCAGGGAAAAAAATGGAGTTCCTGGATTTGCTTTTAGGTGGGCCATTGTCATCCAGACTTGTGATATAGGACTTAAACTTGCCGACTGTGGAGTGTTATGAATGTCTTAGAAACAAGCATTTGAGCAGTTGATTTCAGCTGCTGGAGGGCTGAGCCACTGCTTGCCCTTGTGTTGAGCAGTGTTTTATGGGCTGTATTGAGCAGTGTTTTATGGGCTTTGGGACTGGGGGGTTCTCAGCATCCTGCTCAACAAACCCCTCTGTTTCCCAGGGAAGCTGTGGCTGTCCCACCCCTGGAAGTGTCCGAGGCCAGGCTGGATGGGCTTGGAGCACCCTGGGCTGGTGGGAGGTGTCCCTGCAGGGAGTGGAACAAGATGAGCTTTAAGGCCCCTTCCAACCAAACCAGCCTGGGATTATGGGATGGTTCAAGTTTCCTCTCATTCTGAGCCATCATGATGAAAAATCACCTTGGATTAGCTCTACTTTCAGAGGACAGTTTTGCTCTAACCTGTCAATTTAAAGAGATGAGAATTGTGTGTTATAAATGCACATTTGGAAGCACATGCTCTTTTTTAATTAAAGAAAATATTAGTCAGGGGCTGTAGGATGAATAGTGAAGATGCATGGGCCATCCCCTTCCATTAGTGAGAAGACAACACGAAGCTGTAGGCAGATACAGAGCATTAAAATAATTAATATTCGGGTTTATTGTGTGTCAACAGAAATGTATGATAATAAGCATTTTTGCAAAAATTGTGGATTAAGCATCTTTCTCTACCTCAGTGTTGTGCTGGAAATGTCCTTGCTTTATTGTAGAACAAATAGCCCTTGAATCTCATTAAAGATGGTGTTGTAAGTGCTCAGTGGAACTTGCTGCTGGTGTAAAGCTGGTGAGGTTGGTAAAAAATGATGGCAAATTTTAAATGAAAGGCAAGGTAAGAGTTGAAAAGAAAGACAAAAATAAATGAGGGTTAAGAACAGCCTATTGGGAGGTCACCAAAGGGGAGCTGAGTGTTGGAGGTGCCCAAGGCAGGCCTGGCCATGGCACTGAGTGCTCTGGGCTGGGGGACAAGGTGGGCATCGGGCACAGGGTGGGCTCCGGGGGCTGGCAGGGCTTTGCCAGCCTCGGGGATTCCAGCATTCTGTCCAGCTGAACATTCAGGAGGAGAAGAGCAGAGTGGGACCCTGGTGCCCCTGAAGGTATTAAAGGTGTTAATGTGAAACGAGAGGTTTGTTACTGGAGAAGAGCACAGAGGTCTGACCTCTGGTATTGCAGTTTAAGCCTTCCTGGGTCACCCGGTGAGTTGTTGGTGCCCCAGCCCCGAGGGCACTGGGACACAGCCGGGGTGGGTGTGAGGGCATTCCCGGGGTCCCCCGGCGCTCCCCATCCTCCTCACATGGCAGGAAATGTGGGAGCTGCTCCCGAGCTTCCAACAGCCTTCAGGAGAGGTACTTTCTGCCCAGGCTCCTCCAGCCCTGGGCGCTGTGGGGTCCCTGCCCACGCTGGGGCTGCCCGGGAGCCATCCCAGCACTGATGGGAGTCGGGAGCTGGGGCTGGGCAGCCCTGGGTGAGCCTGCTCCTGGGGCCATTGTCCTCATCACCCAGGGGCTGGGGCAGCAGGGGGGAACACGAGGCTCTGGCATTGTGGGAAAGTCGTCACCGTCTTCTGACAGTGTTTCTGATCTGTGTGACAGTGAGGGATTTTTGCTGCCAGCCTTGGAGAAGTGATGAGTTTCCATTCTCTTCAAGTGGAAAGTTGCAGTTTGCTTGTTTGGCGTGTGTTCGGGGCCGAGGCTCGGTGGCTGCTGTGCCACGAGGGCAGAAACGAGACAGGCAGCAGCAGGAGAGACCAGGACTGAATGTCTGCGAGGGCGTTTGCCGTCTGGTTGTAAGGGAGGTGCTTTGGAGGGGCCTGGTGCCGGGAGGCAGCGCTGGGACGATGCTCCGTCTCACCAGCGGAGAGTCCCCATGGAAGAGACCTGCGGGTGGGGAGGAAGAGCAGCTGTGGTGGGGCAGGAGGAGCTGCACAGCCCAGCATGGGTTGGGGTGCTCGGGGTGGTTGGGGGTGCCCAGGCTCTGCCACAGCATCCCTGTCCCAGCAGAGCAGCTCTGGCAGCGGCTGGGGGGGTTTTGCCTCCATCACCCCGCAGGCTCGGGGCTGTCTTAGGGCTTTCCTGCCGATCCTGCAGACAGGGAAATTAAAGGTGTTCCAGTATAAGGGGAAATGGCTCATTCCCCCTGTCCGGGCCAGTGAGTGGAGCAGCTTTGCATCCTCTCTGGCCTATCATCACTGTTATCTCCTGAAGGGGTTTCAGTTGATATTTTGCAGAAGACTCTGTTGACGGTGTGTTATTGACATATTCTTAGCTTATAACCATTATCATGGTAAACCCCTGGATTTAAAAACTAATTACAAGACATTAATAGCTGAGCCTTAAGAGCTAAGTCATGCAAATACTGCTGCCTGCAAAGTGGAATGTACACAAACGTTTGAACTGCTGAGTTAGGAGCTGGAGTCTGGAGAGTGGCAATAAATCTGAGCCCAGTCCTCTGCCTTGTGCCCTGATGTGTCTGTGAAATTAATGGTGCTGTTGTTATGAAAGTCGTATCAGGGAACGTGGCTATTTTCTTCCCCGAGTAGGTTAATTACCACTAATGTAATTATTTTTGTACTGATTTTTATTTTAATCAAACATTGCATGAAACAATTAAGTTCAGAACAAATGGCTTATTACGGCAATGTTTGTGGCAGTGGGAAGAAAAGCAGCAATGTTTGAATTATGCGCTTCTATTGAGTTACTTTATTCATTAAAATGAACAATTACATTAGGTCTTATGAGACAGACTAAGCATTTCTGGTTAATGTTTGTTCTGTAGTGAACATAATGAGAATTTTTATTGGAAATGGATGCCATCCTTCTGGCTCCGGGCATTTAGGAAAGTGTCTCTAGTCTGACTGAGGTTCTCACCTCCCAGAGCAGGTGCCAGTGCCCAGCACTTTCCCTCACAGGCACTTTGCATCATTACTTTTCTCACCAGAAACAGCAGAACTCTGCAAATCATTCCAAGACCAGTGATGAGTTCTTGTGGTGTCTCTCCAGGAGGCCAGAAAAAGGACTTTCCACAATTTTACCTGATCTTCTTTTTATCTCTTTACATGCAGTATCTGTGCAGAATAAAGTACCTTTAGGCTGTCCCAAGTTCCAGCAATGCCATGGAATGTTTGAGAATATGGAAATTCATCCTTTTGTAGCCATAAGGGGAAGCAGGGAGATGATAACACATTAATCAGTCTGTGGTTCTGAAGACATTAGCATGTGGAAAATTGGGCAAAATCATTTCACTGCTGCAGACTGGGTCAAAATTCGAGCAGTTGGGATGATGTTCTTATTTTGTATCCACGTCTGCAGGAAAAAGGGTGTCAAATAATCTCTGTGTTTAATAGTTACAACAGAAAATGGAGGCTCTGGACTGGATCAATGTCTCACTCTCTAGGTATGAAAACACAGGTAAGTTGTCATTACCCTGACTCAGCCCATCTTTGAAAAGGGCAAAATACAAATCAGGGATTAAGGAGAGTAAATGAAGCAGCAGAGGGTCAGTCAGCTGGTTTCTTAAGGAATTGCCATGAACTTTTCATCCCTGCTTTAGGAGTCAGAGCTGTCAGCCCTGGCTCTCTTTGCTCACCGTCTGTGCCTCTGCAGGGAGGGAGTCACACGGACACGTGCCAGCTTATGCCAGCTCTCCCACCAGACATCCACTCCTCAGCTCCAGTTCCAGAAGGGCTTGTTACCCTTGTCTTGGAGCAGTGATGGAGTTGGGCATGGAAATGGATTTCCTGGCTCCTTCCGCTGCCAGTAAGACCAAACTACAATTTACCAGGGCAATTAAATGAGTCCTTGTATTTTCCTTTATCATCAGCATTCCTTTGCCTTCTGCAAGCTGCACACCTTCAGCTCGGCATGAAAGAAGGGTTCTCTTTTCCAGAGTATTGAAGGTTAATGATGTTTCCCAGGCAGTAGCAGAGCTCTGGAATATCTGTTACAGAGGGATTATTTTATAGCATTCACAGACTGTTGGTACTACAATGTTTGAGCGGTATGTCACTTCGTGGTTTGGTTTTTTCACATGTATGAAATGAAGATGATACAGGATTTATTTTGAATTAAATTGGGAAAGTGCAACTTAATCCCTCTGTTTAAGCCTTGCAAAACCCAGTCTTCCTGTCCACATGGATAATCAAGGCAGCTGATACAAGAAACTCAGCTTAGAATTTTTTACTGGTAGGGAAAATAGTGGAGCTTGTCAGCATTTAAGTGACCTAAAGAAAAATAGCTGAAATTCTGTTTTTAATAACACTTGTTCACATCTGTCCCAGGGGATCAGGTTTATGTTTGGAAAAGCCACACATGCCCTGAGCAGCTGTTGGAGTCACTGAAATGCTGCTGGGCAGCTGAGTTGGTAACTGATGCTGGGAATGCCAGGACCTTCCCAGTGACTCCAATCTGGACTGTTTCAGGAGGGCTCCAATGCTAAACCCTCCTTGTTCCTGGAAACTGGTGAGTGGTTTTAGTCTGGCATAATTTGAAATGATTTGTGAGTCTAATTTTCTGCAGTACTTGGGAACCTTTGTCACATACTTTGGAGTTCAGGATTCTCCAGCCTGCAGAGCAAGTGAGACTTTCCCTATATTTAATATAATAATTTATCATTTGCATTCCCAGAAGCATGTGTGGTATTTCAAAAGCTGAATGTGACTTTGAAATGAAATATTATCTAATTATTGCAGTTTTCATTGGTGACCATTTTCTCTGTCCTTCATATTTCTTACCTGGTTCATACTGCAGACCTTGCCATGTTCTCACTGATCCCACACCCTGTATAAGACACATTTCCACCTCATTTAAAATATTCACCTGGTCAGTAGCAGTTCCAGGAAGAGAGATCTCTGTTCTGGTCTGGGTAAGAAACCCCAGGGTTTGTGGAAAACAGCTTTGAATGTAAGTCCTGCCTTTCCTCAAGCATTGCAGTGTTCTTATTAATTCTCATAACCAAGAGGTTTTCACTCTACAGTTTTATCTGCTGTTGTGTGTCATTCCGCCAGAACGAGCCCCTAACAGCAACGAGAGCTGAAGGCAGCAAGGCCGGGAGCGCAGCAGAGCCACCGCTGGTGCTCCCCCGGGAGCCTGCAGCCTCCCATGGGTACCCCCTTGGGTTTCCCCATTGGGGTCCCTCCCCTGACTAACAGTGTCTCTGTCTGTGCCGCAGGTGGAGGAGATGCAGTGGGGCGGGGGCGTGCGCGAGGTGCCGCCCTCGGTGTGCAGCCTGCCCTGCAAGCCGGGCGAGAGGAAGAAGATGGTGAAGGGGATGCCGTGCTGCTGGCACTGCGAGCTCTGCGACGGGTACCAGTACCAGGCGGACGAGGTGACCTGCCTGCTCTGCTCCTACAACGAGCGGCCCAACGAGAACCGCACGGGCTGCCGCTCCATCCCCATCATCAAGCTGGAGTGGCACTCGCCCTGGGCCGTCATCCCCGTCTTCCTGGCCATGCTGGGAATTATCGCCACCATCTTTGTCATGGCCACCTTCATCAGGTACAACGACACGCCCATCGTCCGCGCCTCCGGGCGGGAGCTCAGCTACGTCCTGCTGACCGGCATCTTCCTCTGCTACATCATCACCTTCCTGATGATCGCCAAGCCGGACGTGGCCGTGTGCTCCTTCCGCAGGATCTTCCTGGGCCTGGGGATGTGCATCAGCTACGCGGCCCTGCTCACCAAAACCAACCGCATCTACCGCATCTTCGAGCAGGGCAAGAAGTCCGTGACTGCGCCCCGGCTGATCAGCCCCACGTCCCAGCTGGCCATCACGTCCAGCTTGATATCCGTCCAGCTCCTGGGGGTCTTTATTTGGTTTGCAGTTGACCCACCCAACATCATCATAGATTATGATGAGCAGAAAACTATGAACCCCGACCTAGCCAGAGGAGTTCTCAAATGTGACATTACGGATCTACAAATCATTTGTTCCTTGGGTTATAGCATCCTTCTAATGGTGACGTGTACTGTGTATGCCATCAAGACTCGGGGTGTCCCAGAGAATTTTAATGAAGCCAAACCCATTGGATTCACTATGTACACTACCTGTATAGTATGGCTTGCCTTCATTCCAATATTTTTTGGCACTGCCCAGTCAGCAGAAAAGGTAGGTGGGAGTGAACAGGCCTGATGTGCAGGACTCGCTGTGGTTCTAAGGGCGTGCTGGTGTTCAGCTTTACGTGGATTTCCAAATGAGCTCTCCAGTCTCTCACTGCTGAGACATGGGCAATATATGGCACTGTTTTCCTTCCCCGTTTAGCTCATGAGCCATTCATTTATAAACTGGCAAATGATCAATAATAATCACATTAGCCATTAGTTTTATTGTTGCATCCATTTCAGTTGTATCCTTTCAGTAGGACAAGTGGGAATTGGCTGTCATATTATCCAGAAAAAGGCATCTTCTGACTAAACTGTTCTGAATACAAGATGTAAGCAAGAAAACTCTCAAGAAATACTAAAGCAGACTCCTGTGCCTCTGGAATTGGGCACTGAGGGGGGTGCACAGCCTGGTGAGTGCTCAGTGTCACAAATAGCAGCCTCAGGGCACCTTTGCAGCACAGACTGTGCATGGATGTAGTAGCATCCTGTCTGTGATCCCCAGTCCCTGAACCCACACTTCCCTGGGCAGGAAAGAGCTTTGGCTTCTTCCTCCCTTTTGCCCACTCTGTCTTCATTTAACATTTGTTCTTGGACACAAGACTCAGGCAAGCTCAGCGCTGTGGGGGGAATTATTGTGTCTTTTTAATGAGTGAACAAATGTCAGGTCCCAGCTAACACGTCTCGCTTTGAACCAGGGATAGAATTTCCACATTTGCAGTTGTTCAGCTTCTGGGCTGTTGAGGTGAAGTTGCAGGAGGACAGTGGAGTTGTCTGGGCAGGTCTGTGCTTTGGCTCCAGGTCCCTGCCATGGGGAGGGGCTGCACCAGAACTTTGTTCTTGGACTGGTTGTGCGGATTTGCAGCTGGTTTGGCCTCAGTTTTGTCCCACAATGGAAGAGGAGATCACTCAGGTGGAAGTTTGCTGGTGGAAGAGGGGATCAGCCAGGAGGAGACAGGTTATAGAGAGGTTTCCACTTACCCTCTCACCTCTGCAATGGGCTTTCCAGGCAGCCATTGCATTCTCAAAGGGAATTAATTTCAACTGGAAAGGAGGTCTGCTAAGGCTTACAAGTGCTTCAAACAGCCCTACTCTCCCTGTCGAGGGAGAGATAAGAAGCAGCAGAAACAGCTTTAACCACAGTGGGGTCTGTTTGTGACCTGGGTCTGACACAGGGGCTGTGGAGCAGCTTTTGGGCTCCCTGCCTGGGAATGGGGCCTGCAGGGACGGAGATGAAGGGTTTTAAATTGCTGTCTGCAAAGATGGAACCAGGTGATAGAAAAACACAAAGGATTCCGAAGGCTGCTGGAGGCAGTCAAAGCTGTTTGGCAGCAAAAGCCTCAGGTTTCGGTGTACCTGCAATGCTGAATTACCCTGGGCTTTGGAAGCGTCCCATTCTTACCCAAATTCACATAGGACAGGGGAGGAGATGCTGATTAACTTGACTTCACTAGGGCACAGAAGAGGGCAGGGGGCAAGGGAAGCAGCCCTTGCTGTGCTGTGCCCCAGCCCGGGGGTGCCCAGAGCCGGTGGGGACGCTGGGGACAGGGGACAGCAGTGTCCCCTGGGCTCATCCCAGCTCCTTGTCCAGCAGACAGGTGTGATCCCCCCTGTGCAGTGCACACGTGTGGGTGTCCTTGGGTGCAGGCCCTGTGTCTGTCCCCTGTGGGTCTGTCCAGCCCCCACCCGTGGCACTGGACACCTCAGCTCTTGGACCAGCACACGGTGCCAGACCCCAGAGCTGCCCCAGTGCCCCTGCTCGGGGCTGCCCCTCCTGCCCTGCTCTGGGATGCAGCTGCAGCAGCTTTGCTGCTTTGCTTTCTTTTCCATCTCCCTCTTTTGAGCGGGGGTTGTACTTTTTGGTGATTGTTAGTGATTTCCTGTCAGATATTTCCTCTGGAAAATTAGCCACACAGGTCTGGGCTGAAATGGAAATTGCACCTGCTGAAAATCTCATGCAGCACAATCTTTTAAACTGAGGAATGGTGTTATATATAACACTGTGGGTTTCGTTGTGTGGATTTATTTTATTTTATCAATAAATACAAGCGTAATGTTGTTTGGTAGAAAGCATATTGAAAACACCTGCCTTGTTCAGGGTAGAGAATAACATCTCCAACAACAAAAAAGAACTAGAAATGGGCTGCAGGTAATTCATAAAAGGCAAATAAATTGAGCAGTAGCATTTGCAGGAGATGGGATGGTGTGAAGGCCAGATACCAAAGTTTGTGCAACAGGATGGAGATAAAACATGAGGTGTATGGGAGGTGGTATGTGGAAAAAGGAGATTCCAGACCTTTTTAACTAGTTTCTTTGTCCAATATCTAAAACCTGAAAGAACACATGGTTGGTTATGATTTATAGGTCAGTTGTGATTTTTAGCCTTAGTTTGGTAATGCAGCAGTTGATTTCTAGGGGATGTAGAATATGGTTGTCCCTCCCATGTGTCACTGCTCCTTTGAGTTTCCTTGGCTCTGCTGCAGTGCTCCCAGAGCCCTTGCTCCATGCCTGGGGGTTGTCCAGGTTTGGGGAGGATTGTGTGTCAGGGTGGGTATTTTTTGTGTTTTCCTATATCTGTGTATATCCTAAAATGCTGATGTAAGCTTTGAGAACCAGGACATAGTAGTGGGGACTGGGATTGTGCCATGTCTTTGTTCATAAAGATCCTTCCTTTAGTGTGGATTTTGTAGGAAGCCACTAAATGACTTTAAGCTGAAGGAGTAGATTTAGATGAGATGTTGGGAAGAAATCCTTCCCTGGGAGGGTGGGCAGGCCCTGGCACAGGTGCCCAGAGAAGCTGTGGCTGCCCCTGGATCCCTGCAAGTGTCCAAGGCCAGGTTGGATGGGGCTTGGACCAACCTGGGCTGGTGGGAGGTGTTCCTGCCCATGGCAGGGGATTTGGAATAAGGTGGGCTTTGAGGTCCCTTCCCACCCAGACCATTTCATTAACTGTAGAGGGGAGTCCCTATGGAGAATAGAGGGTCCCATGCTGTTCAGCCTGAGCCGCTCCCAGTGCTCCCAGCCATCAGCAGCTGAAGGGGCAGTGGGTGGGGGGTTGATGTCCCACCTCCTCCTGCTGCTGCCCAGCTCCTGCCTTGGCTCCCTCGAACGTCTGAGAGGGACTGCAGGCGTTGAGACGCAGCTTTTGCACTCCTGCTGTAATTGTTTCTGACAACAAAACTATTTGAAATTCTCTGTGGGTGTTGGGATCAGAAGCCTCATGGCCTCGAGGAGCTGTCGAAGCAATTGCAGGGGTTGGGGCTCTTGGCACAGTCGATACCACGCAGCTCTTGGAAAGGGCAGGGGTGGCTCTGCCAGGGCAGGAGCTCCAGGAATCGATGGCCCAGGCTGGGGCAGGACCAGGAGGGCAGTGTGGGGCTGTGGGGCTGTGGGGACGTGTCCTGTGCCAGGCACTCATCGATCCTGGTTTGCTGTGACCTCTTGGTGACTGAACTCATTGCCAGAGCAGGGCCCTGCCGGGAGGGGTTGCTGGCACTGACTGGGGCCGTGCCCCATGCCCTGTCCCTGTGTGTGACACAGGGACCTGTCCTGCCTGCCCTGGCGTGGTGCCCCAGGGCCCCAGGTGGTGACACCTCAGGAGCATCTTCCACAGCAAGGCTGTTCCTGGCAGGACATGCCTGCTGAGCAGTGTCTCAGGAGAGGCACTTGAGATTAACCTGGTTTCACAAAGGCACATGTTTTAATTTCGTGGGCTTTCTTATTTTTATTGGCTTTCTTTCACAGGCACCTTCAGGAGCAGCAGCGTGGCAGAGTGTGTGACATGCTCTCACACACCCTGGGGACATCACCTCGTAGTGGCAGTAATAGTTTGCTTTTTTATTGTTGTGTAGATTTTTTTTAAGCCTTACACAGGTGCAGGTTTCCAGAGTCAACATTTTAATGGTACAAGCAAAGTGAAAGGGAAAAGCCATCTGTAGCAAAATCGATGTTATATGTAGAACTCTTAAAATACTGGTTTGCTTTTTCTGTCCATGGAAGTCAATTTGTTGTTAGGAAAACCAGTGCTTTTCAACCCTAATTATTACCATTTTTTTTAACCTTTGTCATGTAATTTGTGGTTGTGATTAAGTGAATATTAAGTTGAATTTGTGATTAAGTGAATATTAGAAGATGGCTGAGACAGGTGGATACAAGGTCCCCTCCCAGATCCTCAGTCAGTTAAACAGTTGCCCTTCCAGAGGTTCTTCATCCCTCTCCTTATTTGCAGAAGAATCTCCTAGAAAGGTACCTAAGGTAGAAAGCACATCCTGAATTTTAAGTAAGGTTCTGGGAGTTAATTATTTTAATAGCACTTGCACAGGAAGGATGTGGTAGGAGACTGGGAATGTTGGATTTGGGTGTGGGGCACAGAGATCAGTAGGGCAGGAGGAATTCCCTATGGGGTTGTGTTCTGTAGCCTTGGATATGGTGGGTTTTTTCTTGCCACTGTCTTCTCCCTTTCTCCTCCCACTTTTTAGCTGGAGTTGTGAAGGACTGTGAGATCACGAGCTATTTCCTCCTCCTCTGGCTGCTTAGCATTGCCATATATAGACACATGCACACTGCTTCTTCAATTAAATTTCCTCACTCTGAGGATGTAATAGTGAGGAACTGGCTCCCTTAGTGCCCATCAGTCTGCTCTCAGGTGCTGCTGCTGCCCAGAGCCTGCCTGGCCCTGCTGTGCACGTGGATGTTCCCGGAGCTCCTCCGGCCCTGCAGCACCAGCACCGTTTGGGAGCTCACCAGGGTCAGAGGAGAAGGAATCATTGTCTCTGCAGCTCTGAAGGCCACATCTCTGCTCTCTGACCACGCACATGTGCTTGTCTAGAGTGAATATCCCCCTAAGACCTTATTTTCTCAGATTATGTCATTGGACTCGTATAGGGAAATATGTCCTCATTATATTTTTATGTTTCACGGAGGGTCTGTTGCCTCGTAGCCGTGATTGCTCTTATTTAGTAATTGTGCTAAGACTAAAATAATACATTACTGCATGTGTTTACAAGACAGTAATAACTGTCAGCATGCTCCTGAATATATCCTCCAGATGGGAGTTTTTCTTGAATGATTTTTGGGACTTTTTTCAAGTTAAAAAGTTTCTAATTGTGACTCTGAGTGCGTGATGATGGTTGTTCAGCCAGTGTGGTCACCCTGCTTGGGAGTTTTATCCTTCCTGGAATGATGAGAAATGGGGGGAATGGTTGACCCCACAGTCATCAGCTTCCACGGGTTCATTTTTGGATCCAGATTGCAGGACCCACTGGTTGTAAGCTGTTGTTGGTTTGGGTTTTTTTATTGTAGTACAAGCACAATGAAGTTTGCAGTCCCTAATCCCATCAGCTCTTCCACCTTTCTGCTTGTTTCTCTATTTTTTTAATGCTCCTTTTATTTAAATCAATAAGCAGGGGAAGTCAGGCATATTTGGCAGCAACATTTTTACTTATTGTGTTGAATGTTCCATAAATACTATAATTTGAAGGCACATGCAAAATGGATTCTTATTCAGATTAAATAATGTCACATTAGCACAGGAGCACTTCAGTCTGTGTTCTATTTTTTGGTGAAACTAAGTAACCCTTCAATTCTCTGTAACACAAATACCAATTAGCCAGGTAGGACACACTTTTATTTTCTCCCCTGGGAAGACTTGAGCTGACAGTTGCTATAGCAACTCCACCTGTGTGGATTTGGGAGTTATGAGGAATTTAATGCAACATTTGTTGGAGTTTCATACTGTTGGATGGTGGAGAAAAATCAGGCTTTGAGGCTCACAAGGAACGTGACTGTACCAGCATTTGGGCTCACACAAGGACACTCGGGGATTGTAGCTTCTGTTTAAAGGAGGATTCTGGTAATGGGACCCGCATCAAACTCATTAACCGCAGGTACTAATACCTCTCATTGATGCACTGTCACTTTGCCCATCACTTCATTATCTTGGGGATCTGCATGTTCAGGCACTGAAGTTCTTCATTTCATCCAGCCTCAGCTGTATCCCTGAGAACACCATGGAATTTTAGGTTCTGACACCTGAGTTCTCGGAGAAAAGCCTGAACTGAAGAGCAGCTTCACCCAATTTCACTTCAGCCCCTCCAGGCTGGAGCCGTGAGGTCTGGAGACCTCCAAGTACAGAATATTCACTAAAATCCACTTTTGTGGAGTATTGGAGTGCTGCATTTTAATTGAGGGGAAATCAGGTGTTCTTTGAAATCTATAAATGAAATAATTAGTGGAATTTTAGGGAGGGTGATAACCTTCATTACAAAAATGATCTGATGCCTGGGTTTTTATCAGGTTATATAACAGCCCTACTGAAAAGTGTATAAAAACCCTTGTGAAAACCTTTGAGTGTCTGTAGAGTTTCAAATTTAATTTCTGTAGAACTAATTGAAAATCTTAAACAGCTTCTCAGGAAAGTTCTCAGTAAGATTTCCTTTATTACCTGCTGCATTCATTTGGTGTCCAAATGGAAAGGATGCTGTCACTAGTCAAACCCAGCCAAATTAAAAGGCTTTTAACATGTCACTGCTGCTGATTTAACCCTCAAGCTGAAAGTCAGTAATTAGGTCTGTGTCAGTGAAGTGGTGAGTGCTGCAGGAATTCTGAGTTCTGGAGTTGTCCGTCTTTTGCCACACATTTGTTTTCCTCCCCCTGGTGCTTTGGTGGGAGGTTTCTTCTTCAAAGTGGCATCTTGGAAGCATGAAGGTGTTTTGGTAATAAATTTCTTACCCACAGTGCTGCATTGTATTGCCAAGTCCGGGCTGTTCTGGAGGAGGGGTTTCTACCTGTGCTTGGTCCCATCTGGGGATCCCCCATCTGAGATCTGAGCGTGTCCAGCACCAGCTGAGCCAGGCAGGGCAGAGGCTGCAGGAGCACTGCAGCTCCCTGCTGTCAAGGCAGGCAGGAACAGACACTCTGAGTGAAATCAGGGCTGACTGGAGTAATTAGATCCTCCTCAGAAGACCGTAAATTAATGGTGATTATGATTCTTCAAAGAGCAGAAGGCACACATACCTTTGCTTTGGTTTCTCACGTTTGCTGCACTGTAATGCTCCTTTAATGTTAATATGCACTTTTGTAGTAAAATCTAATTGCAAACACTGAGCAGGCAGAGCCCAAGGCCACAATCATGTTCCATATAATTACCTGAGGAGGGGGGTGCATCCACCAAGGGGATGCCACAGCTGACAGTCAGGTGGGAGCCGTCGTGTTCCTGTTTGTACAGTAATTCCTCACAGGAGGGGAGAGGGGAGAGCTAAAAGATAATTAACAATCAATTCATTTTGGGGAATTTTCAATTATTGGAGCAGGTATCTTCATAATGGAGCAATAATACCGCATTTGAATTTATATGTGCTGTCTCATAGTGGAGATGAATTCGTTTAAGCAGAAAGAACTTTGTTAACGTCCCCACGGGGGTTCTGCTGTCACGAGGGACCCTTTGAAGCCTGAGAGCAGCAGCTTTGATGTCTGATGTCGACACTGAGGGATCTCTTTGCTGTGATAATTCCAGCCTTTTCCATTCCCATCTGTGCTGAGGAGACAGAAAAAAAAACACATTTGGAAGATGGAGAAATAAATGGCACCCAGAAAGGAGCGGGAATTATAGAGGGGGAAAGTATAGAATCATGGAATATCCTGAGCTGGGAGGGACCCCCAAGGATCATCCAGTCCAACTCCTGGCCCTGCACAGACACCCCGACAATCCCACCCTGTCCACAGGCTGCTGGAGCTCTGGCAGCCTTGGTGCTCTGGGGGAAGGACCTTTCCTGTCTCCAGCCTAACCCTCCCTCCAAGGTGCCACACAAAGTCACTGGCACACGGAGTCGGACCCAGCTCCTCCTCAGCCTCCTGTATTTCCATTTTGCCCCGCTAATCTCGAGTGCCAGGTTTGGGCCATCTCTGACTGACGGGAACAGCAGATTTAGGAGCGTGTTGTTGCCTTTCCCATGGGTGTGCTGAGCCCAGCTGTGGCAGGGGCACTTGCCCGTGTCTCTCAGGGCACCCAGTGCTGCTCAGGGCACACCTGCCCCTGTCCCGTGCACACAGGTGGGCACTGACCTGATTTCACACCAGGAAAAGGGGCAAAGAAAACATTTTTTTCCCCCTGGAATTTCTAATGCAAACTTAACTCCCTCTGGCTAAAAAGCAACACAATTTTAAAAGGAAAAAACGTGTAGGTGTTTAATGCATAGTGTTGACACGCACTTTTTTGGATCCTTATTTTTTTCAGAAAATATAGAACTGCCAGGAGGGTTTTACATCTGAAAAGCCATCTCTGCACGGCCCCTGGCAGCCCTATCAAGAGTTTTTATCTGCAGCACAAACTGACAGCCCCTCACCGTGAAATAATTGCGGCTCCATTGAGTCCAGAGGAGTAATTACTGTGTTGATGAAACTTTTCTCTTTGCTTGCGTTGTGATATCTCTGGATGTCAAACTCAGTTGAGCTGACAACATAATTTCCCCAGCAGAGCTGTTGCATTGACCATTCCACACTTCTGGGCAGGACGGGAGGGATTTTTCCACTTTGGTGTGTTTCTGTGGCAGCAGAGGGAAAATCTCACACTTGCAAAGCCCTTTTCTGGGAATAACACTCTGAGTAGTGCTGGACTAGAGGTTGCCACATACAGGAACAAGGAGTGAATGTCTAATTATAAAATAGCTCTTCAGAGTTAGTTAACGAGGAATTAATAATGAAATTATTTGCTCCAAACAGGGGAGGATAACTTTGTTTGAATGTCTTTGCAGGTAGTTTCAATTTGTGATTATGTATTTTCACAAACATTGTGAAACCATCCCTGGAAGTGTTCAGAAAACACGGGAATGTGGCACTTGA
The DNA here is from genome assembly GCA_013396735.1 of Grallaria varia. Taxonomy (NCBI): domain Eukaryota; kingdom Metazoa; phylum Chordata; class Aves; order Passeriformes; family Formicariidae; genus Grallaria; species Grallaria varia. The sequence goes on along the minus strand of VWZG01012793.1, from coordinate 909,536 downwards.
GGACATGGGTGGTTGGTGGTGAACACAGTGGTGGTGCTGGGTTGATGGTAGGACTTGATGATCTTAAAGGTCTTTTCCAACCTTAATGATTCTCTGTGAGTTGAATGGTTATTTCAAAATTCCTGCATATGCAAGACTTGAGATAAATATATCACAAAGATGATGTGGTTTACCAGAGGGATTGATATATTCCTATGCTCTGGTTCTCTTCCAGCATGCATTTTTGGGGAGAGTCCCATTTCAGAGATGCAGGTGGGTTGGCTCTAGGTGGTGCTGGGAGGTCGTTCCCTGTGCCAGCATCTATAGGGTTGTCCCCCAGAGGTGGCAGGGGGCTGGTGTGCTCTGCTGGGTCTCTGTGATGTCGGTTCAGTGTGACTTTTGCAGCAGAAAACCTCGGTCCCCGTTTATGTTCCTGTGTTTGAACAGGAGTTAATCATCTTTGCAGAGAAGCCTCTCGCTCCTGGCCAGTGTTGGGAGCCAAACTCCAGGAGCTGAGGGAGCATTTCTGTGAGCAGATCACAGCCAGTTTCTGAACCCCCGGGTACCGTGGAAACATAATAATGGTATTTTGCGTAAGAAATAATGGCTGCTGATTCTAAGCTCATCCAGCAACAAAAGGAAAACCGTGAAGGGCTTATTCAATACAAAGTGAGTTATGCAGATGTTTCTCAATTTTCTTGCTGAACTTGGATGCTGGAGTCAGGGTTTTGTTTGATCAAGGCTTTCAGCAGAAAGAATGGGTCCTTAAGCACTTTTGTCATCGCCTGAGAGTGGCTTATGAAAGCAGCCAGCAAAGGGCCCCAAATCAAGGACCTTCATGCACAAGGAGCATCCTCTATTGCCTGTAGTTCGGTCACGCAACTGGAGTGGAAATTTTCTTCTGTTTGTTTTAGAATAAACAGGAACAAAGTGAAAGGAGCAAAGAAAACTGCCAGGAGAGAGGCAGGAGACAGGTGAATTCTGCATTGATTTGGTCAGAGGGAGCTTGTAGAATGGGCATCACAGAGCAGTGACTTCCCATGGGCACTGCCATGGTATTAGCCTGCCCCAAACCAGTGTGGAATGAAGAGAACATTCAACTTTAGGATGGTTTGGGTTGGAAGGGACCTTAAAGCCCATCCAGTTCCACCCCCTGCCATGGGCAGGGACACCTTCCACCAGCCCAGGCTGCTCCAAGCCCCGTCCAACCTGGCCTTGGACACTTCCAGGGATCCAGGGTCAGCCACAGCTGTTCTGGGCACCCTGTGCCAGGGCCTGCCCACCCTCACAGGGAACAATTTCTTGCCAGTATCTCATCTAAATCTACACCCTTGCATCCAAAATCTTCCTACAGCATCAGTAAAACATTCCAAGTTGCAGGCACTGATGAGAAAATGTCCCCATGACAAAGCAAGGCCTTTGTTGGTCATGGAGGTCCTGGCGGTTTGCTCCGAGTAAGATCCTCTAACACCAAAACATCAGGTCCTCTGTGGCTCCCAGTGAGCCAAATATGGCTGGGTTTGCAGAGGAAGGAAACAGCTGCTCTGGAAGGAGCATTTTCCATCTAGCAAGGGCAATTTAATGCAAGGCAAACAGTAGGTTTTACTATACACAAAAATATTGACCTGAAGGATTTATTTGTTGTTTAAAATGGTTTAAGCAGGCCTGTAATAGTAATAAAAGTAGAAACCATCATACTCAGTCATAGAAATTGCCTTCTGTTTTCTCTTTGAGGCATTAGCTTAGCAGAAGGTTAAAGAGAAACAACAATGAATTCTTGTAGACTGAAGCAAAAAACTTGTGTCCCAACTGTATCCTATCAAAAGGGGCATGTTTATATTTCCACATTTTGAAGTAACAGGTCTTTTAAAATCTGGGTTTGTATTTGTGCTAAGGGTTCAGCCAAACCCAGCCAGTTAAGGTGCTTGTTCCCAGCAGCAGAGCTGGGGGTGCTGCAGCCCGGTCTGTTGTGCCAGTGCCCTGCAGGTGAGGGGTTGTCCGTGCTGGGGGAGGACCACAGCCACCAGCAGGACATGTCCCGTGGTCCCTGGCCGGCTTACCCCGCGGTGTCTGAGCTGTCCTGACACCGTGTCACCTGGTTGTGAGGCACTGGGGGACCCTGTTCTAGAGCCACCCCAGCCAGAGCCCCTCGGGCACCTGGCACTGGGGTGTTGGTGGTTCCCTCCCTGCCTGGGTGTCCCCGGCAGCTTTAGGGACACGTGAGGGTGATTTAGGGTGGAAGGTGCTGAGAACTGTTGGCAGAGGATCAGTGCCTTGTGACACATGAACAGGTTCTCAATGAGAACTTTAGTCCATGGCTGCTCTAAGAGGAGCTGCTCAGATGGAGGGACAAGGAGACAGACTGGAAAAGGGAACCTGGGGGAGAGATAAGAGCAAGACTCTGGTTTTATGGTGTGTCCCTGCCAAAGAAGGGGTCTCAGTGGGGCAGCACTGCCCTCCCCATGGCTGTCCCGATGCCCCTGACCCATCTGTAGCACTGCTGGGGAGGGTTTGGGGTGCAGGAGCCGGGTGTCCCCTCTGCCCGCAGTGTGACAGAGCCACCCCTGTGGGTTGTCACCAGGTGAGAGTGCAAGAAAACCAGGGAAGTCCTTTTCCTTCTGCCATTCTGTGGTGTGACACCATGTCTGTCGCAGACTTTGCCTGTGCCATGGGTGGCCGGCTCTGTGTTGTCTCAGCAGCAGAGCCCGAAGGTCCGTGTGTTTTCTCTCCCAGGGTGAGTGGTGGGGTGCCAGGGGTGGGCAGTGCCCGGGCTGTACCCACCGTGTGTTTCACAGCACAGGTCCCTCACCTGGCAGGTGTTTCCCGGCCAGGTCGCTGCCGATGGATCCGCCCGTGGGCAGTGGTGACCCCGGTCACTGTCACCCCTTTCTGAAGGGTTTTCCAGGGTTAGCACTTCCCAACTAATGCCATCAGGGCTCCACCAGGAGATTATTCAATCTCTGTTGGCACTTGGCCTTTGAATGGCTGAAGTATCTGGGGTGAAAAACCCGGTGGGAGGTGGGGAATGAGGTGAAACTCATTTATTTTTCTACAATTTCTTTACAAAGGAGGGGTTGCTCACTCAGCAATAACAGCCTTTCTTACCTTTCTAAGTGCCTATTAACCAACATCCGCTCAGCCCTTCACTGCCTCTGCCAGAGCAGGGAGAGCTGAGGTTCTGCCCTGCCCATGCCCCGGAGGGTCTGTGTTTCTCCAGTAAGAGGTGATGTGTGTGTTGTAAATTGAGCATCTCGAGCGTTCACAAGCTCTGCATTGGTCTCACCTCTGGAGACCCTTGAGAGAGTGCAGAGGGAGTAGGAGGCCAAAACATGCGGTGAACAGTGTGCTGTCATTGTCCTCTTGTTCCCTCTGATTTACACTGCCAGCATCAGGGCAGCCTGTAATGGTTAATGGAGATAATTAAATATCATTTGAAGAGAAGATAGCTCTTTTTGGTGGTGGAACAGATCCTGCAAACAGCAGAACTAGCAGCAGTAGTTCAGAAGCTGCAGAGTGGGTGCACTGGAGGGCTTGGCACAGGTTGCCTTAGGTGATGGTAACTAAAAGGAATGGAAATCAATTAGTTTAGCCAAGGTGCTTAAACATGATTACAGCTGGAGAAAGTCTTGTGAAACCTGGTGTGAGAAAGTAGTTAAGATTTATTCTGATGCTTTAATTGGAGGACCAAGGAAGTCAAGTGATTTGATTCTCCAGAACTTCAAAATCAATGTTGTTTTAGCGGATTTTATTGACTGGAAGATGAAATCTGATAATGACTGAAGATAAGAAAGAAAGGTCAGGGCCTCTAAATCTCTCTGTTGGTAATTGCTGCGTGTGCCGAGTGCTGGCTCTGGATTTAGCTGGACTTGGACCCGAGCAAGGGGTTCTTGGGAACACGCAAGGCCAAACCCGTGTGCCCAGCAGTGCCAGCATTGTGCCCTGGGCTTGGGGGGGTGATGCTGGAGACAACATCCATTAGAGTGAAGTTCCCTGTGGGAGCAGGGCTGGCTCGGCTGGATCGCAGTCGCACGCTCGGAAAAATCCCTGCTTTGGGTGCTCTCTGTCCCCCGAGGCTCGCTGGCAGAAGGTGCAGTTTGTCACAAATTCAGCTTTGTATTTACAAGCTGCCTTGTGGCGTCCTCGTGCAGACGGAGGAGATACCAGGTACTCCCCATCCCTTTCCTCAGGTGTACCAGGGGACAGCAGGCAGGAAATACATCTCAGTTAAGGCTGAAAGCAGCTGATGTGCAGCTCCGAGGGCACCAGTGAAGAGGGTTTGGTTCTTTATCCGGTGAAAACATACCTAATAAGTTAGAGATGCAGAATAGGGTCTGTGGGCCGTTAACTTTCATCAGGCCATGGGTAAGTCAAACATTTGAACTGATTTTGGCTTAGAACTCCTTCTTTTCTCCCCCTGTAATATTCCAGATCCCTTTCAGTTGGAGCACCCCAAATGAAAGTGCTGATAAGGAGCTCTAAATAATTCAGGGTGAATTCAGTGTTATCTCTGAGGCATGACATGTGGGAGCTAATTCCAGAGTTAACTCGGAGCTGGGAAGGAGAAATTGAGAGCTGTGGTGGGATGATGCAGGACGTGGAATCACCTCGCTAAACCACACTGGAAGATGGCTTGGATATTGCTGTAAATTGTCATTGCAGCATCTGATTTGAGATGGAGATTTTATTTATTCTTACAATAAACAAGGGAATGTTTGATAGTTAAGAGAGGAAGCTCTTTGTGATGCTCTGGATTAGTGTTGATGCACACAGGTACCTCCCAACAATATGGGGGATCGTGGAATGACGGGAATTTGGCAGGTCCTAAAATGATAGGCATTTTGTAATTAAATCTCATTTAAATGAGCAACTAAATCATCTTGTATTGTGGGATTACCCATTCCCAGTTTAGCATAACAATAACCGCCCATCTGCGTGTCACAGAACCCCAGGATTGTGCAAAGGCAGGCGAGAGCAGTGTAGGAATTATGATGGATTGGGCAGTTGCCGTGGCAACGGTTTGTTCTAATTGTGATACATTAGTACCAACAAGAATTGGCTGGCTCAAGTCACTGAGTTAATTAAATGCAAACTTGCACAGCTCTGAAGGAATAATAGAGAAAATTAACACCTAGCAGTGCCCTCCTGTACCAGGGAAGGGTTGCTCTGAAGCAATCCCAGCGCCTTCCTGCGTTCCTGCTGTGTCTCTCCCGTGTCACCGTGGGGTGGTGGGTGCTGAGGAGGGTGCGAGGGGATGGGGACCCTCTTTGGGCCAGGGCAGCCCTGGGGAGTGCCATGGGCAGGGGGACAGGGCCGTGGTGGGAGGGACTGGCACAAACCTGGCCGTGCTCACACGCGTGAGTTTGAGCCTCAGAAAGGGCATTTTCAGGCAGGAAGATGCTGAGGTTTGTTGGAAGAATTTCAGGGGTGCAGCCAGGGTAGGGGGGGACTATTTGGGGTCATCATTCTGGTGGGCACATTCAAGCTGTTGTCAGCAAATATGTGTGGGGCAAACCAAGGTCTGCTGCCCACACCCCATCTCTGAAATCCCTTTTTTTGATTGTTTGGGGCTTTAACTTTTCTTCTTAATTACAAGGAATTATTTTCTTTATTGTAGCAGGGTTTAAATTCCCAGTGATGGCTGGTCAGGAATGAAGGTTTTGATACCTTATCTCTGAATCTTCATTCTTATAATCAGCTCTACCACTTTCTCTGTTCACCTTCATCCCTTAGAAAATTTAATAGTTTTCACAGAGTGGTTGGGTTGAAAGGACCCTAAAGCCCATCCAATGCCACCCCCTGCCCTGGGCAGGGACACCTTCCACCAGCCCAGGTGGCTCCAAGCCCCATCCAACCTGGCCTTGGGCACTCCCAGGGATCCAGGGGCAGCCACAGCTTCTATGGGCATGCTAATAATAAATAAATAACTGAATTAACAGCTCAGTTCAAGTGACTGATTGTCTGGAATTGCCAACTGCTCTTGGACTCAAATGCAGCCTTTAGATCCCCAAACATGTTCCCCCCGTGTGGTCCCACTCTCTCCACCCAGCACTGTGGTGGTAAAGGACATGTCCAGCCACAAGTTCGTTTCCAAGTAGCCAAAGCAATATGCAAATGCTCTGATTTAAATTATAATGACATTATAATTTCAAAAGTCAGTGATAAGCTGGCTTGCTTCTTATATACATACATATTTGTCAGTGCTTTTTATTACCAGTGGTCTACTCTAAAGGTCTCTGAAGAGAAGTGATAGTGTAGGATTAGCCTTTTCCTTCCCCCCTCCTTCCTGACACCAGCTTGCACTTTGAATTCTCCTGAAGGTCTTCAAGTAGAATTAGATCTTACTCTGTATGCAAATATATGGAATATATTCTCAATATAGGCCTGGGTCAAACCTCACTGACACTGAAAGGTTCCCATTGCCTTTTCTGGGGCTTGGGCAGGGCCCCAGCACTGGAGGATGCGAGGGGACCATAATTAGTGCTGAGGAAGGGGCAGAGCTGGGGCCACTGCTCAGTTCTTAGATGTGTTAGATGGGCAAAGGGATTGTTGTGGGATTGGTTTGAGGTTTTGCACAGTGGTTGAGGTTGTGTAGAGCAGTACAGGGTTCCTTCAGTATATTGGGCAGAGGTGGAGTCCCCATCCCTGGAGGTGTCCAAGGAACAACTGGACATGGGACTCCATACTCTGAGCTGGTTGAGAAAGTGGTGATTGGTGAAAGGCTGGACTTGATGATCTTGGAGATCTTCTCCAACTGAAGTGATTCTCTGGTTCAACAATCTGCATGGAAGGGTTGGACAGAGAGCTCCTTCCCAGTCAGCCAGGTGGAGTCTGCTCAGAGAGAAAGGGAGGGACAGAGCAGGTGTGTACATGGAAGAGAAGCTCCTAGAAATGAGTACCCTGGAACTGGCCAAATTAAGAGGAAAACATAAAGATTCTCCAGAATATGTCTCCAGACCTGGTGATGCAAACAGGTCCTGAGAGGTGGTGTAGCAGGGCAGCACCTCACTGCAGTGCTGCTGGGACAGCCTCGTGGGGATCAGTTTGTAAATCCTGGGTGCCACCATGGTGCGTGGCCAGAACACCACTGGTACCGAGGGCATTGCACCCAGGTGGGAGGAGAGTAAGTCCTGCTCTTCTGGGAAGGCTGAAGGATTTTAGTTTGGTTGGGGGAAGATTTGGGGTGACTTTTTTGTAAGCCTGGTGTGTCAGTAGATCAAGGAGATTCAGTTGTCATAGAAAGTGGAAGTGAAGAGAAGCCGTTGACTGGACTGCCTCAGAAAAAAGAGCAGTTTTAGCTCAGAGAAAACCTCTCAGCTGGGTAGAAATAAAACATTCCCATGTCTGGATCAGGAGGATCAAAATTGGAGTGAAAGGACAGAAAAGTGTTAAAGCTTGTTCTGTAAGGTGAACCTTGAGTGGGGATCCCTGCACCTCGGTAGGGCCATGGCATGGGCTGAGTACCAGTGTTTTGGCTTTGGTGGGACTCTAGTCTGAGAGCTCAGGAGAGCCTGGTCTGCACGGAACAGGACAGGCCCTGGGTGGGCACGTTGGCCTTTCCAGCTCCCTCTGAATTCAGTCAGAGCAGGAGAACCCCTCGTGGGGCTGCCCTGCAGCACTGCCTGAGGTTGGCTCCTCGTGCAAGGGTGGGTTGGGGCTTGGCTTTTTTATTTGCCTTGGGCTTTTTCCCCCTCAATATGAGTTTACTGGGTTACTGTGTGGTTAGAAAGCTATAAAAATGATTATATTTTTTCTAGATTATGAATTTAATTTTGCCAGGCCTGACTACCTTATCTGAAGGGGCTGTTTGCCATCGTGACATACGGCTGAGTGATTTACTGGGCAACAAGAGTAAAGAAAATTGCAACCCCCAGCCTGGTTAAACAGCGTCAAGTGGGGAGAAAACCATCAGGGCATTGGTGCCTCTCGTTTCCAGGCTGTGAATAATTTTGGCAATATTTTTCAGCACTGTCACGGCAAGGCTGGGCTGCACTCACGGCTCCCATTGCCATGACAACCTCGAGCAGAGCCAGGAGCTGCTCCCGACTGCTGAGCCCGGCGCTGGTCGCGGTGTGACCCAGGCAGAGGAGCCACCTGCACAGCACCCTCCTGTTACCGCCTGTGCCCACGCTGACAGCAATATTCGGGGTCTGAAGCACCAGCCTGGGAGCTAAAGGGGGTTTCAGAAGCTCCTGCTGATAGGTTTCCTTCTTGCTTTTCCTCAAAAGATGATTCCTTGCATTTGGAGGGGGTTTGTACCTCGCCTTTCTCTTGCAGCTTCCAAAAGGCTCCATGCAAAGGATGGAAGAGAAATATTCCATCCTTCTGACGTGTATCTCAGTGAGTTGTAGCAATGAGGTTGGGATATCACAGAGTCATTAAGACTGGAAAAGACCTCCAAGGTCATCATTTGACCAAATACCTCCATGTGTACTTAACCATATTGTGAAGATTTTTTTTTTAACACTTCCAGGGATGGTGGCTCCCACTTCCCTTCCCACTGGTGTTGTTCTGCTGCTCTGGCATTCCTGGAGCTTAGCCCCAGCCAGCTCTGTAAGGACACAAACATTTTTGCTTCCCCAGAGAAAAGTAACATTTAAGAAGAAACAAAAATGAGATTTATGTGCTAGTTATTATTCTACAGCTGAAATTTTGGGGATTTGAGAAGGCGGCAGCATGTTGTGAGATTGCCTCAGTGGTCAACCATTGGTGATTTCTGGTCATTTCTGAATGGTCATTTCAGTGGTCATTTCTGGTGATTTCTCATGTTGGTGGTTTTGTGTCCCCGTGTGCCCAGCCATGGCTCATGGCTGTGCCAGGATGTCACCAGGATGGTCTGGGCTGCGGAGCTGGGCTGATACAGCTTCCAGGGTGTTGTGTAGCCTCAGCTGCTCTGCACATCTGCATTGCTTTGTGTCAGAACTCTGAATTTAGTGCATCACTTGGAAACGATTTGTGGTACAATTTTCTTAAGAGGTTCTACCTGCATGTGAAAATGTTCAAGCTCCAGTGCTGAGGGTTGGGCAGGTCATCACTGGCAGTGCAGAACAGTCACCACTGTGGCCATGCTTAGATGCCTTCTCTTCATGTTCATAGAATCACAGAATCCCAGACTGGGTTGGGTTGGAAGGGACCTTAAAACCCTTCCCATCCCCTGCCATGGGCAGGGACACCTTCCACCAGCCCAGGTGGCTCCAAGCCCCGTCCAACCTGGCCTTGGACCCTCGCAGGGATCCAGGGGCAGCCACAGCTTCTCTGGGCACCCTGTGCCAGGGCCTGCCCACCCTCCCAGGGAAAAATTTCTTTCCAATACCCCACCTAACCCTGCCCTCTGTCCTGTCACTACTTGCTCCTCTCCAAACTCTGAGGTCTTTTACTCCAGAGAAAGGTACCTCCAGTGTGGGAAGACAGAAACCTAAACATTACTGTAGGTTTTCCTGTCTTGAGTACTAAATCCCAGCACCTCTTCTGATCTGATGGAGAATTCTAAGAGCATTTAAGTCCTTAACCTGGTGATCAGAGATGTTAATCTCAACACAGTCAGCATGAGGTTAAGCATCTAAAGTTGTTTTTTGAAAAAATACCTCTTTATTGTTGTAGGGGCTTTTGACTAGTAGCTCCATGTATCCTGAATGAGTGCAAAGTGAAGTTCTGGAAAGCTGAGTGGCCTCTCTGCAAGCCAGATTCTTTAAAACTGATTTATTATGCACGACCATTTATGAAGGCCATAATATTCTTAGTTCCCCATTTACTTGCCCATATACGTGTTTACTTATGCACACATTAACTTGCACTCTGTTTGTCCTTTTGTGCTCAATACCTTCCACTGATATTCCTCCTGCTCATTCCTGCATCTAATGTAAGTGGAATTGCCCTGAAATGGTTTGGCCTGGGTTTATTTTCAGTTCTAGAATGCGTTAATAATTGAAGCACAGTTGAGAGGGGGTGCTTTGCCTCCCGGTGTGCCCCCAGCAGGAGTGGGGTGTGTGTGGAAGGGCTGGCTGGGCAGTGGTTGCTCCTCGGGACGTGTCTCGGAGGTTCAGGGTCTCAGCAGGGGTGTTGCTGCTGGGCTGGTTTCCCCCTGGATGGCCATGCTTGGGCTGACGGAAATGCTTTTGGACTCTGCCACAACTTTTCTCTTGAAACTGAGGATGGAAGGGGGGGACTGCAGGTGCTGGTGGTGGCAGGGCCCTGAGCAGCTGGGTCTCCTGGGATGATGAGGCTTAAGGTCCTTCTTGAGGTTCCATGGTACATGTTGCTGGAAAAGGGTCAGGTCGTGATCACCCCTTCTCAGATCCCATTCCAAGGTGAGGATTGGCTCATGCCTGGCTCTTGCCATTGCCCCATCTTTCCCCTTCTCAGAGCCCTCCTGGGGTGGCTGTTTCTCCAGCAGCTCTGGTGCCCTGTGTGTCCATTCCGGATGGATCCTGGTGCTGTGAGTGCTCACCAGGCTGCAGGGACACAGCCCTGGGGTCTTGCTTTATTTTTCTCACCATCTTCAAACTGAGTATTGTAGGGTTGGGTTTTTTTTTCTCCTTTTACATCGAATTATTCAGTAGTTGAAGTGAGTAAAATTAAAGATTTCGAGACTGGTGACTTTTAGAATGTAAGAAGGATAGCAAAATCTATTTCATTTGAACTCTAATCTCTGGTCATGTATAAAATGAATAAAATGCAATAAGTGTGGAGAAATATGATTTACAACAGCAGCTGAAGTCTGGCTGTGAGTGCCCTAAAATGCCAAGATTGTGTGTCAGTCAATTTAGCAGTGCAGCGGCGAGGGGGAGCAGTGAAATGAAGGCTTTCTCATTTTTCCTTTTTTTTCTTTTTTGTTTTTTGGAAAAAATGACAGATGAAGAATTATTTCTAGCTCAAAAAAAAAAGCAGGTGCTCAACCTGTGAGAGAGGGAAAAGCCATTATTTTAATAATAGAAGTAGGGGATGTACATTACTTCTGTTGCACTTTGTGTTTGTCTCTTTTGGTGATGTGTAACTTATTTTAGAGCTATTATAACAAGCAGGAATGCCAAGCAAGAGATATTAGGTCTGAGGATTGATAATGGGATTTCTGGAGCTATTCCCTCCTGTCTGTGCCTGAAATACAGCCCAGCCCTGCTGTGAGTGAAATTTCTTCTCACCTGAGGACCCTTTAGTGGCCTGTGACAAGTGTTTTGGTGGGTCTCAGGGCACTCCTGTTGTGGACAGAACTGCACTGGTATCGGCCCACAGCTGGGATCCTGGGGGAAAACTTCACCCATTTCAGATTCTGATGGCCATCATCTATGGACATGTAATTAGCATGGAAGAAAAATAAGTAGAGGCACCTGCTGTTGTTTTCTGTCTCTCCGTTGTCACTACTGTGTCACCAGGGATGGGACAGGGAGGGCTGGTCCTTACTGTGACCTGGACAGGGCTCACAGCCTTGCCACCCACCTTGGATCCACAGTAGGACTCTCATCCCCAGGCCAGGGACAGCAGGTGGCAGAGCAGTGCCAGGTGTCCAGGAGCACAGAACAAGGAAAAGTGAACAAAGAGGAGACAAAACTTCCTCCTGTTTTAGTGGTGGAGATGCATAGACCTCACTTCAAACGTTCCTGCCCTTGTAAGACTGTTTTCCTGCACATCCTTCTGTGCCAGATTTCTACTTCAAGGACAGTGAAATTCAGAAGTCAGTTCCAGGGAGGCACCAACTCCAAATGCCTTTAATCCTTAGCTGACCTAAGCCAGGGCCAGCACTGTTCATTTCTTGGCTGAGCAGCTCCCAAGCAATTCCAAGCAGTTCCTGGGCATCTGTGTTATCTCTGTACCTGCTGCAGAAGGCAAAGGCAGCTCTTTTCCCAGCGGATGGGGACTCTCTGCTGACTATTGGCTGTACAAACTGCTTGACTTGTGGGACTGCCTTTGATGCTCCTTCAATTTCTCTTTTAGCCATAGGATGACCTTTGAAAGCAGCAACTTGCTTTTCCATCACTGCTCTGTCCAATTATCTGGCTAATTTAATTTCCTTCTAGATAAGCTGTTAGAGTTTCTCTCATAGGCAGGAGAGGCAAAATTCCTCCTCGTTCTGTATCTGCATCGTAACCCTCAGCACAAGTGCTTTCACATTTGCTATTCTAAATTATTATACAAATTATGGATAGAATCCATAAATATTTATTTCTGATGCATGCAAATTTCTTGCATAAGGAAGTTTCTATTATAAGGAAACAAGTTGTATGAAATATTTAGCTCGAATAGTCAATATATTTAAAATGCATCCGTTTACTTCATCTTTACTCCACACATTTGCCTGTGAACTGCCAGCTGAAAACCTCGATGTGTTGCGTGTTCTTAGGACATGAAAATGCGCGTTGGCTTTGACAGGGTCATCAGAAGGAACAGGCAGAGGGAATTGGAAATTAGTCCTTTTAGTCCTGTTTACTCCATGCTGGCTGCCTGTGCACCAGGGCTCTGCGGGTGGGAATCTCTCAGAATATGACCCCAATTTTCCCTTTGGTGTTCTGAGCCTCCTGCTGCGAGGAACGTGCTGAGACATAATTGCTCACAGGCATTACCTGCCCTGCTCCGGGGTGTGGTGCTGTCCCTGGGCTGGTGACACTGTCCTTGGGCTGGTGGCACTGTCCCTGGGCTGGTGACACTGTCCCTGTGCTGGTGACACTGCCCCTGGGCACACAGACATGCAGAGTGCTGGACATGAGCATGGACCTCTCACAGCTGACTCATTAAGGGAACCATGAGCAGTTTATCCTTCTGGTTAGAAATGCTGTTCACAGGAATTTGGGATCGGTCCTGAGGTGGGGTGGGCTTGGAGTTACAATGGTCACATCTCCAGGAGCATCCAGCTCCCTGATTTCACTTTGGTTTTGCCCTCATCAAGTTGGTGTTTTTGATGCTTCTGTTAGAGGTGTTCTCATTTTGTTGGTATAAATTAGATATTGGGAGGAAGTCCTTCCCTGGGAGGGTGGGCAGGCCCTGGCACAGGCTGCCCAGAGAAGCTGTGGCTGCCCCATCCCTGGCAGTGTCCCAAGGCCAGGATGGATGGGGCTTGGAGCACCCTGGGCTGGTGGGAGATGTCCCTGTGTGTGACAGGGGGTGTGAAATGAGATGGTCTTGAGGGGCCCTTCCAACCCAAGCCATTCTATGTTTCTGTGATGTGCAGCCATTCCCTGAGCCTGGGCAGGAGCAGCTTGGACAGGGGATGTCCACGAGCAGTGGAGGTTTGATGGGCCACCCAAGCACTGCCAACATGCACAACCACCAACCGACCATTAAAGGGAAATTTTCTGACACCAAAATCCCATCATTTCCTTCAGTGTCACTTTCCTATAATTGCCAAGCACAGAATTTATAATGAAATGGTGTGACTGATTCGCTGACATTCCCACAGCCATTCCACAAGGGCTCTTTGCCTGCCTTGCCGTATCACAGTGTAATAACTGCAATCAGCATAACCACTGTGATTTGTTTGTCACACATCCCTTGGGAACCATCCCTTGGCATTGGTGGCACTTTGTGAGCATCTCAGTTTCCATCCCTGCGTGTCTCCCTTGCGGTGGGGTTGGGTTTCTGGAGCAGCACTGACACTCGGCTCTGCAGAACGGGGCTGTGCCAGTGCACTCAGGAGCACAGAAAGGCACAGGTCTGTAAATACGTTACAGTGAATGTAAAATCATACCATGGAATGGTAGAACAGTTTGGGTTGGAGGGGACCTGGTTGTGAGCCAGGTCAGGAAAGAGAGCTGGCAGAACAGCTTCACATGTGAGATACTGTATTTCTCAGGCAACAGAAGTGTGCAAGCCTTGTGGAAGGACATAGCTGGCTGGGTGAACTTCTTGTTGCCTGAAACTTCCATAAATCAAGTTGTCCAAGGAAATGGGAACAGTGTTTGGGTTTATTTCAGTGAGGGCGTGGTGCTGCCCAAAGGAGGGTCATGCTGCAGGACCTTCACTCCCCACGTAGCCTGTGCAGGGGCATCAGACACCAAAGTGGCTGAGAACACATTGGTATTCAAGACTTTTCACTTCCCATGTTTTTAAAAACATATAACAAGTGGAAGCTAATTTTCATTTTTATTAAAAAGTGTTTCTCATTCTTATATTTGCACAACATAATGTAGAGAATGAGATGAAATCTTCAGATGACCTGGAAGAGCCTTCTGGGAGATTTATAAACTGTCTACTTCATCTGTAAGAACATTTGTTTTAATTCCCATATAAAAGTGAGATAAATTGGCTTGTAATAACACGGGTCCAAAAATATCTCAAGTTACCACTTTATTTCCATATTGCAAAATAACACAATTCAGTGCATAATTAGAAAGCTGAATTGGAGAAAAGAAGCAGTTGCTCCTGATTAGACTGAAGGCAAAGCTTTAGCCTACAGAAAGGATTTCTGACTCCTAAAGGGACTTTTCTAAATCTGCAGCCATCAGTTCAGTTATTATATAAACTATAAGTTGAGTTCTCATGGCCCAGCAGCTGGAAGTCTCTCCACTGGGTTAGCAGAGAGCCAGAGGCCTGATCCCGCAGTGCTTTTCTTCCCAGAGAAATTGCATTCGTGCAAATCATCCACTGATACAATTTGTTGTGGAAAAATTGCTGGTTATTAGGAGTGTGTATTCCAGACCAGTCTAATTTTCTCTCAAGGTTTTGAAGGTAATTTTCGTCATTTGCATGAATAAAGCAAGAATCTGGAAAACACAGAAATCTAAAATTCAAATGAAAATCACTTATGTAAAAAAAGTGATAAAATCTGGGTGCTTTTGCATGTGAATGATGTCCTCAGGGTTGGGTTTTCTCCAGTGCCTGCTTCAAAGTCCATGCATTTGTAACACAGTGTGTGAAGTCAAAATTTGTCAAAATTCGGAATCTGATTGAGAGAGAAGGAGACGTGAGTGAGGATGACTCTCCAGAATGACTTTATCCTTCTGTTGTAGGAAATGTGGCTTCAAACCCTCCACGGGAGTGAACTTGCACAGACCAAAATCGCATTGTATTAGAAAGCCTTGATTTCCACTGGTAACATTTAGAATCATGGAAAGGCCTGAGTTGGAAGGGTCCTTGAAGCCCATCCTATCCCTTCCCACCCCTGCCATGGGCAGGAACACCTCCCACCAGCTCAGGGTGCTCCAAGCCCCATCCAACCTGGCCTTGGACACTTCCAGGGATCCAGGGACAGCCACAGCTCCTCTGGGCAGCCTGTGCCAGGGCCTGCCCACCCTCCCAGGGAACAGTTCCTTCCCCATATCCCACCTAACCCTGCCCTCTGGCAGTTTGAAGCCATTCCCCTTGTCCTGTGCCTCCAGGCCCCTTGGAAAGAGTCTCTCTCCATCTTTCTGGTGAGCTGCCCTCGGGCACTGGAGCGTCCAGTTGGGTCACCACAAAGCCTTCTCTCCTCCAGGTTGGATAAGCTCTATCCCAGTTCTCATTTGTGTCAAATTCAAGCATCTCCCACTAAATCTGCATCTTAATTTCTTAATTTAATCTCATGTCTGGAAGCTGCCAGGTTCACCAGCCAGCTGTAAAAGGCACGCATGAGTTATTAGAGTCCCATTGTTGGGTAAATCTGATCCTTTGTACTTTAAGGCACCCATTTGCATTCATCTAAAACGCTTTCCCAGAGTTTATCAGAAGAAGTGAAATAAGAAATGAAATAGTTTCACGTAAACTGCATTTTTATGTCTGGCTGGTAAAACCACAAAGCAGAGATAAAACACATAAAACTGAGACTCTGCATAATAAGCATATCTATTAGTGCCCTTATCTTTGCACAGCTCCCGTTTGTCATGAGCAGCATTGTGTGTCACTCAGCCCCTTGTTCTACAAACACTCCTTTCTCCCTTTCCTTTTATCTCCCACCAGCGTTTCCAAGGTGGGAACGTGGCTGGGGGTGCTGCAAAAGACCCCTTTGATTAAGTAATCATTTCACCTTCGACCCCTTATGGCAGGAGCAATTAAACATTATTCCCCAGGTGTGCTGGATAAACCCTTCACGGGGGCTCTGCTGGTGGCAGCATTGGCAGCAGCCCAGGATTAAGGGGCAAATGTTGGGTCAGACGGTGGCCAGGAAGGCCACTGGCCACAGCCTGGCTGCTCCTCTCTGTTTAGGTACCCACAGGCAGGTAAGGCAGGTGTGCAGGGCACTGCCAGCAGTCTCCCCTGGGGCAGAGGGAACCTTTTGGGGCTGTTTGCAAGGGTTTGGTGTGGGGGCTCTGAACGCCCCACCGGAGGTGGCTGTGGGGCAGCAGGGGACAGGTGCCCTGCCAGCAGTGGCTCTGGGCAGGGCTGCACCCAGGGCATCCCTCGGGCCCAGCAGCAAGGGCTGGAACGTGGTCCAGCGTGTCTTCTCCCTGACAAGGGGGGCTGTGTCCCAGTGGCCTGACTTTGGCAACTTTTCTGGTGATGTCAGTACCATTTCCACCTGATAATGAGCAAAAATCCTCGAGGAAGCTCTTTAATTTCTGCTCGTGTGTGTCTGTACAGAGGCACATCCGTGCACAGCACATTCTGGGCTTTCTGGAAGGCATTTATTGCTTCCAGTGGAGGCCCTGATTGCTCTGGTAACAACTGTGCTGTAGATGCAACTTGTATTTTTCTAAATGTGGGAATTTGGAAATACCTGGGCAGAGTCAGCATTTTACACTGCTATTATATTTATTCAGGGAGTTTTTCCATCAGAAATTCAGAATGATTAGGAGTGAATAGGGGGGGAAGAGGAAACAGCGTTCTGAAGAAACCACCCTCAGTGTGTGATGATTTTCTCATCTCTATGGATTTCCTGTACACTTAATTTCTGAAAAGGATCCACAGAGATACTGCTGCCTCTTCAGCTCCTTCACACCTGTATTGTGCAGTCTCTGCCTTTTAATTGTGCTGAATCCTCTCAAGTCATAAGGATTGTTCTAGTTTGTCTATTAATGTATCCCCTGAAAAGATACTTTTTAAAAGAAGAAGTAAAAAAGGCTTTTCTGCCCCTGTGTATGTGCAGAGTACATGTCTGAACCCCTGTGGTTCCTTTGAAAACTCATCTCATGGCAGGACCTGTTCTCTGACTTGAAAATATGCTATTTTTTCCTAATAATGAGCATAACTGAATGTCACGAGCACAGAAATCATTGTGTACTCTCTGCAAAGTTATTTCAATGAATTCTAGGGAGAGTACACGAAAACTGGTTTAAAAGGAAGAAAGTTATACTAACCCATGTTATTATGGTTCACCTTCTATACCTTACCGTTGACCTAAGCTTTAATTTATATCAGAATTATTTCAATCCAAATCTGGTCTTCATTCTTTAAATAAATGGACAGAAGCTGTACCGTGACATACAGTGGGAATTGTGCTGATAAGGACAATGGGAGTCTCTGGGGTTGAGCCTCAGAGAGGCTGCTGCTGGATGAGGCAGGTGGTTTGTGTTGGACCTCACGGTGATTGCAGTACGAAGCTCTCAGCTCACACATCCTCGGTTGCAAACCCATTGAAAATTGCTTTTAGATGTCTCTGTAATGTTTGAAATGCTGCAGCCTCCTTCCCAGTCATCTAATTTGTAATAGTCTCTCATGTGTTGTGTCTCCCAGCTCTACATACAAACCACCACACTCACCATATCCATGAACTTAAGTGCTTCGGTGGCCCTGGGGATGCTGTACATGCCGAAGGTGTACATCATCATCTTCCACCCCGAGCTCAACGTGCAGAAGCGGAAGCGCAGCTTCAAGGCCGTGGTGACGGCGGCCACCATGTCGTCACGGCTCTCGCACAAGCCCAGCGACCGCCCCAACGGCGAGGCCAAGACGGAGCTGTGCGAGAACGTGGACCCCAACAGTGAGTACGGCACGGCTGCATGGGGGCCCAGCGGGCACGCCCTTCATCCCCTCGCTCTGCTCCATTACACGGTTTGGAAGTCTCTCTCATCTTTCTTTTAATTCTTTATTACCTTCCCCCCCACCACCACCACCTCCCCGAATGTTTGAGTTGAGTTGTGCCGGTTGGCAGCAGCGCTTCAGAAATGTTTGGTAGCTGTGAGTAACTCCTGCTCCTCCTCCTCCTTTCCCTCCTCTGTGAGTAAGATCAGCAGCGTCCGTGGGTACCAAAGCCCTCAGCCTGTGTCCAGCTCACCCTGGTAGGGACAGGTTCCAGGATGGATGGAGGGACAAGGACCAAACTCGTCGATAGCTCTGCTAACCTGACTTACCATTTGGTTTCTTGCAAAGTTTCTTTGCAAAACCCTCACAATCCTTGAAGATTCCCATTTAGGGATTTTATCTGTCCCTAATGCAAATCTTGCCAGCGATTTAAAAGGAAAATAGATGGAAAAGATGCTTCCAGTTTCCCTAATGTGCATAGCAGGGTATTGCGCAGCACGAAATTACAGACTGAGGCCATCAAATTTGATTTGTATTTGAATCTGGAAGGGGCTGAGGAAGGAGACAGCTGCACAACTCTGCAGCCTATTGGGATGGTTTAGGCGCGGCTGCAGTTTTTGTGCAGAGCAGCTCTGGATGTGGAGAAATGCCCTTTGCCTGCCCGTGACGTGCTCGGGCTCTGCCTGCCGGAGCCCCTGCCCTGCCGGAGCCTCTGCCCTGCCGGAGCCCCTGCCCTGCCGGAGCCCCTGCCCTGCCGGAGCCCCTGCCCTGCCGGAGCCCCTGCCCTGCCGGTGTCCGAGCTGTGCTGCAACTGCTGCCCCGGAGCAGCTCTGCTGCCAGAGCTGCTGGGCAGGGCAGCCACTCATTGACACAGCACTTTTCCTCCCGTCCGTAGACCCGGGAGAGGTTTCCTCCGATGTCTCACCGTGCAGGTGTACAGAACACATGCTGGGGGAGCTGAAGGTGTCTTTGGAAGCTGAACTCTCGGCACTGGGACTCCCACAGGGGACAGGGAGGAGAATGGTTCTCGTAAATTAAGGACCACACTGTGCCTCTGCCAGCTGTATTGGGCAGAGCCCTCAGTGCGGGGGGAAATAAATGGGATTCCTGCATTGGGGTGTTACCCAGTGACAGCCAGAGCCCTCTGCCAAGGCACATTTCAGGGAGGGAAGGAAAGAAGGGAAGAGAATTTGAAAGTCAGCTGGGCCAGGGCAGGGGAATGTGTGTTGCTGCTGCACTTCACTAATTGCTGCTTTGGGGAAGTGAGTTGGAATTAGTTTCTCCCCGAGAAAACTCAAAATATAAAAATTTCCTCTCAAAACTTGAACCCAAAGAAAACTACCCAAGTTGTGATGCTGCAGTTCAGTGCAGAGGGAGAGGCAGAGCCCTGTGGGAACCCCAGCCCAGGGATGTCCCACCCCAGGTGTCCCCTCCTGGTCTCATTCTCCTGTGCTGCATCTTATTGCTGGTTTCAGACTTTTGAGAATATTTCCCCCTCCCACCAAAGAACAGTCAGATTTTTCCCTGGGAAGGAGTTACGTTTATTGAAAAGAAGTGTTGTCCACTTAAGCCCCATGTTTCTGCTAAAACACGTTTTTCAGCTAGGGCTATAGAATAGAATATGTTTTTAAGAGGCAAAAGAAGGGGCAGAGCCCCCTGTCTTGCCCAGATATGCCACTTTCTGCCTTGAACCATCACTGTATAGGATCTTAAAGCACATGAATTCATTTCTTAGTATCTCCAGTCAGGAAATATGCAATACATTAATTCTTACGTTTTCCCAGCTACTGGGATTTTACTTTTTTTTTTTTTTTATGGTTTGGAAAAATATATTTTCTTTTAAATGTTTTAATTATTCACCTAGAGTTCCATCTGTTCCTATTATCAGCTGCACCTACCTCTCCTACTTCATTCCCTGGGTCTGTGTGTTCATAAAAGGTGTTATTAGAAAATCAAATTAAATAAACTACTGTACTTAAAGTATTTGGGTATATTAGTGCCAGTGTAACCACCACAGTCACTGGGAGTTTCCTACAGTGTTCAATAAGTTATTGATTGACCCCCCTGATGGGGCACTAGTCATCAGTGTCTGTAAAGTAACTCACTGAACACCTGAACTGTGTTTCTTTTTTGAAGCATGAATATTTTGTTGTAAAAAAATGTTTAAAGTCCTATTTTTAGGTGGAAAAATTGAAAACAGTATAAATGAGCTGAAAAAAAAACAAACGGCACTATCATCCAAGCAAAACTCCCCAACCTTCCTTTTCAGTGAAATTTTGAGTGTGGTGTCCATACATAAAAATGGTATTGATGTTTTCATAGCAATTTAACTTCAAAAAATATTCTATTCAGTGAATAAGGAAATTTTCAGAGTTGACCAATTGGAAAATAGGAAATGTGAACGAAAAATTGCCCCAGGGGCATCAATGCCAGGAGCATTTCTTTAGGTTTTTTTTTAAATCTCAAGTGTCTTCTTTCAAAAGAAACAAAACAAAAGAATGTCTTTCCAGTATTTCTTTGTGCAATTGGCTTTGCTCCCAGTGATGGCCCACGATGGGCTGCAGGAGGTGGCTCCTGGTCCCTCCTGGCTTGGACCTGCCCTGGGAGAAGCCCCAGGGGGAAGTTCTGGTTATTGATTCCCTGCCAGGCTCCTCTGGAGCTCATGGGGGCAGGAGGAAGGGAAATTAATGGAAGGGGACTAAAAGATGAGTTGGAGACTCATCCCCAATGTGCAGAGTGAACTTGGGTGCTGCCCTGGCTTTGCTGCCAGGGCTTTTCTCAGAGGTGTAAAAGTACAGTTGGGTTTTCCAGTTTGATTTTCTATTCTCTTTCCTGGTGCTGCTGCTGCTGCTTGCTCAGGTTCTAGAGACTGGAGTTGCTATTTCTATGGAAAGACACAAATCCTCAATATCTCCTGAAAACCAGTCAGCACGGAGCCACCAGCATGGGATTCACGTACCTCCAGACACTGGGCAGTTTGGTGACTGAGCCCACATTTATGGCCTGTCCTACTCAAACACCAGAGTCAAACCAATGGCAGATATGGATGGTTTTACAGAGAAATAGCCTTGAAAAAGATCTCTATGATTTAAAAAATAGAGAATCTGTGGCTGTCCCATCCCTGGGAGGGTCCAAGGCCAGGTTGGACGGGGCTTGGAGCCACCTGGGCTGGTGGGAGGTGTCCCTGCCCATGGCAGGGGGTGGCACTGGATGATCTTGAAGGTCCTTCCAACGCAAAGCATTCTGTGATTCTGTGACAATGAACTGAAGATGTGAGTGTAAAACTGGAGGGTCTATAAATTCCCTGGGTGGCTTCCCAGGAGCAGGTGGGCTGAGCATCACATGCAACCTCTGCACACAACTCTGGGGGCATCTCCAGGAATTCAGGCTCAGAAAAAAATTGTGCAGAGTCCTTGGGAGAGCTGGGCTCACACCCCGGGGGTTTAGTGGGAGTGGAAAAGAGACACTGATTAATGTGGGAGGAGAATCACTTGGAATGCAGTGACCTCATATCCCACTTATTGGGGAATAGGCACTCGCTGTGTTACAGATTTTCTTAAGATCTGTGGGAAATCAGAAGTTTCATGATCTGAGCTCCCAAGCCATGCCGTGGGAGGGCTTTCCTGCTGAATGTGATATATTAAGGCCAAGCTTTTCAATCTACTTAGGAAAACTCTCTTAATCATTCCTGTTTGCCATCTGTCACATTCATGCTTTCACTCCTTCCACAGCTTTTCCCATCTAATGCATGTTTGCTGCAGGTTTGGATGAGCAGAACTTGGTGCCCAGAGCTGTGTCCATGTAATGGGTTGATTCTGCTCTTGTGTGTCTTTGGCTTTCACCCTGTTTGAGAAGACACTCCTCGAGTGTGAGGTGGAGCAGGCAGTGAGTGCTCTGCTGGGCTCTCTGCTTGTGTTTCTGCTGCAGGAGCAGAGTGTCAGCCTCTGAGAGAAACATTTGAACCTCCAACCCATACTTAACTTATATTGAGATTTACATGTAATTACCCCTTTTCCCAAGCAGCTTGTTTTAATTCACAGCTTCACCCACCAGAGGGAGAGGGAAACCAGCGCCGTGGGTCCTTGGGAATGAGGAGGTTGTGCCTCTCGTGGGCTGGACAACCAGAACCACAGAATGGGTTGGGTTGGAAGGGACATTGAAGCCCATCTCTTTCCAAACCACTGCCATGGGCAGGGACACCTTCCACCAGCCCAGGTTGCTCCAAGCCCCATCCAACCTGGCCTTGGACACTGCCAGGGATGGGGGAGTCACAGCTTCTCTGGGCACCTGTGCCAAGGCCTGCCCACCCTCCCAGGGAAGGATTCTAACCTGAATTTCCTCTCTTTCAACATTAAGTAGAACTTTCTTGGCAGCTGATTGAGTTTTTGGTGGGGAAGTGCAGTCACTGCTCATTGTCCCCAAACATGCCAGGCACTGTTTGCATGTTCCGTGTCCCGTGCACTGTCAGCCCCTCTCCATCCCAACAGCAGGGAGGGCACTGTGTGTCCATCCTCCCGTTTCTCCATCCCCGAGAATGAACACTGATTTTGTGGGTTCCCATCGTTAATCTGTGGGTGGTGTCTGTGAATCACAAGCATCTCCTGTCTTGGGCAGGCACTGCAAATGCCCCTGTGCTGTGTTTGTGTGTTCATTCTCCTCTATCCTGAACATCACTGGCGTCACGTTGCCTTTTCCATCCCTCTGAGGAAAGCACCAATATGGTTGGTGATGATGCTGGGGAACCTGGGAGTGGCTGCATTGGTGAGGAGGGACCAGGGGGTCTGAAACTAAAGCCAAGACATCCCAGAGTTGGTTCAGGGAAGAAAGAGGAAGATAAAAAACGTAATCAGCCAGCCCTGCTGTTTTGTGAGCAGCTGCTCCCACGTTCAGAGGTACCTGAACCCTGTGACTGGTTCATTTGTTGCTAAACCAGAGCTCATCTCCTGTGCTGGTGCCTCTCAGCTTCGCACTGCTCTAATCCGAGCCCTGCAGCCGGGTTAGTGTCACAGGCTCGTGGCAGGGCAGGCTGGGAAGAGTTCACTGTGCACAGAGCGATCCTACATACCAATGTATTTACTTTCCCTTAGACTGCATACCACCAGTAAGAAAGAGTGTTCAAAAATCTGTTACTTGGTACACTCTCCCACCTACTGTATAGCTTTTGCCTGCTTTCCAGAAAGGTAAGGAAAACTGAGCTTCTTATTTTATTCTCAAGTTATGATGGTGATGATGATGATGATTATGATTTGATTCTTATCATGTACGTAATTATGTGAGGAGTGTTCATTACAGCAGCTGTTTTAAAACCAGTGTTTAACTTAAAAATTGTTCACAATTCCACTACCAAAAGCTGCCATGGGAAGGTTTCCCTGGAAAAGGGGAGACCCCTGACAATGTCTGCACTGGGATCCTTGAGCACCAGCACCTGGTGGTCTCCTGCTTCCCACCACTGGAGGAGGGTCCCAGTAAAGCCTTGGAAGATGGAGATATTTGATAACCATGTAAAAAAGGAGCAAACAAATGATCAGAAGTTAATTCTGGCCGCCAGATCTAACAACTGAAGAAGTATTTTCTGAGTCATTTCCATCATCTCTACCCACAGGGTTGCTTGGCAGCACAAAAATAACGTTTGCCAACATGTGAGCTGAGCAACCCTCTTTACACTAAAATTATAAATGGCTCAAAAAAAGTTTGTAAAACCTTATTTTCCCTGTGGGAGAGCCCAGTAACCACTCGCTCCTGTGGAACCACAAGTGAACAATTTTTGGGGGCTGGCTTTTCCCAGGTGGTGTGGCTGCCTCTGTGGTGATGTGTGAGCTCAGTCGGTGTTTGTGAGTGTACCAGCCAGGAATTCCTGCTTTGCTAAGGCAATTAGAGGTACAAGAAAGCATTTGATATTGTTGAGAAATTACTAACAACCACTGATAGATGTTTCTCACAATCCCCTGTGTGCTCAGGGGGCTTTTCGGGCTCCTTTGGGGCTTTGCCCACTCCTTTGGGTTTAGCCCAGGTATGGAAGGTGCTGACCTGGTTACTGTGGTGCTGTGCACTGAGGGCTTGAAGAAACCACTGTATTCAGCCTTCAGAATGTTGCACTGATCCCTAATAGGTGAGAACTTTTATCAGCAAAGGTAGGAATGTTGCTTGAATTGAGTCTCTGAGTCACAGGAAAAAAAATCCTAATATCTCTGGTGGTGTAAATTGCCCCAGCTCCAGTTTCAATTCAGTCCTGGCAGAGTGTCCAAATTGGTTTTATTGTGTTTGAATCAGGGCCATTATGTTAACTCCCAGCTCAGGCAGAAAGGCTGATTTAAGGTGTGAAGCTCTTCATGAACATCAGGATGACTTGGAGCATCCTGGTGCCAGGGTCAGGAAGGGTGATGATGGCTGGTCTGCAGGGAGATTGAACAAGGCAGTCAAGGAGGAGAAGGGGCCACTCAAAGTATTATTGCAAATGAAATGGGAAAGAGGAAAGGGCAGCAGTGTGAAGATGAAATTGCTAAAGGGAGGAGATGAGAAGGAGAGAGAGAGAGAAGGTACCTTAAATCTCAGGAGAAATCACTTTTTAAAATAAAACTGAAAACAAAAAAAAAAAATCACAAGCATTTGAAATTAAAAAAATTAGGAACTCACACAAATTTCTAAAATTATGTGATAGTGGAAATAATATAAGGCATTGCTGTCTGCAGTCACACAAATAATGTTGTCATCGAAGTCCTATAAAAAGAGTTTGGCCATTCGGATTCTTTAAGTAGATTCTAAAATTCGGTTCATAAAAGCTACCAAACTGCTGCAGTCAGGGCTGGTTTGGGGTTGTGCTGGTCCTGTCAGTGCTCCCTCCTCTGCTCTGGGCTCTGTTCTCCATCCCTGCCTCCCGAAGCGCTCCTGCTCCAGCTGGGCTGGCGGCTGGAGCTCTGCTTGCTACTTTGATTTGTTCTTCCAGGAACACAAAACAAAAACCAGCAGGAAACAATATGCTGTATTAGAAACAAAGCAGGGATAGCAGGAAAACATCAACTTGGTTGTAAATTGACACTTGTTTTGCTCGTAACTTATTTGTGGTAGGGATGAACACAGAGCTGAGCCCTTACACGACTGTCTCAATTTCTGCTTGCGATGCACAGAGAGATGTGTTCATAGTGCTTTGAATTGCTGCCTGGGAGTGACAAACAGGACTTTGCTGCTGGTGAGATTGATGAAAATACAAGGCTTGAAAACCTCCGTGTGGTGGCTGGGTCAGGGAAAAAAATTGTCCATCACTGAACAGGGTAGAGAAAGTCAATTCTTCTGTAGAGCTCTGGAGCCAGCGGGAAGAGACAGCCCAGTGACCGAAGTGCGTGTGGTGTCTGAAAGAGCTGCATCTGTCCCTTGGGCTTGGGAGCCTCCCGGTGCAGGGCTCCACAAGGGCTGGTCTCCCTTCCTTCGCAGATGCCCCGGCAGGTCTGACGTTCCCACCTCGGCTGTGTGCTGGGGCTCCTGGCTCTGAGGGGCAGGGGACACAGGGACGAGCAGCTCCCTGCCCAGCAGGACCCTGTCCTCACCTTGGCATGGCCTCTGCATTCCTCTGGAATTCCTGTTGGCTTCCCCAGGCTTTGGGCAGTGGATGCATCTCCAGTCCTTCCTGAATTCCTTGGGAAAGGCCAGTCCCTGTCCCCTGTGCAAGGGTCGGGAGGGTGTGCTGTCAGACACACCGGGCACTGGCACCACTTGGGCTGTCACACAGTTCCAGTGGCCTTGGGAGCCAGGGAGAACCTCCAGAGAGGTGCTTCCAGAGGGTCTCCAGGTGCTTCACGAGTCATTCTTGGCTCGCTCTGCACGCAGAGGAGTCTCCGTGGTGATTGCCAAGTGCTGAGACAATTTGTAAGGGCTGTGCAGCCCCACACCTGGGGAGCCATCGCCTGTCTTGGGCACCTCTCCCCTAGAATATAAATGCAATTACTGAGGTTGCTCTGGAGTGAAGCTGTTGTGATGAGTCATGGTGTGGTTTGACACCAATCCTGGGCTTTCGTTGGAAGAGGTAAATAGAGGTGCCCCCAAGTGGCAGGGATTTCCCGTGCCTGTTCTCCTCCCAGACACAGTCCTGGGAGCCCAGAGCCCCCCACACCATGGAGCAGTGGGGTCCCTGGGGATGGCAGCTCTTTGAAGGCTTTGGGGCTCAGTTGTGTGGTGCTCTGTAGCTCATCACGCCTTCGGGTGTGTAGTGGAGAATAATTATTTGCTGGATTGAAGCATCATTTTCATTTTAAATCTGGCCTATTTCAGCCTGAGAAAGTGCTCTGTGTTTAACCTCACTTGGGGGATTTTCTCTTCATTGGAGGCTGCTAAGACATGAGAATTTGCAGTCAAAATTGACTTTGACAGCTCTTCACTGCATCTATTTTGATTCTGGAATGGCTGACTGGAAAACTAAACATCGTGAATTTCTTTTAACAGTGATATGCTTATTTAAAAGTGTTGCCCGGAGACACATCCCGGCCTTGGACACTCCCAGGGATGGGGCAGCCACAGCTTCTCTGGGCACCCTGTGCCAGGACCTGTCTTCCCTCACAGGGAATATTTCTTTCTAAAGACCCCATCTGATCCTGCCCTCTGGCAGTGGGAAGCCATTCCCTGTGTCCTGTGCCTCCATCCCTTGTCCCCAGTCCCTCTCCAGCTCTCCTGGAGCCCCTTCAGGCACTGGAAGGGACTCTCAGGTCTCCCTGGAGCCTCCTCTGCTCCAGGTGAACCCCCCCAGCTCTCCCAGCCTGGCTCCAGAGCAGAGGGGCTCCAGCCTTTGGACAGAACATTCCCTCCTGTCTGAACATTTGGGGATCATGTTACTTTCTTTTTTTACATCTAAAAATAATTACTTTGGATGGTGCACTTTCATGCGTTCACACAATTGCACATTCCCATATTAATTATTTTCAGACTGTCTCACACCTTTCATGACTTACACAACACAAGACTTGTAAATATGCAGGGAAGTGTCAGACTGTTTCTTTTTTAAAAATTAAAATTCTTAGGGCACTTAAACAATCACCTTCAAGTTTGAAGTCTGAATAAAAACACATTATTCATGGCTAGAAGTGCTTTGGATATTAAAAGCCGGGTAGTAGATAGATGTCTATGAGGCATAAATGAGTATTAATTAGTGTACAGGTATTCATCTTTCATTCCATTTTTTCTGTTTGTCTTATGTGATCTTTCTTTCCTAGGAAATTTGGAGGAAGAGTGAGCAGATCATGGACCAGTCCCCCTCTTGCTTTTTTATCTAATAAACTCTTAGTAGCTCTGAATTCTCCCATTAATTAATTTATCAGTCCTTACATCCTCTCAGGGAGACTTTGTCAAATTTATAAATCATAGTATCAAGGAAAAGACAAGACTTTTGGCTCTCTTATCTCTCATCTATTTGTAATGACTCCCTTCCTCCCAAGCAGGGCCACTGTGCCCATGGCAGGGCTGGCGGGTGCTGCTCTCCCGGTCACCTGCTGTGCCCCCCACGCTCTCACACCCTCCCTGCTGTCCAGACGTGACTCGGGCAAAGAGTTGTAGGATTAGGAAACTGACCTTGCCGTTCTCCCCATGATGTCGCCGCAGTCCCTGGCATGTCCCAGCCCAGGACATGGCAGGATTTGGAGCTGTGTTTCCTTTCTCCACGACCCGGGCACCGAGAGCGTGACTTGTACTGGCGACTTTTGGGATGTGAACTGTTTGAGTTGTTGCTGCTGCTGGAATTAGGAGGAAAGGATCCCCGAGGGCAGCCAGGACCCATCACCTGGGGTGCAAAACCTGCCCCGGTGCCACCAGCAGCCTTCAAAGCCCAGGAAAGGTTTCCCAAGCTGCTCTCTGGCCACTGAGGAGGAAAGAGGGGATGGTTTGACTGGAAGTAGCTCCAAGAGAGATTTTAGGAGAGCACAACAAACAGCCTCTGAGCCAAAGACTGAAGGAATCAAATGCTACACTTTGGGCTGGGTTTTGGCCCCGGCACATGGAAGGTGGATTTGAGGTTTTACAGTTTAGGGCCTTTTCTTGAACTTGTTTGCACTAGGGATATTTCACTGCTAGGAAATTGGTTTGAGCCATTGTGGTCTGCCTGTGGTTATTATGATCAGCTCATTGAATGTATTGAATTATTATTATGAGCAGTTAGACAAGCAGCCATCACCAACTGATGCTGAAAAGCTATTTTTTCTTCTTTTTTTCTTCTTTTATTTATGTAAATGCCCATGAAACACAATGGAGACAAATAATAGGGAAGAAAGGCTTCTGTTCCCGGGACCTGGGGTTTGGCTGAGTTACTCCTCTGCAACTCAGGGCTCTGGGTCTTACCTGAGAGCAGAGTCAGGCACTGCCTCTAGTGAGATGTGTGTTCCTGCTGTTCAGTGGGAAAAGAAATGAAGAGATACAGTTGCCATAGTTACAGCATTTGTCATGATGCTTATCATGTCCCTGCAATAAAGAGCCCTGCATTAAATCTGGGCTCTTATTAATATCAGCTGTTAAACATTTCCAGAGTATTTGAAATCAAGACTTTCTGCTAAAAAATTAAATGTTGATTGCAGCAAAATTGGACTGTTAAACGGTGCAGCTTGAAGTGTAATTTTGTTAGACCCTATATAGCAGAATCCTACACCAGGAATACATTTTCCAGGGAATTTAGTCTCTTTGCAACTCATGTGCATTCTTGATTTGCCTGTTAGGATGTTTGTTACTTGCAGCTCTGCCAAGGAGTTGGAGAAGGCCAGCTGGCAGGAAGGGAGGGGAGTTCCTGGCTGAAAGAAAATTATTTGTCTGATTACTTTAAAACCATAGAAAGGCTGGGAGAACTGGGATCGTTCAGCGTGGAGGAGGGAAGGCTGCTGGGGAGGACTGGCCACCCAAAAGGGCTGTGTGGGAATGGATTTGGGTGGGGGGAGTTGTGCTGGTCCTCAGTAGCTGGAGAGCAACACATCACAGGATGGCAGGAGAAATAAATGGTGGGGAGATGTCCTGGAAAGTGTCACAGCCATGCTGGGATGGGAGGGCGGCTGCAGAGTCCCCGGCTGTGCCCTGGGGCTGGGGACAAGGCAGTGGGGACACGGGGACACGGGAACACAGTGAGGAGCACAGTGAGGAACACAGTCAGGAGGCAGAGGTGAGCTGTTTCCTTACAGCTCTGACTCCAGGACTCCTTTGGGATGTTTTAGCCGATCACTCAGGTCATAATTTTAATTACGTTTCATGCAAACTGTTTTCACACGTGGCTCTAACAGCTCTCCCAGAGCCAGGCCTTCCAGATAAGATAACCAAAGTGCTGTTAATTACTTGGTTTTAAGCAGGTGAAAATAATTTGCTTCTGTTTGTTATCTTTCTGGTCCACAGCATTCAAACAGAAACATTATAAAGGTAGTTTGAATTAGTTGGTTTTCTGTACCATCGGCTCCAGTTAAGGAATGTGAGTTGGTTTTGTTTCTTCCCTGCCATAATCTCATATAGATTTGGAAACACATTTTGTAAGATCCTGTGCACTTTTCCAGCTACAGGCGAGGCTGGGGCAGATGAGGTGCTGGGGATTGGATTGGTGTGAGGGTTGTACAGTGACTTTTTTTGTCCTCTGGGCCCCCATTCCATCCATCCATCCCTGCAGAGCAGGATTTCTATTCCCCATGGGCTCACCACATCCCACTCTCAGAGCACAAACACAGCTCTTCCCGAAGCCTCTGCACAATCTTTCACCACTGGCAGTGTTGATAAAGCCTTCCTGCTGTTCATCCTCTGATCCCACTCTCGCTGATACTTTCAAGCTTCACCCAACACAGAGGTTTTTATCTGCAAACAGACAACAAGGAGATTGGGGGAAGATGCAGCCAAACATGCTTGAGATTGATGTTCTTGAGCAGTACCAACTTTGTTGATTTTAGCATTTATTTGGAAGGGTACAACAAATCCTTCTCTGTTACAGTCTTATTTCCTGACTCAGAATCTCAAACTCATTCTTCTCTGTCTGGCAAAACCCTGATGATTTTTCAGGCCATAAACAGTCTGGCTCTGCTCTGTGACCCAAAGTCACGTTCTGTTTTAATGGCTGACGTGGGAAAGTTCACAGGAGTGACTCTGGACTCATCTCTGGAGATGCCCACCTTGATCACACCTGAAAGGCAAAGGGGTGGCAGGTTGAGCTGATCCTTCAGCCCAGCACAGGGAGGCCAGGAATAGTGTCTGACACCACAGGCATTGGGATCATCTCTCCAGCTTAACAAAAGGAGTTTATTGAGGCTGAAAGAGGTATTGGCGTGAGCAGCTCCGAGGCAGAGATAAATGATGTGCTTTGTTTGTGTACAGAGAATGCCCCTGGCCTTGGGAAATCCATTAGAAATTACAAGTGCCACCTATCACCAGTGGAAAAGGGAACACGTGTGGTAGCCCAGTGTTGGGGGATATCCCAGGATATCCCAGGTTTTAGAAGTAATGCAGGTGCACGTTTTGTAATATTTTTCAGAGGAGCAGATTTCCTTTGACACTGAGTTTTGCCCTTACCATGGTGGTGTCTCCTGCCAGAGGCCACTGCATTTCAGTAACATTCCTCAGGGATGTGTTTTGCCTGGAAAGGGCACCTGCCCCTGGGGTGCCAGCGCTGGGGGATGTTGGCAGGGAGAGGGGCTGGAGGCACGTGGATGCTTCCAGTGTCATGGTTATCCTTTGGCCTTAGGAAAAACTTCCCAGCACACACAGCTGTGTTTGCTCCCCCTGTGCCAGAGCCCCAGGGCTCTTGAGTTCTGGGCATGAGGTCGAGTCCATTATTTATCCGGTACATGAGATGAAAACATGCCCAACTTTCAAACAGTCCATTCATTCTTTCCTCTTTCCAAAGAGGTGCCATGTGCACGGGGACTGTGCAGGATGCATCATCCTGTGGGTTTAGGGTGATGGGTATGATAAGCTCCCCATCCTTTCTGGGATCCACTGGGAAAGCCTGTTTCACTGGGTTGAGTCATTCATTCTACTCGAAACAAGGTCAGAATTGTCTGGCTTTCTGCTGCAGTGCAAGCATGTGTTTAATAGGATTGCTTTCCCTACATTGTCTGAGTTTAGAGTTCCTTCATCCCTGTGGATATAAAAGTTCACCCGCAGATTGGGCTCAATCCAACACGTTTGCAAGACGCCAAAGCAAACACTTGCAGTGTGAACTCAAACCCTCCCATGCTGTCTTAGGCTATAAGAGGGTCATGTTGTTGCCACTTTGACCTGAACTGATTCTATCATTATGCCATTATCTCACCCAAGAACTGCCTTTATTATTCTTTCTGTTGGATACGTTCCCTGTTCTCACAGAAAGTGCATTGTAACAGAAGTGGTAAGTTAAAAACACACACCCCGAGAGCTGCTGCTACTACTTGAAAGCTTTATAAGCTAAAACCAGATTTTGAAAGAAAAACCTACTTCAAACCCCCATGCACCCTGGGGAACTGGCAAGGTCAGACTCTTCCTTCCTGTTAAATCCTTCTGGGAACTTCAAAGGAAGCCTCATTAAACGAAGGCAGGATATTGAATGTTTGTAATTGTGGTGTTGGCCCTGGCACTGCTCGGCACGAGGCGCTGACGATCCCCACCCTGTTCAGGGCTCCCTCCAGGAGCTGTGGCATCACGGGGTGTGCCCAGGGCTGGGTGTGCTCAGGGTTGGGTGTGCTCAGGTCTGACAGTGCCCAGGGCTGGGTGTGCCCAGGGCTGGGTGTGCCCAGGGTTGGGTGTGCCCAGGGCTGACTGTGCCATGGGCTCGGTGTGCCATGGGCTCGGTGTGCCCAGGGTTGGGTGTGCTCAGGTCTGACGGTGCCCAGGGCTGGGTGTGCCCAGGGCTAGGTGTGCCTAGGGCTGGGTGTGCCCAGGGTTGGGTGTGCCCAGGGCTGACTGTGCCCAGGGCTGGGTGTGCCATGGGCTCGGTGTGCCCAGGGCTGACTGTGCCCAGGGTTGGGTGTGCCCAGGGCTGACTGTGCCCAGGGCTGGGTGTGCCATGGGCTCGGTGTGCCCAGGGCTGACTGTGCCCAGGGTTGGGTGTGCCCAGGGCTGACTGTGCCATGGGCTCGGTGTGCCGTGGGCTCGGTGTGCCCAGGGTTGGGTGTGCCCAGGGCTGACTGTGCCCAGGGTTGGGTGTGCTCGGGGCTGGGTGTGCTCAGGGTTGGGTGTGCCCAGGGCTGACTGTGCCCAGGGCTGGCTGTGCCCAGGGTTGGGTGTGCTCAGGGTTGTTTGTACCTAGGGCTGACTGTGCCCAGGGCTGGGTGTGCACAGGGCTGGGTGACAGGCGTGCAAAGAGCTGTTTCTAAAAGGGATCGCAATAAGGAAGCTCTAAAGGTAAAATGTAGCCCCGGGTAGAATATGAGGGATTCAGAAGTGGAAGGTGTGTGAACTGATGGACAAGTGAGTGTTCTTTAGGCAGAAATCCACCTGCAGCATCTGCCCAGCCCTGCTCTGAGCTGGGCCTTTGCATGCGTATGCATAAACATCATTATTCTAATGATTTGAAGTAATCATTTTGTTATTAATTATATTCTGAAGGACCCCGAGGTGAGCCAGGTGACTCCAGGCTGTCGAGGCTGTATAGAGCAGGTTGCTTTGTGTCTCCTCTCCTGATGCTCTCTTGGCATTAATCCCTCACTGGTGATCTCTGGGCACTGGTGTCACCTCCTGATACCCCTCTGGGGCAGAAGCTGATGGATCTCCTTGGGGCTCTGCGTGGACTCCCAAGTGGCAGGCAGGGGTGGGACAGGATAGGCAGGGGTCAGACGGGATAGGCAGGGGTGGGATGGGACAGGCAGGGGTGGGACAGGACAGGCAGGGGTGAGATGGGACAGGCAGG